>JANAVB010029215.1:7642236-7970289 GCA_029216955.1 Iris pallida | reverse complement strand
ATATATATCTATATATATATATATATATATATCTTATATTTAGTACTTTATTATTATATTTAGTACTTATACACACACATATATATATAAAGTACTAATATATAATAAAAGTACTAAATAAGATATATATTATTATATATATATATATATATATAAATATATATATATAATATATATATATATATATATACAGCATATATATATATAATATAATAGATATATATAATAATACATATATATATACATATACATGTATACTATATATATATATATATATATATAATAATAAACAAAAAGAAAAAGAAAAAGAAAAGGAAAAGAAAAAGAAACAACAGCACATGGGGGCTCGAACTCGGCCCTATGGATCGGGTTTCTGAGTCGGGTCGGGTTTGGCCAGGGGGTCAGCCTTCGTTGTGTTAGGGTTAGGATTTAGATTTTATTATTTAGGTTTTAAGTTAAATAACTGTACACCCGAAAAATCACTCTGTGTTCTGACAGTTTGGGACACAGAGTCTGCGTGTCAGTGCTATGCACGACACGCACGAGTATCGATTCTCGTGTCCAAGCACTGGACTAGGGTCCCCGTGTCCTGGCGAACCACATACGTGGATTCGAGACACGTACGACACGATTCAGTGCTGCAACTTACGTGTCCGGCGGTTGGTGGGAGTTTCGAGAGCCGTGGACGGCGGAGGAGGCGATGGGACGGTGGCGATCGATTCGCCTCAGCGCGGCGAATCAGTTGAGGGTGGTTGGGGGCGGTTACGTTCGTCGGTGAGGCGGCACTGGGGGTTAGCCGGAGTTAGGGTTTTGGTTAGGGTTTGGGGAAGAGTTAGGGCGGTTGTGGGTGGCTGGGGGGTTGTCGTGGTGGTGGTCGAGCTGAGGGGAGTGAGGGGGTTTATATAGGGGGGTCGAGTCGGTCGGGGGGCGTCGCGCTGGCCGGAAATGCGGGGGCAGTCGAGTCGATCGTCGTCGGGCAGTCGGGGGGGGGCAGCCTGGTCGTCGGGGGCGGGTTAGATTAGGGTTTACGTTTAGGTCCCTGTAGTTTAGGATATTACAGATAGGTCCTTCCTGTGTCTAATGCAAATTAAAATTTACATTCCGCATTAAAAACAAATAATTAATTACAAAATGACTTCTAAACAATTCAGAAAATTATAAACAGATATTAAAACATTTAAATTAATTACAAAATAATATTTTTGTATTTAAAACTCATTTAAAATTCATTTAAAAATTCTAGAAAATTTCTAAAAATTATAATAAATATTTTAAGGCTAAATATGACATTAATAATTAATTAACACTAATTAAATAAATTTTGAAAAACAGGGGCTCACACCCCACGCAGCGGCGCTTGCAGATCTGGTGAGATACCGCAAATTCATTTCACTATCGAATTAGGTATTATTAATATACGGAGTTAATTAAATTCTACGAAAATTTTGTATACAGACCCAACGGGCGGTGAAGGAGGGAAGGGTGCCAGAATCGGTCACCATGCACGATGTGTTTCAGCATACGCACAAGAGGCGAAAGGACGGGAGCTTCGTCGACGAGAGGGCGAAGGAGACTGATGTAAGTACTTATGTTTATGAGATTTACGTTAGAATTAAAAGTATTCGGACTATAACTTAGGTAAACTTAGGATTCACACTTAACTTAGTAAAACATAGGATTTAAATTATAACTTAGGTAAATCTTATAGTATAAACACATTCATTTGATAGGCTGCGTACCATGAGGCCCTTAGTCGGGCTCAGTTAACTGCTTGTCGAGGATGTCGGTAAAATGACGTCTATCTGGACGCCCTCTTCTATGGCCGCTCGCAACGACTTGTTCGTAGATACCGTCGACGGCTTTAAGAAAGGACGCCTGTACGGAGTCTACTCCCTAGGGCCGTTGCATATGGCGACTCAGAGATTTCTACCGACACCGCCTCCTTCCGCGGCCCCGACAGACGATGATGTGAGGGTTGCAGCTTACGCAGCTGCACGAGGCGGTATCGTCCTTACGGGATCAAATTGCCACGTACTTTCTGCCTCCGTCTGCTGCTGTCAGTCCGTCTGCTGCTGGTGCCGGTCCGTCTGCTACTGGTGCCGGTCCGTCGGCTGCTGGTGCCGGTCCGTCGACTGCTGGTGCCGGTCCTTCTTCCGTCGGTCATCTTTCTTTCAACCCTACTGCCCCTCTGGTACCGCCTCCGACTGTGATAGAACTCCTTGATCTCGTGTCGCCAGAGCAGCTACGCCGACTTCTGGGTAGTGTCTTCGACGAATTGTCGTCGTACATAGTGGAGCAGTATTATCGTCGGTCGCAGGAGGGATTACCACCACCGGACAATCGAACTCCTCCTGCTCCTTGAAGTATTGTATAAGAATACTTTTAAAATTTAGAATATTTTTAGAAATTTTGGATTATAACGACGGATATTAGTTTATGATTTCAGGATAATTGGTGTCTATTTTATATTGGTTTGGGTTATGTATATTTGTGATTATATATTGGTCTATGTGATTCTTGGATAATTGGTGTGCATTATATTCGTATGTGATTTATAATGGATTATATATTGGTCTTAGTGATTGTATATTGTGATTATATATTGGTCCGATGTTCGGATGTTGTGTGAACAGGAAAAGCTCTAAAATTTTTTTAAAAATATCTCAGTTAGCGATGGACTAGTGATGGGTTTAGCGACGGATAGCATCAGTTTCTGACTAAATGTCGACGGAATATCCGTCGCTAACTGGAGAATTGGAAATATTTCCAGTTAGCGACGGATCGTCGACGAAATATCTTGCATAGCGACGATTTTCCGATGGAATATCTGTCGGCAAGGTTCTGGTGGTATGAAGGTGTACAGAAGGTTAGCGACGGATATTCCGTTAGGGATCTGTCACGCCCCGATCCGGAAAATCGCTCGTCCTCGCTAGATTTCACCCGAATCATCGTCCTCGCTGGGGCGTGATGCGCACGAGCCTGGAGTTGCGCTCGTGCAAGGCAAGATAACGGGTTCACATAGAACTATCTCAATTTGATAACATAAGCAGCAGAAGGAAACCAAAGTATAACATAAGAATCTTTTTTATTAATATTGAACTGAAGGTTACAAAGGCTCGGAATGGCCCAACTAAATATGCCAATTGGCCACAACGCTCATGATCTCTCTAGCTCACAAAGGATTACATTGTTCCATACATCATGCCTCTTTATAGCCACCAAGTAGTCTTCGGCCGAACATCTCCATGTCTCAAGTCCGAACGCCTATGCGGAAGCTCCTCTTGAACGCCAAGGACTCCATGCCTCGGCACGTCCAAGCCAAGCTCCGCCCCGAGCCGATCATAACCTGAGCCTGCACATAAACTAGTAGGGGATTAGTGCTTTCGTCCTCGCTTCACACTGATCGAGACCCGCTCGTACCCAAACCAAACACTAAATATCTTTAGTAAAACATGCATCTTAATTTGTGATCTTTCTATTTAGCCTTAGGATCAGTTTCATGGCAATGTTTACGCATAGCAACTTTATCATAATGTGTCCACTACCGTGTTCCTGCAGCAGATGCAGTTAGGCATAATCTGAACATAATCATAGTGATCGTGCACATCTCTGTCCCTTTTTGCCTAGCCTGCAATGGTTAGAACTTAACATAGAACTCATATTATTCACGCAACCAACCAACCAACCGTAAACTTAAGCAATACATAAGGGTCGCAGGCCCTGCGCCTGCACCCAACTCCCATCACAGCAACTGGCCCTAACTATATGAAGGTTACGGTATTTTGTACCGTAATGGACTTGACATCTTTTATGTGTAAGCCTACGATCACTTCGATACGGGTTGCTAGCCCAATATCCGAAGGATCCCAAACTTACGGATATCATAGCTTATCACAGCACTGGACGGTCGTAATCCGTCCGAATAATGTGCACCATAAATACCACACATAATTCCCTCCTAGGCCGAACGGTCCCGGTACCCCGACGTAACCGTCCGAGGGAAGCCACACACGTGCACGGGCAATCCGAGTCCATTGACCATGCAATACGTACCATAGCATACAAGTCCTATCATTCCAATCCATCTCGTGTTCCATAAATATAGTCCCGTTCCATAGGCATATTTGCGTCTCATAAACATAATCCACCATACATATGGGGAGCTCCGTCGGCGTTATGCCCCAACACATCCATATTGATGTACGACGCCCAACGGCTTAGTCATCTCACACTCGTATTCAACGCGTACCATTCGTAAGTTATTCTTATAGCCTAATTCCATAGTTACTCAGTTATTTCATAGCTTCCATGCCCGAAGGCACGCTCAGTGCCGTATTCAATGTTCTACGCCTAGTGTTCAATTTTCTCGGAGCCATGCACGTGGTGCACATCTCAATATCGTCTTTCAATGTTCTACCATCATTGTCCTACCGCGATTCGTACACTTGATGCACGTCGCTTCAATTGTTCGATTGTTCAATGTTCTATCTTAGTGTTCGACACATACTTGGATCTCTCGTCGTCGAGCCACGCTCGCTAACTCGATAACATCTTATGCATACAATGATATATATTTTATTAGACGTGAAGGAATAGGGAGAGAGAGTCAAGAACCCGCCCACCTTAAGTCGATATGCCTCATCGTTTTGTCGATTGAAGCGTCTCGCTTCCATAACTCGATCGCATAACTAACTCCCGGACTTAGCCATTCCTTTGAACTACTCGGTTGATTTGGCCTATCGCGCCCATGCCACAATCCGTAATCCAGCATAAAGGCATAGCCTGCACACCCGATCAACTAACATCAGCACTTGCTCAAACGGGACATATCCTTTGTATCGATTCGATTCATAGATTCCAATCGATTCAAGGCTTACCTTTGGCCAACGTAACTCTTGCATCGATTCGTATCGATACCTCATCGGGTCAACGCAACTCTTCGAGTCAACGACTCATCATAATACACCGTGCGGAGCGGGGCATTACATAATATACCACTCAAAATCAGGTTCGTCCTCGAACCGAAACCAACACTTAATCCAAGTGCCTCGCTAGATTGTTTCACAATCTCGTGCTACTATCGCTGGAATCATACAACTTAGTTTGGATCATACACATATTTTAGGCGTCCCACCAATATATGCATTTCAGCCAAGTTCAGTTGTAGGATATCGGGACAAAGCTAACATGCTCAACTTAAATCCTCAAACACCAATCATTCCGTATTCGACTTAGTCACATCTTAGCGCCTATTCCCAAAATACTCCTCGTATGTGTATTACATAACATGCGATCACCTTCGAACATCTTGCGCATAACTTAACTCGGGACTATTAGTTCGATCTCATAAGTTTCTCGTCGGCCACCTAACACTCGTATTGCATCAAATCAATGCGCATCCGATCACAACAATTCTTTGCAACGCATATTCGTCCAACCGTTTGCCTATCACTCACATAACTCAAGTCTTTCATCCAATCATTCATAACATTTAGCCTTAACGACATGGACTATGTCAACATGTCACAAATTCCTTTGCCTACAATCCGTACTAAGTCTTTACACAACTATTCCAACACGACCTACATTCTCGAACTGCCTACGCATTGCGTCTGGGGCTACCCCCGCTAGGTAACTTGTCCAGACATCATGCTCGCGCTCTTCCGACACAAGAGGTCAACTTGAGTCTACAATGCTCAAGGCAACAATCTTTCCGATCCAAGGTCTCTTACGATACGCCCATCTCCTATTCTCGACCAAGTACGAATCCTTTACTCAAACTTTGATTCAATCCTGACTGGTTCATTCCATAACTTAAATCGTGCGCTCAACACACATAGCCGAACCGTTACTCAAATCGATTTACGACACAATACTTGGGGTCGTTCTACTATTCGTTGCTCTCGCGCATTACAGAATTTCTTGCAATCGCCTTACCGCGTCACTATACTAGGCACGTACCTCAACATCTATTCGATCAAACATAACTTTTCTGACCATATCGATTCTAGTACTCGCTAACTTCCGAATCATTTTACTCACTCGCTTAGACTTATCCTTAACATGCACTACATTATCATTCACCACCGACGTAATTTTTCATATGACTTCATTAGGGTCGTCCTATGGGACTTCAACATTCACTTGATTTGGCGGTCAAGTCTTCTAGGGTCATCTGCCCTGAAACTACGCTCGATAATTGAAGATCATCAACGAGGGACAGTTACAACAAGCCATGCTATATCCTATCGCGAAGCCAAATCAATTTCGACAATTCCTATGGAACTTTACCCAATCTGACATATCAATCCATAATTTATCTACCTCCCGCGCAACTGATGCGCCGTTGCTACTTGAATGACTCATGCGCTTGCGCGTCTTTACTACTCGAATCACTTATGCATTACCATCGACTATCCTTGCCAGTCATATGACATTTACTTGCCTCAAGTCTGAGTTTACCTATCTGTGATCATAGCTCGACACATTCCGTACTCATCAAAACCATCCTCGAACAACTTTCGCATCAAACCACAAGTCAAATCTGATTTGCCACGCCTTGCAAGTTCGATCATCCCCGCTGGATGAATCACCATACCAGCCCTCACGCGAAACGATCACCCTAATTTGGCGTGACGCATGTGCGGTGCTGGAGTTGCACTCACATAAGACAAGAATATCAACATAGTGGTTATCCACGAATCAATCCAGACATTTTCGATTTCATCCAAGTAACATCCATCCACTCTTAAATTTTCCGAAGTACTCCTTTCGTTATCATCCCAATTGCCATAACTTAACTTGCATCTTATTCATCCAACAACAATGCTCAACACAATTTTCGTTCATTCGATCAGAGTATCCCCGAGTTATTGTATATCGTCTTTGATACGCCTCAATACCATCGTCGATATGCATAACTTGAACATCTTCCTTTCTTATAAGCTCAAACTCGTTGCAATCACTGTTATCATCCGAACTCGAATACGAATCAAGTCTTGCACACATCTAGATCCATTTCGTTATAACTACAATAATCGCGACACAATTTCAAATTCACATATTCATTTTCATATCCCTAACTCGTACTTCCAAATCGTGCCACCGATTCATCTTGCTAACCCAAATTCGTTCGTACGATTTCTCCGTACCTACTTAGCACGTTCCGAACAAATCTTCATACTAACTCACATACATTCGACCGGGTCGACTATTTCCTCAACGTAACATTCCTTCGCTATGCTCAGCCTATCGTTAGACTTATACTTAACGAATCCTCATCCGACGTATTATCCATAGGCATGACTTTGCACATAATCGTTCAACTCAATTCATCGAAGTATACTTGCATCGACTTCTACCGAGTCATTCCCATACGAGTCTCGATACTACTCCGTCCGTTGAGGACAAACATATCGTAACAATACAATTTTCTCGACGTAACCTATCGCAAGTCACCAACCGACTTAACATAGCCTATCGTTATCGATACAATGTCTCACTGTATCGATCACACAATTGGTATTGCATATACCACTTGAAATCGAGTCATTACTCGACATCACATTCCGTATAGGTTCGACATCTCTTTCTCAATCAACTATCCCGTATGGCGATCTTTCCGATCCCAGCTCTAGCGTTCTTCTTACTCGAGTTGGCACAACAACTGAACCAACATGCCCTACCGTTCGCTCAAGTTTGACATACATTCGATCTAACCGTACCATGGCGATCATATCGACTACACCCGCAACATTTGCTTATTCAAAGCTCAACGTGACGTACGGCCAACATAAATGTTTGCCTACTCAAACTCGACTTAGCGACCATCTCGACTCGTTATTATCGCATCCACGATCTTCTAATCTCGCTCATTGCAACTCGTGCAACAATTCACTCTCGACACTTAAGGTCATTGCTCAATCTCGTCCAACATATCGCTATCCATCCGCATAGCCATACAACTCACATCATACCATATTGACTCGTTGCACCGATGCAATGAACGATCCACGACTTGCTGCACTCCGTGCAACCAACGACACATGACCATTCTCATAGCCACATAACACGTATCGCCTCACATATCGACCCGTTGCACTTCGTACGACCAACAACACATATCTCCTCGCACCCCGTACGACCGCTAATACATCCTCGCACTTCGTGCGACCGACAACACATATATCATTGCACTTCATGTAATCAACGACTTACAACTTTCTTGCACTTCGGAAAACCATAATCTCATAACCCGTTGTACTTCGTGCAACCAACACTCTCCGATGGCACCCGGAGATAGCGTGATAGTCACGACATACTTGTGGCAGACGTACGCAACTTATTATAGACTTATTGTATGGAACATCCAGTGTAGCATCGAGCAGATCCATGAGCCGTACGGTTGCGGAAACAACTTAGAGTCAACTGAATTCGATAGCGAAGCAACTGAGGGTCAAAGAGATTCATGCACGGTCCAAAGGATGGAATCGCTCTGATACCAACTTGTCACGCCCCGATCCGGAAAATCGCTCGTCCTCACTAGATTTTACCTGAATCATCGTCCTCGCTGGGGCGTGATGCCGCACGAGCCTGGATTTGCGCTCGTGCAAGGCAAGATAACGGGTTCACATAGAACTATCTCAATTTGATAACATAAGCAGCGGAAGGAAACCAAAGTATAACATAAGAATCTCTTTTACTAATATTGAACTGAAGGTTACAAAGGCTCGGAATGGCCCAACTTAATATGCCAATTGGCTACAACGCTCATGATCTCTCTAGCTCACAAAGGATTACATTGTTCCATACATCATGCCTCTTTATAGCCACCAAGTAGTCTTCGGCCGAACATCTCCATGTCTCAAGTCTGAACGCCTATGCGAAGCTCCTCTTGAACGCCAAGGACTCCATGCCTCGGCACGTCCAAGCCAAGCTCCGCCCCGAGCCGATCATAACCTGAGCCTACATATAAACTAGTGGGAGATTAGTGCTTTCGTCCTCGCTTCGCACTGATCAAGACCCGCTCGCACCCAAACCAAACACTAAATATCTTTAGTGAAACATGCATCTTAATTTGTGATCTTTCTATTTAGCCTTAGGATCAGTTTCATGGAAATGTTTACGCATAGCAACTTTATCATAATGTGTCCACTACCGTGTTCCTGCAGCAGATACAGTTAGGCATAATCTGAACATAATCATAGTGATCGTGCATATCTCCGTCCCTTTTTGCCTAGCCTGCAATGGTTAGAACTTAACATAGAACTCATATTATTCACGCAACCAACCAACCGTAAACTTAAGCAATGCATAAGGGTCGCAGGCCCTGCGCCTGCACCCAACTCTCATCACAGCAACCGGCCCTAACTATATGAAGGTCACGGTATTTCGTACCGTAATGGACTTGGCATCTCTTATGTGTAAGCCTACGATCACTTCGATACGGGTTGCTAGCCCAATATCCGAAGGATCCCAAACTTACGAATATCATAGCTTATCACAGCACTGGACGGTCGTAATCCATCCGAATGATGTGCACCATAAATACCACACATAATTCCCTCCTAGGCCGAACGGTCCCGGTGCACCGGCGTAACCATCCGAGGGAAGTCGCACCCGTGCACGGGCAATCCGAGTCCATTGACCATGCAATACGTACCATAGCATACAAGTCCTATCATTCCAATCCATCTCGTATTCCATAAATATAGTCCCGTTCCATAAGCATATTCGCGTCTCATAAACATAATCCACCATCCATATGGGGAGCTCCATCGGCGTTATGTCCCAACACATCCATATTGATGCACGACGCCCAACGGCTTAGTCATCTCATACTCGTATTTAATGCGTACCATTCGTAAGTTATTCTCATAGCCTAATTCCGTAGTTACTCAGTTATTTCATAGCTTCCGTGCCCGAAGGCACGCTCAGCGCCGTATTCAATGTTCTATGCCTAGTGTTCAATGTTCTCGAAGTCGTGCACGTGGTGCACATCTCAATATCATCTTTCAATGTTCTACCATCATTGCGCTACCGCGATTCGTACACTTAATGCACGTTGCTTCAATTGTTCGATTGTTCAATGTTCTATCTTAGTGTTCGACACATACTTGGATCTCTCGTCGCCAAGCCACGCTCGCTAACTCGATAACATATTATGCATACAATGATATATATTTTATTAGACGTGAAGGAATAGGGAGAGAGAGAGTCAAGAACCCGCCCACCTTAAGTCGATACGCCTCGTCGTTTCGTCGATTGAAGCGTCTCGCTTCCATAACTCGATCGCATAGCTAACTCCCGGACTTAGCCATTCTTTTGAACTACTCGGTTGATTTGGCCTATCGCGCCCATGCCACAATTCGTAATCGAGGATAAAGGCATAGCCTGCACACCAGATCAACTAACATCAGCACTTGCTCAAACGGGATATATCCTTTGCATCGATTCAATTCATAGATTCTAATCGATTCAAGGCTTACCTTTGGCCAACGTAACTCTTGTATCGATTCACATCGATACCTCATCGGGTCAACGCAACTCTTCGAGTCAACGACTCATCATAATGCGCCGTGCGGAGCGGGGCATTACAGGATCCGTCGCCATGGTCGACGGATTCGCGACGGAGAATCCGTCGCCATGGTTCTCAAGCATTTCCAGAACCATGGCGACGGATTGTCCGCCCCTAATTCGTCGCCATGTCGACGAATACGCGATGGAGTCGCGACGGAAAATCCGTCGCCATGGTTCTGGAAATGTCAAGCATTTCCAGAACAAGGTCGACGAATTATCCGCCACTAATCCGTCCTTAGTTAGCGATGATTTTCGACGAAATAGTGACGAAACGATACCCTCTGATACACTGTAACGACGGTTTACCGACGGACTATCCGTCGCTAAGCGTCTTTACAATTCAATACTTAATACTTGAATTCGAAAAAAGACCGTCGGCAAGTCGTCGCTAATGCAACGAATAATGACGACAAAAAGCCATCGCTATTTCGTCGCTTGACGGCTACTTAGCGACGATCGTTATTAGCGACGAGCTGATTGCCGACGGATTTTTTTGACCAATATCCGTCAGTGATCCGTCGCTAATACGGATTAGCGACGGATGGGCGACGGATATGGCCGTCGCTAAAGCCACATATTTTGGTAGTGTACTATTAGTTGGTTTTTTTTACATATTTCTCTCTTACTTGTAGCTTCGCTTCCTTATGGTTTCATGCTTACTAAAAAGTAAGGAGAATCCCAGATCTCACCTGGTAAATCATGTAGAGTCCATATAGTTTATATAACAAACTACAATCTTTTAACTCTGGTTGTGGGAAGAGGTATATGGCTGTTTATATTGATTTTTCATTTCTTTTTGCCCTTGTTTCTGGTACTGATATCAAGATCGTGTAGTATAAGTAAAGAAGAAAATGAAATAGTTGATTCTTCTTCAATAGTTGATGCAATGGATTGTCCATTTCTTTCAAGCTTTCATGTGTCAAGCTACAAAATTATTTTTACAGAATTGTTTCTGCATAGTCAACTCTAATTGCTTTATTTGTCTTATTTGTGGTTGTAGGAGTTGAATATGTTTATTGGTGGTACGGCAACGTACAAACCTGATTCCATTAGAGATGAATGCAAAAACAAGCGAGATGGTACAATATAGAGGATAGACAGGTGCTGATGAGTCTAATTTTGACTAAGAGAAAATAAAATTCATGTGTCCATTATATTTCCTAACTCGATGACTTTTTCCTATAATTTCATTTTGGTTGGTAATATTACAAATTTCCTTTAAAGTTGGAGGATAGTAGTAATTCCTTAGGCCCAAGGTTCGACATCATTCCTTTAACATCACCTAAATGAATGCCAGAGTTGGCTTCAATATGGCAAATACAAGTTCCATTAGCAGTGTTAAGGCCCCACAAAGGTTTACCGGTTAGGTCAGTTTCATTCTTGACAACCTCAATATCCCGAATACATTGTTTTTGTCATAGCGATATGCATGTGATCTGTATACATTATTCATAGCTTCATGGTTTGTATTAATATATTAAATTTTGCTAAGTTATTAGACCTTATATTTTTATTAGTGAACATTCTTCAATCTTTTCCCATTTACACTAACATTGATTGTGCAAGTGTGATTTCATCTTGACTTTTGTTTGGTTTGCATTTGATTGTTAACACATTCATAATGCTTTTTTATGACAATGTGCAATTATAATGATTTTGGTCATTAACTTAAATAAGTAATTTGTGCTCTTGTTTTCTCAGGAATTACATTGAAAACGAAGGTTGTTGTAATGGGATGCACTTCCGGTTCAGATATTTTGTTATATAATTAAGCAAGGTATCATGTATTTTGGTTTAATTGCATGTTTTGGATGTTTAAGATATTGTACAAAAATTATATTTTTGGGCTTATTTGGATATGTAGTTGGGTGTTTGTGGTGTACAAACATGTATTTGTTAATATAAAAATTATTTGTATTATAGTTCTTTGGTGTTTGCGATGTTCTGTATTAAGTTGATATTATATGTGTTCTTTTGACCGTTAAACGTCAACAAATATATGAATTCTGCTACAAAATATCTTTTCTCGATAGTTTTCAACATCAATAAGTAGTTTTTCGAAAAAAGCCCTTTTTTGTAGTGCTTTCTTATAGTGTAAGTTGTATTATAGGACATATTATATACTCTGTGTGTGTGTGTGTGTGTGTGTGTGTGTGTGTGTGTGAGAGCCTTGTCCATTCAAAATCTAGAGAAAATATAAGATACTAGTAAAAGTAAAAGCAAACATCTCCTCTCAAATTATATTTTATTAATGTCATATGCTGGTTATATGGTTGATTGTAGCTTACAAGGCTACTTTGTTAACCAAACCACGCTAATTGCTTCTCCCTGTGGCTGTTTCTTTTGCATGTGTACATGGTGACTTCACGAAAATTTCCATTTTCTGATGGTACCTTTGATGTTATATATGCAACAAAGCAGCTCATGCTCCTAATGCGGTTAGTATATACCACTTCTAAGTTGATAAAAACATTTGCTTTAACATATCTTGGAGCAAACACCAACAATAATTCTTCTCATTTGAAACAGGTTGACTGGTAACTAATTTGATGCAAACATTTGCTAGATCATATTTGTGTATCATGACTAGAGTTTGTTCCTTGTCTTGAATTGGTACTATGATGTATCTAAGATGGTTATTGTAAAGTGAATCAATGTGTAAAATGGCTTGTCGAGTCTTTTATTGTATTTTGATCAATAGAATGGTAAATAAAATCATTCTCTTTTTTTCTTTAAAGTGAATGTATTTGTATTTGTTTTTTAATTATAATTACAATAAATATATTTTTATTTAAGAATTATATATTTTTTAAAAATAGAAATACAATCAGCATCGCTTAAAAAGTATTGTAAGATAATATTTTAACAACTTTCTAAACATTGTAAACTTCATTTACAATACTTTTAAATCATTGTTGATATTACAAATTATAATATACAAATATTATTTACAACGTTTGGCAAACATGATTGAATAACATATACAACATTTTCAAAAAGTTGTACAAATTTTATTTACAATGTTTGTACATTGTTGTACAAAATTTATACACAACGTTTACTGAACATGGTAGATATTATTTCTACCGTAGTTGTAGAACGTTGTTGAAACTATATTTACAATTCTTGTAATATGTTTTAAAAAGTATTTCTACGAAACTTCATCAACGTCGTAAAATGGCTTTTTTTCTTGTAGTGATGGTATTTGTCATACGATGTCAAACTAATTACATAGACACTCCGCTATCTAAACTAGAGGTGAAATAAGAATAGATTAGGCTTCATGTTATCACTAGCCATTAACTGAACTCTCTCACTTTGATGTACCATCTAGCAAGGAGGGCCCTCATCCAGGGTAGATCATGCAACCGTTAGGTCCAAAATTTTGAGAAGCACCACAAAAATTTTATTCATTGTATATAACCTTTAGTAGTATTTCAAATAATAGTGCTCACACAATATAATAATATAATTTATTCAACAACTAGCTTTATTTTTTTTTTTTTACATTTTTTTTTTGAAATTTACGAGAGGCACCATTTTTTATTTTTGTGCTTGACACCCGAAAAACTCAAGGCCGTCCCATGCCATCTAGCTTGATCGATCTTCAAGTGGTTGAAGAATGAGAGGCATCCCATGGGAAGGTCTCAGAGTGAGCATAATCTTTGGAGAATGTAAATACTCAGGTGACATAGACATGGAAAAGTTACGAAGGATGAGGCACAACACTATCTTGTACTCCATCGCCGTGAGGTTTCTCCCTATGCATATCCTGCCACCAAAGCCAAACGGCAAGAACCCCATCCTGTGCTTGCATCCACCATAGAGGCTCTCCTTGAACCTCTCTGGCCTGAACTCATTCACATCGTCGCCCCATAGTGCTGGATCATGGTGCATGCCGACGACATCGATCCACATGTTGGTCCCCCGGGGGATGACCATGCCTCCGATTCGAACGTCTTCTCTCGCCTGTCTTTGGGCATTGGGTGCTGGAGAGTACAACCTCAGGACCTCATTTAGTACCCATTCCATCTGCATATACAAGGAGTACGGATATAGTAAGTTTTGAATGATAGAAGAGTTTTTTTCGTTTTTTTTTTTCTTAGAATGTTTTGAATTCATGTGTGGAGATCTAGAGTGTTAAATGTCGCACAAAAAATTGTAGTATTTTGGTGATGGTTAAGATTTATATATTCATATTCCAAAATGTCTTACAAAATTGAAAGTCCATTTTGGATAGAAAGAACTAACATAGTTGTACGTATTATTTTTTAAAAATCAATTTATGTTAGAGGGATTCAATCTTGTTTGCTCTAGTTTATATGTATATATATATATATTTTTTTTTTTTAGTTTATATATATATATATATATATATATATATATATATATATATATATATATATATATTTTCTCTAGTTTATATATATATATATATATACATATATATATATATATATATATATATATATAACAAATGATCTCTAGCCTAGTGGTTAAGAGAAAATACATGCGGTCCAAGTGGTCAGGAAATCGATTTCTGATGGGAGCGTATTACCTTCTTTCAATATATATATATATATATACTCAGAATCGAAGTCAGAAGCGAAGCATCTGCAACATTGATCAAGGTTCAAGAATGATTAAGAGACGCCAATTCCTGCCACCTCATTCATATCCATACCAACCAACCATACACTTTTTATGGCAAAGAGGATATTTTCTATTATCTACCAATATAAAATAGAGAGCTATGCCTTCTGAATGCACCGTGCTGGCTTCTGGACACGTTGTATGTAACAGATGGGACAAACAGATATACAGTATCTCAAAACAGCATAACAGTATTGGGCACATCTCTATAATATGGAAATTACTAATGTCACAAATTTTTATAAAATTTGTTATTCTTTGATATCAAAATTATTTTTGAAAAAATGTTAGAAACTATCAATTTTCTTACTTTTATATTATAGGACTGTCAGAATTCTGGTTGTAGGATTCTAGCGTTTTTGTCGCCCCTAATCTGGCTGTACCGATTTATAAAACTTCAAAACAAAAAAATAGTGTTCAAAACCACCAATAAAGATGTTGGTAAGAAATATATCCTCAACATACATTAACTGAAATCTCAAGAAAAAAAAAACTAAACTAAACTAAACATTGTTATGTTCAATTTTATTTAAGAAAACCTAGAAATTATAAATGAAGAGAGAAAAAGAGAGGAAGATTTATCTTATCACTTTCGGTTAGTTTCCTAAAATAAGGCTTCACGAGAGAGTATATATTTGTTGTTAAGCTTTTTTAGTTGTGTTATATCAACTTTAGCAGGGACTTGATGGAGGAGTAATTTAAGTACCTTTGTCAATTTTGTGAGCATGGCGGAGTCCAATGGTTTTCCTCCCGTGACATCCATAACCTCCTCCCTGAGCTTCTCCTGCCATTCCGGATACAAGGCCAGCAAGAATAAGGTCCAGGTGAGCGCGAGGCCCGTGGTCTCGTGCCCGCCGAAGAAGAAGGTCTTGCACTCGTCCACGAGCTGCATCGTCGTCAGCTTCCTCTCCATCCTCGCATTCTCCTCATTGGCGGCCAGCAGCAGGCCGAGAAGGTCCGTCTGCCCGCCGCAGCCAGCCGATGCCTGCACTTCCACCCTCCTGGAATTGATGATGGAGAGGAGGAGCTGGTCGATCTCCTTCCCCAGCTTCTCGGCCTCCCGCGTCTGATTCGGGTAGAGGAGCCGGCTGAACGGGACGCCGACGAGGCGGTTGGTCCTGAACAGCGTCGTCTGCACGGCTTGGAGCTTCTCGAACACTAGCTTTCCGTTCTGCTGGCTCAAGCCGAAGCTCGTCTTCGCGATGATTTCTGCCGCGTTCCTGATGAGGTCCCTCTCGACGTCGTCGATCTGGTGGTTGTTGCTCGCTGACACCTGATGGTTCCAGTCCTCAACCATTTTCGACGTGGATTCGACCATCATGTTTATCATTGTCTGCATGAAATTAATAGATAGGAACAGTTTAGTTTAGCTTATATATATGGAATGAGAGATGCTATATGTACCTCCAAAAATTTTATCCCTCCATACTCCTCCGCCACGTGCCACTTCCTTATTGACCAAAGCAAATAGGAGGAAGATTGAGAAAAGACATGAGCGAATAGGAGAAGGCCACGTGACGGAGGAGCATGGAAGGATGAAATTTTGGAGGTACATAAAGTATTTTCCATATGGAATATATATACACACATTGATATGGACTGGCCCTCCTTGATGTATTTGCAGTGTTTTAGTGCTGGATTTGTGAAGAAAACTTTTTTTTTTTGAAACAAAGCTTTCATTAATTCGTGAACTTTTTTTGGTTGGTAAACTTTATGAAGATTAGTCCCTCCTTTTTTTTTTTTTCCTAACTACAACAAATTCCTGGAACTTACGGCCATGATGTCACGACTTACATATTTATATTTGACGTGTTTACAATTAACCATGCATGCAGCAGAACGTAGTGAAAGTTTGACTTACGTTCAGGTTTGTCGCTGAGAATGCCGGTGCGATGATGTGGCGGTGATGCGCCCAGTCATCCCCTTCGGCATTAATTAGTCCGTTGCCAAACAACGGCTTCCTGTCGTGCTTAAACAGGTTCGCCTTCCCCCATTTCTTCCCCAGAGCTCCCGAGGTCACTTGCTTGAGGAACTCCGGTTCCGCGATGTACAAGAACGGCTCGGTGCCAAGCCAGTATGTGAAAACCTTCCCTGAAAAAAAAATTCACGTAATGCTCAAAATAAATATATATACGTACTCACATTGGCTATGTTGTAAGCATTTGGTTTAACTCACCGTAGGATTTTCTCCATGAAGCAAAGTAAGGGGACACTGTGGAGTGGATGTCATGGCTTAACGGAGCTAGGGGATCAGGAGCAACTCCCTCCCCTTTCACGCTCATCTGTTTCAAGTTCCCCAAAGGGAACACGGGGGGAGGACCGCCGAAGCCGTTCCTCTGCAGCCTGAGCTTCATTCTTAGTGGGAGGAGCCAGAAGATCGACAGCACGCCGAAGAGAAGAACAACTCCAATGGCCATGAGTAAAGCTTGCACGCATTGAACGGACTCCATTTGTTTGTCGTAGACTTTGTAGTTGTTCTTGTTGATGTGGAGGATACGTTGGTGATGGAGAGACCAACTATATATAGCTGCTGTTGGAAGCACAAGGCTAGCTGCTTTCCATTCGCTTCCGCTCAAACTTTTGACTTTGAAAAGTCAACAAATAAGAATACCCAATGGAACTCTTCTCTCTATCGGAAATTAATTCCAACATTCCAACATGATAATACTTAAATATTCATAAACAACTTTATTTAAAACTAAGACGAGTATCGCTAGTTCCATTGACATGTGGGATCATAATGATAATGATAATGTGTATGACCAATTTATTGACTCTCCGCGGGGTTTGCATTTCAATATATATGCACGTGGCATGTGGTTTCCGTTTATACCTAGGATCCAGAAATTATGACCAATTTCATTCTTCCTTTTGACACAGCTGAGACACTTATTCTCTAGTCATGGTCACTTTTCGACTTAGTTAAAATGCATTTATTTATCAGTAACATACATATCCCATTCTCCAGCTGCTCTTGGACATTTCCAAGAGACCAAAGCACGTATATATATATATATATATATATATATATATATATATATATATATATATATATATATATATATAAATCGATTCCCGTGTGGTCAGGAAATCGATTTCCGGTGGGAGCGTTCGCCAAAATTATCGGTCTAAAACTTTGCTGCTACACCGTCGATTTTGCACCTTATTGATAGGGGCTAAACAATATTATTTTTTCTTAAAATTTGGTATGTTGCCAATCAATAAGGTGTAGATGAATCCCATAAAAAAAAAATTCAAGAAAAAAATGTTGTAAAATGAGGAAAATGAGGTCGACCTTAGGTAACTTACCTAAGGTCGACCTTAGGTACATTTTCCTATAATATATATATATATATATATATATATATATATATATATATATATATATATATATATATATATATATGGGCGATGATGAGCATGGCCTGTGCGATGCGGGGCATCCACAACGTCGGAGGACTGTCGAAAAATGGCCACGATCTGAGCTAGAAAAAAGAAAGAAAGAAATATATATATATATATATATATATATATATATATATATATATATATATATATATATATTTTTTTTTTTTTTTTTTTTTTGAAGAAAGGATAATTAATTTCTAGAATCGTTCCCACATGACGGATCCAGAAACTATAACAGGGGTAGGCTACCAAAAATTTAGGTGGACTGGAAGTAGAAAAATCCATATAAAAAAAATCAAAAAAAATTTTATATAGAAAAAATGTAATTTTTTTTTGGGTGGGCTCTAGCCCACCCCATGCCACCCTTGGATCCACCCCTATATATATATACATATATATATATATACATATACGTTCCCACAAAAAATATATATATATATATATATATATATATATATATATATATATATATATATATATATATATATATATGATGGATCCAGAAACTATAACAGGGGTAGGCTACCAAAAATTTGGGTAGACTGGAAGTAGAAAAATTCATATAAAAAAAAATCAAAAAAATTTTTATATAGAAAAAATGTATTTTTTTTTTGGGTGGGCTCTAGCCCACCCCATGCCACCCTTGGATCCACCCCTATATATATATATATATATATATATATATATATATATATATATATATATATATATATATATATATATATATATATATGGGAGCGGATTAAAAAATTCGTCCGCGGAGTTCCGCCAAAGTCTCGCCTTCTTGCACCATTGGATCAGGAGGCCCGATGGAGGCTTGCGCGGGACGTCCACCCGCGTCTGCTCGATCCAACTGTCGAGGAAGGCGAGACTCCCGCGAGGCTCCGCGAACGGGTTCCCTATCCGCCGCATATATATATATATATATATATATCTTCGCGTGTAGGAGACTCCTGTGTCCCCTCCTCCGCATGCCTGCCACATCTTCCGCCTCCCCCCCCCCTCTCCTCCATAGCCGTCCCCGTCCCACCCCCCTGCCAGTGCGTCCCCATCCCTTATATATATATATATATATATATATATATATATATATATATATATATATCCGTATCCCCTCATTTTTTTGCATCCCCATGTTATTCACCGTTGGATGTTGTTCAAGTCATCTAATCTTAACAATTGATTTGAATGGTTCAAATCAACGGTTAATATTAGATGACTTAAACTAGATCCAATGGTTGTTAACATGGGGATGCTTGGGGATACAAAAAGTGAGGGAATGCGGACCTCTCCTCTCTCTCTCTCTCTCTCTATATATATATATATGTTGACTAGGATGTTCGCGCTAGGGTTCCTGGAACATGGAGACCCTGGTCCAAGTTCGACGGCAGGAGGCAGAAGAGCAGGGGCGGAAGGAACTATGAAAGAGAACGATGACTCCACCAGAGACTTGGAAGGGGGATGGACGACGATTGAACGTCGGAGGCGTCCTAAACCCCTAGTTAAGCGTGGGGGCCGACCTATAGCCGGCCAGATGTCCATGGGGCGTCAGCAAGTGTCACGCCCCAGAACCAGAATACTGAAGAGCGGGGGAATGACTCAGCCAGCTACGTATTACGGGTAGATAAATACCGTATAATACGATCAATACTGTCTAAAAGACGAGGGGGTGCATAATACATGAAAGTCTCACTATGGTCATTTCACATCTATTGTCTCAATCATTCAAATAAGAAACAGAAATAGAGAACATGTAAGATAAAGCAGAAAGGCGTCCCAAACGCTCAGTCAAAATGTTCTTGATATCTGGCTTTACAAAATATAGCCTGATGATGTAGCAAAGTGTACACAATTGTTATCAGCTACAGTCTGACTTAATTACAATTATGTAAAAGTAAGTACGAGACAATCCGACTAACATGTCGGTGCCAAACGGCAAGGTATAAAGTAAATAACAAAACGAGCGGGGAGGTAAGGAACCCACTCGAGTCCTCCTGCAATCATCCCTCTAGTATTGACCATCTTGGAGGTGGAAGTAAGCTGAGTCCTCGGGAACCGGCTCTAAATCTGGCCATGCAAAACCAGAGAGGTTAGACCTCTAATAGCAAGTACCACAAGGAAGCACGATATGAGGAATTAAAACCAGTAATAAGAGAATATGATAAGTAGATCTCTGCTTGCCACTGGGATTCACATAATATCACGACACTTCGAACCAACCTCCCAACCAAACAAGGACAGAAGTTGGCCCGTCATGCCCTGACATTCTGATCATCTCAGTTAGGTAACAGAGTAGGTACATCACACAAACAAATCAATTTAAACGGCCATACAACTACTACGGCTTGCTACTGTGAGTTCCAAATTATCCTGGAATTATGCAATAAAGGATTCCTCAGCTCTTACTATGTGCAAGCAAGGCTAGTTTACCCAGTCAATCAATTGCGCCAATCATGAATTAGACGAGTCCCAGCGGGACGCCCGTCATCAATATACAATATACAATAGATAATATAACAGATACTGCTCCCTGCCCGTGTGGCAGATTTGCAGTATCTGTGGGGACCAACCGGCCTGTCGGACACTACTAGTCCCAAGAGGGCTGCCATGTAAGAACTCGGAAATCTATTCTCTCTATACAATCATTATTTTATTTAACTTAATAGTCTCTATGTTGAGTGAAATCCCATGCCGTGGATCATGGTCATTCAGAATGAGTACTTCCGTACAAGTACGATATGCCCAACTCTACAACGATACCCGTGCGGTTAGGTTGTAGGTCTTACATAGCGTAATACAACAATCAAAACTAACCACGGAATAATCATGCCTTGACCATCAAGTACACATGCTGCTTTTGTAGAAAAATAAATAAATAAATTGAAGCCTGCATGTGTGCCTGTATGTCAATATTCAGGATCGGCCAATCGATTATAATAGTTCATAGTTAATATGAACGTGTCTCATTCATTCAATTCAATAAGACGACTAGCCAGTCTCTTAGTTTCAACTAGGAACGCATGATCAAATATTAGTCAAGTAACAGTTGGGGTCAATTCATGACAAGGCATAAAAGTCAAATTAGTATTAAGCATGGTCGAGTCCATAACTAGTATAAAATAGTTGGTAACATATTCTTGAAGCCAAAAAAAAGATCAACAAATTTCATGTTGGGAGTTGAAAGAAACTCTAGCCACAATCTCGTCAATTAGGACATATAACAGTCAGAAACAACCAAATTATGCATATGCGGCCTATTCTACGACATGCATGCAACCGCGACACCATATGCAGCTCAACTGCGACATGATATGCGCCTACTGCGACATGCGTCTCATGCGGCTCAACTGCGACATGATATGCGCCTACTGCGACATGCGCCTCATGCGGCTCAACTGCGACATGATATGCGCCTACTGCGACATGCGTCTCATGCAACATGCGCCTACTGCGACACCATATGCGCCTACTGCGACATGCGCCTCATGCAGCTCAACTGCGATATGATATGCGCCTACTGCGACATGCGCCTCATGCGGCTCAACTGCGACATGATATGCGCCTACTGCGACATGCGCCTCATGCGGCTCAACTGCGACATGATATGCGCCTACTGCGACATGTGCCTCATGCAACATGCGCCTACTGCGACACCATATGCGCCTACTGCGACATGCGCCTCATGCAGCTCAACTGCGACATGATATGCGTCTCATGCGGCTCAACTGCGACATGATATGCGCCTACTGCGACATTCTGTTCGTGCTGCAGATGAATATAGGAACGAACCAAAAATACTTTTTGCCATAACTTCCACAAAATAAATCGAAATCTAAGTTTTCAAAAGCCAAACTTTAGTAGAATTAAATTCTCTACAACATGGAACCACTTATTTTCGAAAACAACAATGTTTGATAGATCAAAACCCCAAAAATTCATAAGAAAAACCCAAAACTTAAAACTTAGATCTACACCCAACCATCCATGGAAAACAAAAACTTCAAGACCTAAACTTGTAGAGGACGAGAAGATGAACAACATAAACTAAAAATAAATGGGGATGCATGAAATCCCTCATGGTGTGCAAGATGTACTTGCCTCTCACAAGTGGGTTAGGATTTGGTAGAGGAGTAAATGTGAATGAATGAAGAGAGAGAGTGGAAGAAGAACTTTTATATCAAGGTCAAGTGGATCTCCACCATTCATTCTCTCCACCAAATCCAAGCCATCCATTCCTTTCCATGTTGAACCAAACCGAACCAAGTTGGTTTCCCATGAACCGAAATGAACCAAGAGCCAAGAAAAAGCAGAAAATAAAATACAGAAAAATTAATAAGCGCGAATTTGAAGAATTTAAATACAAAATAAATGCATGATAAATATTAAATAAATACGTTCAAGAAGTACACGTATAAAATACTTATTCTGGGAACGGGGAGTGACATCTCTACCCTCCTTAGAAAAATTTCGTCCTCGGAATTTCAGATCCAAGCAGGACAGAAATGTCAGAGCTAGACTAATCTAAGCACAAGTAATTTGAGTAAGTGGCTATTCTACAATGTCAAATAGCAAGTAATATATCTATGTTTAACAATCTACGACATCAAGCAACTCTACTCATAAGGTGGCAAGCATGAGGAGTTAAAACTATCAAGGTATATAGAGAGAGATATACCTTGTGAGTCAAACAGGTGCGGATACCGTGATCGGATATCATCCTCACGTTCCCACGTTGACTCTCCTAATGAGTGATGACCCCAAGCAACCCGGACAAGGCTAATTGTTCGGTTCTTGAGTATCTTCTCTCTTCGGTCCAAAATAGACACAGGCTGTTCCTCGTAAGACAGGTTGGTACCAACAACCAGCTCAGAATGATCAAGGATATGGCTTGGGTCCGATACATACCTTCGCAACTGAGATACATGAAATATGTCATGCACCTCTCGTAACGAAGGTAGAAGGGATAAACGATAAGCAATATCGCCTATCCTATCAAGAATAACAAAGGGTCCTACGTATCGCGGACTCAACTTCCCGCGAACGCCAAATCTAATGACCCTACGGGTAGGTGAGATCCGCAAGAACACGTGGTCCCCAACAGAAAATTCTAGCGGTCTACGATACTGGTCCGCCCAATGACGATGCCGATCCTGCGCAACTCGAAGTCGCTCTCTAATTCCTTTAATCACTTCCACTGTTTGAACAATCATCTCCGGGCCTAACATCTTTCTCTCCCCAATATCGTCCCACACTAGTGGCGACCTACACTTCTTACCATATAGTGCTTCAAATGGCGCCATCTGGATACTGGCATGATAACTGTTGTTGTATGAGAACTTAACTAAGTGCAGGTGGCTTTCCCAAGATCCTCCAAAATCTAGGGTGTAAGCTCGCAACATATCCTCTAAAGTCTGAATTGTTCTTTCTGATTGCCCGTCTGTCTGGGGATGGTAAGCCGTGCTAAATCTTAACTTGGTACCCAGACTGTGATGTAAGCTCTTCCAGAAATGTGATATAAAGCGGGTATCTCTATCTGACACAATGCTGACAGGGACTCCATGCTGCCTGACTATCTGTTGCATATACAACTCTGCCAACTTTTCTGTAGATTGTCCTACTCTGAAAGAAAGAAAGTGCGCCACCTTTGTAAGCCGATCTACTATCACCCAAATAGCATTTTTACCACTTGGTGATCTCGGTAAACCGGTCACAAAGTCCATTGTGATATGTTTCCACTTCCATTCCGGGATAGGAAGCGGTTGCAATAATCCAGCTGGCCTCTGCTGCTCTGCCTTCACTTGCTGACATACTAAGCAACGAGAAACAAATCTAGCTATCTCCCTCTTCATCCCGTTCCACCAGAAGTGCTGCTTGATATCTTGGTACATCTTGGTCCCTCCAGGGTGTATAGAATATTGAGAACTGTGAGCTTCTGTCATAACCTCCTGTCTGATATCTCCACTAGGCACACATAGGCGTGATCTAAACCTAAGCGTACCATCTTCGTGAACTTGCATCTCCTTTCTGAGTCCTGACTCATATTCTGCTCTAAGCTTCTGAATCCTTGGGTCCTGTGCCTGAGCTACCTTGATCCTGTCTACCAAGTCGGATTGAACTTGTAAACTTGTTAGAACTCCTACATTACTAGGAAGTATAACTTCGATGCCCATCTCCTGAAGGTCTTCTAAGATGTGCTTCTGCGTTGTCAACATAAATGCGCCGCCTCTCCTGCTAAGAGCGTCTGCTACCACATTAGCCTTGTCTGGATGATACTGAAGCTCTACGTCATAATCCTTGATCAACTCCAACCATCTTCGCTGTCTCATGTTCAGCTCCTTCTGAGTAAAGATGTACTTCAGACTTTTATGGTCTGTGTACATGTCTACTCGATCACCATATAAGTAATGCCTCCATAGCTTCAAAGCAAATACTACTGCCGCCAACTCCAAGTCATGAGTTGGGTAATTCTTCTCGTGGTCCCGAAGCTGCCTAGATACATATGCTATCACCTTCCCGTGTTGCATTAGGACGCACCCAAGTCCTTTACCTGACGCATCACAATAAACTGTAAAACCTCCTGGTCCAACTGGCAATGTAAGAATAGGCGCTGATATCAACTTCTGCTTCAGATTCTCAAATGATGCCTGGCATTCTGCCGACCAGACGAATGGTACATCCTTCCATGTCAAGCGGGTCATGGGTGCTGAAAGCCTCGCAAAGTCTGATACGAACCTTCTGTAATATCCTGCCAATCCCAAGAAACTTCGTACATCAGCTACGGTCTTGGGTACTGGCCAACTCTCTACAGCTTCAACCTTCTTGGGATCTACTGCTACTCCAGCTCCTGATATGATATGACCCAAAAATGAAATGTGATTCGTCCAGAACTCACACTTGCTGAGCTTGGCATACAAATGGTTCTCTCTCAGAACCTGTAACACTTTCCTGAGGTAGTCTTCATGCTCCTCTTCACTGGCAGAATATACGAGAATGTCGTCAAGAAATATAACGACAAACTGATCTAAGTATGGCATAAAGATGCGGTTCATCAAATCCATAAATATTGCTGGAGCATTGGTCAAACCAAACGGCATTACTAAGAATTCATAATGCCCATACTTCGACCTGAATGCTGTCTTGGGAATGTCCTCCTTCTGAACCCTCACTTGATAATACCTTGAACGAAGATCTATCTTGGAGAAAACTCTAGCTTTGCTCAACTGATCAAATAAGTCGTCGATCCTGGGTAGTGGATACTTGTTCTTCACTGTTGCCGCGTTAAGCTTCTTGTAATCGATACACAATCTGGATGACCCATCCTTCTTTCCCACAAGTACTACTGGTACTGCCCATGGTAACACGCTAGCTTGGATGAACTTCTTCTCCTTCAATTACTCTATGTGCTGATATACCTTGGCCTGCTCTGAATCCGCCATTCTATAAACTCGATCTGATATCGGTTTAGTTCCAGGTGCCAATTCTATACTGAACTCAATATCTCTAACCGGCGGTAGCCCTGGAAGTTCTTTGGGAAATACGTCTAGAAATTCTTCAACTACCTTCGGAACTAGAACTTCTTCCATTGCCGTCACTACTCCCTGCTCTTGTTGAGTTGCCACTGATCTGACTAAGGTGAACCGCTTCATGCCTGGAATATCAAAAGATACACTCCCTCTACGACAATCTATCGTCGCATAACTGTCTTTCAGCCAGTCCATGCCTAAGATAACGTCAAAATTTTCAACAGGAAATTCTATCAACCGGGCGGGTAAGGAACGCCCGCAAACTACAATGCTACACGATAGAATAACTCTACTAACTCCTACGAGCCCATTGCCAGTGAGTATATTCAACCTCCCTGGCAATGCCTCGAACTCCATTCCTAGCCGTGTCACAAATTGTGCAGATATAAATGAGTGTGATGCTCATGAATCAAACAATGCTACTACGGGATGTGAGGCGACGAGAATGTTACCTGCCACAACATCTTCCGATGCTAATGCCTCCTCCAAGGACAGAGTGAATGCCTGCCCTCGACCTTCTTGTTGGTTCCCATGTTGCGGCCTAGCCTGGTGCTGCTGCTGGCCCCTGCCTTGATGATGCTGGGGTGGTCTATGCTGGTGTTGCTGCATCGGCGGTCCCTGCTGCCGAAATATTTGAGCCTGTGGCATTAACGGACGCTGGGCCAATGGTCTTACTTCTATCGCTGGTCCTCGATACTGGCCTGCCCCTGGTGCTGGCAGAGCAGGAAACTGCAGTACTGGTCCTCCTGACCTCGAATTTATGGGATATGTGGTAACTCGATGATCTGGATTTCTACATATCAAACACAGTCCGTTCAATATCCGACACACATCTCTAGTGTGCCCCATCTTTCCACAATAAGTGCAGTCCGCTGGAGATTGCTGATTCTTCTTCTGTTGCTGCTGCTGCTGCCTGGGTGGTGGTGCTGGCCCTCGCATTTTCATATCGTGAATGCGAATGCCAAGGAATGGTGCTGTCGTTCGAGGCACTGCTCCCCCTCCTCCTTCAATCTGACTGTGAGATCTCTTCTGACCTCCAGTCCTCGCCGTGATCCTCTGAATGGTGATCTCGTGCCTTCGGGTTGCCGTCAATACTTTATCAAAAGTCTGGTAATTGTGCCCCTCTATCAATTGCAAGAGCTCAAGGTGAAATCCATGTTGGAACCTCATAGCCCTCTGGCTCTCTGTTGCTACCATCTCTGGGGCAAACCTGCTCAATCTGCAGAACTCCGCTGCATAGGCATCTACCGTCTTGCCGGCCTGCTTGAGGTTGATAAATTTCTGTTGTAGCTCAAACTGCGCCACAACTCTATAGTACTTGGTCTTGAATCTTGCGGTAAAATCGTCCCAAGCAACAGGACGTCTGATGCCCACTTCCTCTGATTCCCACCAATCATGTGCGAGATCTTGAAGTAACAACTTCACTTGATCCACACGTTCTTCTGCCGGCACCTTAGCTGCTGTCAGAATAGCCTCAATATCCTTAAGCCATGCATCTGCTGAGATGGCATCCTCCGTTCCTTCGAAACGGCGGGGGTTGAACTTGCAAAACCTGGCTGATGCTCCTGAATCTGTCCTCGTCTCTCTTTCCAAAGCCGTCTGCAATCCTTGGTTGAGTAATATGTTCTGCTCTTACAACTGAGCGTGCATGCGCTGCTGGGCTAACATCTGATGTTGTTGAGTAGCCATCATCCCTCTCATGATCTCCAGAAGAGCCGGTGTGTCCATTTTCGCAGGGGTAGATAGAACTGTTGGTGGTGGTGGAACCTCCGGATACTGTGATCCAGCTGCTGCTTCCACTATTACTTCTTCTTGGATAGTCTCTTGAGTTAGTACCGGCCCTTGTTGCTAACCAACATGGTCAGGTTGTCCGTGTTGCTCTTGTTGTTGTTGTCCAGTCCTGGCAGATGTGGACGAAGTGCCCCTAAGAAAAGGAACAAGAGAACAATCAAACAACCGGACATGAAAGATCAATGAAGTCAAAGGATACTGGAATGTCAAGCTGGAGTTGAGAAGCAATAAATTATGAGATTAAGGGGGAACATGTGTGATTGAGACATCCTATTAAAACACCCCACAAGTCTAAAATCAGACCTGCATGGGCCACCACTAAAACCTTGTCACGCCCCAGAACCAGAATACTGGAGAGCGGGGGAATGACTCAGCCAGCTACGTATTACGGGCAGATGAAGACCGTATAATATGATCAATGCTGTCTAAAAGACGAGGGGGTCCATACTACATGAAAGTCTCACTATGGTCATTTCACATCTATTATCTCAATCATTCAAATAAGAAACAGAAATAGAGAACATGTAAGATAAAGCAGTAAGGCATCCCAAATGCTCAGTCAAAATGTTCTTGATATCTGGCTTTACAAAACATAGCCAGATGATGTAGCAAAGTGTATACAATTGTTATCAGCTGCAGTCTGACTTAATTACAATTATGTAAAAGTAAGTACGAGACAATCCGACTAACATGTCGGTGCCAAACGGCAAGGTATAAAGTAAATAACAAAACGAGCGGGGAGGTAAGGAACCCACTCGAGTCCTCCTGCGATCATCCCTCTAGTATTGACCATCTTGGAGGTGGAAGTAAGCTGAGTCCTCGGAAACCGGCTCTAAATCTGGCCATGCAAAACCAGAGAGATTAGACCTCTAATAGCAAGTACCACAAGGAAGCACGATATGAGGAATTAAAACCAGTAATAAGAGAATATGATAAGTAGATCTCTGCTTGCCACTGGGATTCACATAACATCACGACACTTCGAACCAACCTCCCAACCAAACAAGGACAGAAGTTGGCCCGTCATGCCCTGACATTCTGATCATCTCAGTTAGGTAACAGAGTAGGTACAGCACACAAATAAATCAATTTAAACGGCCATGCAACTACTACGACTTGCTACTGTGAGTTCCAAGTTATCCTGGAATTATGCAATAAAGGATTCCTCAGCTCTTACTATGTGCAAGCAAGGCTAGTTTACCCAGTCAATCAATTGTGCCAATCATGAATTAGACGAGTTCTAGCGGGACGCCCGTCATCAATATACAATATACAATATACAATAGATAATATAACCAGATACTGCTCCCTGCCCGTGTGGCAGATTTGCAGTATCTGTGGGGACCAACCAGCCTGTCGGGCACTACTAGTCCCAAGAGGGCTGCCATGTAAGAACTCGAGAATCCATTCTCTTCATGTAATTATTATTTTATTTAACTTAATAGTCTCTACGTTGAATGAAATCCCATGCCGTGGATCATGGTCATTCAGAATGAGTACTTCCGTACAAGTACGATATGCCCAACTCTACAACGATACCCGTGTAGTTAGGTTGTAGGTCTTACATAGCGTAATGCAATAATCAAAACTAACCACGGAATAATCATGTCTTGACCATCAAGTACACATGCTGCTTTTGTAGAAAAATAAATAAATAAATTAAAGCCTGCATGTGTGCCTGTATGTCAATATTCGGGATCGACCAATCGATTATAATAGTTCATAGTTAATATGAACGTGTCTCATTCATTCAATTCAATAAGACGACTAGTCAGTCTCTTAGTTCCAACTAGGAACGCATGATCAATTATTAGTCAAGTAACAGTCGGGGTCAATTCATGACAAGGCATAAAAGTCAAATTAGTATTAAGCATGGTCGAGTCCATAACTAGTATAAAATAGTTGGTAACATATTCTTGAAGCCAAGGAAAAGATCAACAAATTTCATGTTGGGAGTTGAAAGAAATTCTAGCCACAATCTCGTCAATTAGGACATATAACAGTCAGAAACAACCAAATTATGCATATGCGGCCTATTCTGCGACATGCATGCAACCGTGACACCATATGCAGCTCAACTGCGACATGATATGTGCCTACTGCGACATGCGCCTCATACGGCTCAACTGTGACATGATATGTGCCTACTGCGACATGCGCCTCATGCGGCTCAACTGCGACATGATATGCGCCTACTGCGACATGCGCCTCATGCAACATGCGCCTACTGCGACACTATATGCGCCTACTGCGACATGCGCCTCATGCAGCTCAACTGCGACATGATATGCGCCTACTGCGACATGCGCCTCATGCGGCTCAACTGCGACATGATATGCGCCTACTGCGACATACGCCTCATGCGGCTCAACTACGACATGATATGCGCCTACTGCGACATGCGCCTCATGCCACATGCGCCTACTGCGACACCATATGCGCCTACTGCGACATGTGCCTCATGCAGCTCAACTGCGACATGATATGTGCCTCATGCGGCTCAACTGCGACATGATATGCGCCTACTGCGACATGCTGTTCATGCTACAGATGAATATAGGAACGAACCAAAAATACTTTTTGCCATAACTTCCACAAAATAAATCGAAATCTAACTTTTCAAAAGCCAAACTTTAGTAGAATTAAATTCTCTACAACATGGAACCACTTATTTTCGAAAACAACAATGTTTGATAGATCAAAACCCCAAAAATTCATAAGAAAAACCCAAAACTTAAAACTTAGATCTACACCCAACCATCCTTGGAAAACAAAAACTTCAAGACCTAAACTTGTAGAGGAAGAGAAGATGAACAACATAAACTAAAAATAAATGGGGATGCATGAAATCCCTCATGGTGTGCAAGATGTACTTGCCTCTCACAAGTGGGTTAGGGTTTGGTGGAGGAGTAAATGTGAATGAATGAAGAGAGAGAGTAGAAGAAGAACTTTTATATCAAGGTCAAGTGGATCTCCACCATTCATTCTCTCCACCAAATCCAAGCCATCCATTCCTTTCCATGTTGAACCAAACCGAACCAAGTTGGTTTCCCATGAACCGAAATGAACCAAGAGCCAAGAAAAAGCAAAAAAATAAAATACATAAAAATTAATAAGCGCGAATTTGAAGAATTTAAATACAAAATAAATACATGATAAATATTAAATAAATACGTTCAAGAAGTACACGTATAAAATACTTATTCTGGGAACGGGAAGTGACAACAAGGGTACCATCCCGACATGATGTCCGGTGGCAAGAAAGGGAGCCGCTCTGACTCGAGAACTAGTGGGGGCCCGAGTCCGCATCAAATGGCTCGCTCCTCGGTTGAGTGATCAAGAGGGGAAGGTTGAAATATTATGGGGAGGCCGAGAGTAGAGTGGGAAGGTGGCTGGACTGGGAGCACACGTCCCTGATAACGAAGCTCCTCAGCGTAGTCCGACGGAGGGGGGAAGTGTACACCATTCGAAACCGATGTCATGGATGGAAAATTGTCGGCCGTCGCCAGTCCAAGAAGAAGTAGACCTACAATATGTTGAACCTAGTATCATCAATGGGATGAAGGTGGTTGAAATCACTACCGATGATATCCAGGAAACAATAGAATACTGGAAAAATACCCTAGTCTTATAGGTGATGGGTAATCGCCCATTCTACGGTCAATTCAGGGCATATGCACAGAGTCTGGCGGCCAAAGGGGGATATGGAGATTTTCTCTCCGGAAAATGGATTTTATTTCATCAAATTTGCGCTTGCGGAGGATCTTGATCGGATTCTGGAAGGCGGCCCTTAGACGTTCGATTGACGTCTGGTTGTCCTAAAAAGATGGTTACCGGAGTCTAATTTCAAAAAAGATCGATTAATGACAGTACCAATCTGGATTAGACTGCCTTGGCTCTCCCTACAATTATGGAGTAATCCCTCCATCATGAAGATGACAAGCATGATCGGCAAGCCTATCCGTACCGACATTCCCACGGCCAGGCGACAACAATTGTCCTATGCAAGGATATTCGTAGAAATAATGGCGACGGATACGCTTCCAAGAAATTAAATCGATCTAGCTAGTTCTTCCCAATGGAGAATGGTTAGTCCAGGACGTGGAATATGAGTGGGTCCCCCCGACGTATGAGGCATGTCGTTGCTTCGAACATATAAAGATCAACTGCCGAGAACCGTTGCAACTGGACGAGATGAACGAGGTTCAAGAGGATCCTTCCGGAGAAGAAGCCCACCAGGTTACTCAACAACAAGAAAAGGGTCCTTCTAATATAGTTGATGGTTGTTCACTAATGGACGAGGAAACAATTGTTGTGGGAATCAATGAAGGCAATATCACAATTCCCCACTCGATACTTGGTAAACGCCAAGGACCTGACGTCGATCGAGCGGCGAAGACCGGCAACTACTTAGCTATGGGGATAGCTACTAGTCACAACAACAACCAAAGAGACGAGGAAAGAGACACTCAAGGGATGAGAGATCGAGCAAGTCCTGAGGTGGAACAATCAAACCGTGCTAGAAGGGAGTTGATTCCAAATACAGGTAAGCAAGAAGACATGGGAGGTAAGAGCAGTTCAGAGAACAATGCCATGGTACTTACCAGGGAAAATCCAAAGTGGAATTATTGTTGAATGAGAAGTCATCCCAGGCTAACAAAGCTACAGAGCATAAACAGCAAAGGCATGAATACTTGAATCTTCCGAATCGTCCTAGGGAGAACGAGAGGAGTGACATGGACGATAGCCTCCGTTCATAGATGTCGGCGATCACATGGAATGTTCACGGTGCGAACTCCATAGGAAAGTGATAGGAGATTTTAAATATGGTGAAGCGGAATAAGTCTTCCATTGTCTCCATATTGGAGAGTTCCCCATCAATGAGACTCAATATATAATTTGCCTATATGTGAGATGGCACGAATATGGGTTCTGTGAGATACTAGAGTCTGGAATGGGCAGATCCAGTTCATATCCGAACAACTCATAGTAATAAAGTTCACTAACAAAGTGTAACGCCCCAGTCCCAAAATACGTAGGACTAGGAACGTAGACATGCCAGCTGTATAATAAATATACGTAAGCTGTAAATGCAGTAGAACTATAACTAATCTCATCCACTCAAAAGTAAATGAATAAAAAATATTATATAATGATAATGAATTATCTTGATACACTATGTTGGGCGGAGACAAATCCACTACCAACAAGTAAGGGAAAAATGTATGGAAAATAAAATAAGTTTGGCGAGCGAAGCGAAGACGATCCAAGTGCAATCATCCTCGAAGAAATAGAGATGGTCACGGCTAGAGCTAGAACACCTGCGAAAAATAAAAGCACACACCTGGCGAGATAACCAAGTCCTCAGAGGGACGTAACAAGACACATAATATCATGCCATAAACTGAATAATAAAAGATCAATAGAAAAGTATATATATGTCTAACAATAAAGGTCCTTTAACCATTCTATGTGTACATGCACTTTGAAGACAACGTTCCACATAAGGGCTCTCGAGACTAGAAACACGGCGCATTAGCGTTTCAACCAAGGCACTAGTGGCATCTAGAGAAAAGTAAATGCACGGCCCATTAGCACTCGAGTAAGAGCAAAGGGGCATCTAGAGGAAAATAAATACACGGCCACTAGCTCTTGGGTGAGTCACTAACGACAGCTAGAGGAAAGTAAATGTACGGCACATTTGTGTTTCAACCGAGGCACTAGTGGCATCTAGAGAAAAGTAAATAAATGCACGGCACACTAGCTCTTGGCTGAGTCACAAATAGCAGCTAGAGACAAGTAAATGTGTGAAAGCCCCTGCGCCTAATAACTGTCTTCCCCTCCCCATGCACTACTCGTGCTGAATCCACACCACGATATTTCTAATAACCGCTAAGTCTTCTAGGCGATTATATTAGCAGTTATATCCTAACGCTCGTCCTGTACGCACCGATGTATGGTCGGTACGAAAGTCCGAATCTATATGAGACACGTGACATCGTGGCACACACGTGTCGGGCCAATGGATGCGGCACAAACAAAGGTGGTCCCTTAACTCTAGTCCAAATGCATAAAGAAAACTAAAGTATAGTAATTTGTAACTATATATGGTTTTGAATAACAGTTTATATTTGCTAGAAATAAATAATTATAAAGCATGCATGATATTGAGAAAGAAATTAAACAGTAAAGGCAAGATGTCTTGCCTGGTAGCGACGCTTGGTGTGGAGCGATGTTCCGTCAAGTCCTGTAGTCCAATAGCTAGGGTCAATAGGTAGGGTCCAAAGTTACGAGGAAATAGGGAAGCACAATTTATTCATGATCAACCTTGATAATAATAATGGAAAATTTGCGGAAAAGGATACTTTGTACTATTTTTAGAAAAAATGTTTGAATACCTAAAAATATATTTTGGTAGTTAAAATAGCTTTAGCTAAATAATTTAAAGTCTAAATCTTTTTAGGCAAAAAAACTAAGTAAGCAAAATAAAATATTTAGATGGAGAAACTATATTTTTATTAGTAAAAATAATTTAGACAAATATTTAGAAAATATTGAGAAAAATCATTTTATTAATTTGGAACTATATTTCACAAACTAGAATATATTTTTGGTTAAGTTATTCGAAATATAATCGATTTTAGGCTAAAACTATAGATTTACCAAAATAGGATTTCTAGTTTATATTTTAATAGTAAAATAATTTAGAATATTAGAAATCTTTTTATAATTCCGAACTACCCTTTGAAATTAGCTAAAAATTAATATAATAATATCTATCTGACAATCCCCACAATGATACATACATTAAAACACTATTATTATTAATAAATACTAATACCCATGTCATAATAATAATAATAATAATAATAATAATAATAATAATAATAATAATAATAATAATAATAATAATAACAGTATTAACAATACTAATAATAATAATAATACTAACAATAAGTATAATATATAATAATAATGTAATAAAACTACTAGTAATTATACTTCTCACACAACTGTCTGCTCTTCCCCAAATTTTTCTTCAAAATAACAAAGAGAGATGGGAAAATAGAGATCGAAAGAGGAGGGGAGAAGAAACTCACCGGAGAGGGGTTTTGGCGGTGGCGCGGCACGGCGGTCGGCGCGCGGTGAGGCAGCAGCGCCTGGGGAGGTAGCGGCGGCGCGGGTACTCGTGCACGCGATCGGCTGAGGCGGAGGACGGCAATGCTCCGGTCGCGGCTGGCGGGAGGAGCGGTCGACGGCATCAGTGAGGCGGTCGCCGTCGACACGAGGGAGGCGGCGGACTCGTGCGGCGACGGGCGTCGTCTCGGTGCGCCGGGGCGATGAGGTCGGGTCATCCGAAGCCATCGCTCGAAACAGCGCTGCACGACAGTGGCGGACAGCGGAGGTGAGTGGGTTTTGGGGGTTTCTCTTTTGGGTGTTTTTAATTTGTGGGTGGCGGCGATGACCGCGACGGGTGGCCGTGGATGGTGGTTCTGCTATTGGTGGTTGTGGTGGTATTGGCGAGTTTAGGGAACAGGGAGGAGGGTCGGTAGGCGGTGACGTTGGTGGTGATGGCTGTCGCGGCGGTGATCGCGGTGGTGAGGCTGCGTGAGGAAGTCGAAAGGATGATGACAGTGGGGACGATGCTGACGGGGTGAGGGTGTCGTGTCCGGTGCGGCACGAGATAGTGGTGTCCGGCCTGTCGGACATGAAAACTATGATGTATATGTACTGGAAAATATAGTGGATGTAGGGAGGCATAGACACGACGCACAATTTTAGATTGTGGAGTATTTGTGGATGTGAGAAATTTATGGAGGAGCACCTGTCTATTTATAGGATGTGGGAATTTCCAGTTGGATAGGGATTGGAATTGATTTAAAATCCCCATAGATAAATCGTATATTAATTTAAATAGTTTTAAAGTGAATTCAATCCAAATTCGAATCAAATTTAATGTAAGTAAATCCATCCTTACATTAAAAATAGGATCCATAAAAATACATTCGTATTTATAATTCATAATAATTAATTTAAATACCAATCAACAAATTTTAAAAATATATTTTTATGAACACTAAAATTATAATAATAATTAATTTCAAAAATTCAAAATAAGTATTTAAATATTAATAGAAAATAACTTACAATATATTTTTGCAAATAAAAAAAAATATCGATTAGTTTTTGAAACTCAAAATATGTATGGAAATAATTTCCATGCACCTTGTATGTAAATAGAATAAAAGTATTATTTCTCTAAAGCATTACTTCTACTTGTATAAATTATTTTTATAGTAATGAAAATAAATCATTTGACTAAATATTTGTAAAAAAATGTTTATATACAAATTATTTACTCTTTATATATTTCGAAATCAAACTATTTACTATATTTACGAAACCTAAAATAAACTCTTTATGTAAAATAACTAAATGAATAAATATCGCGTATGTACGTACTCGCACTCGTCGTATAATTTCCAAAATCAATACTGAAAAATAAAATTTCAAAATCATAGTAAAAATTTAGAGGTTTTACACAAATGAGGCTTCATAGTTGTGATAGGAGCTATCTACGGGCATAACGATAGAAGACGGCATTTTCAACTCTAGAAGGACATCATCTAGATAGCGGCAGAGGTGGCTAACCAGCTTCCCATGGTGCTTAATGGCGGCTTCAACGCGATGCTGGCTGAAGGGGAGAAGGGGGGACAGGTGCCGACGAATATTCTGGCCGATTTCCATGACTGTCTCCTGAGCTCCGGACTTGCATGCCTCACTAGATCTGGACACTTATGGTCTTGGGACAATAGCTTGGCGACAAATAGAATCGCGTGCCAACTTGATTGATTCTTATGCAACAACAAATGGTTAGAAGTTTATCCAAATAGCAGATCCGAAAGGCTACATGGTGGGACTAGCGACCACACTCCCATTCATCTTCGCATATCTATCGAGCAATCCACGCGACGGAGGCCATTTTGCTACTGTAATGCATGGCCACATGAAGAAGGGTACATAGAAGTGGTGGAACGAGGCCTATATAGCATTATCCCAGGTAATGCTCAATTCCAACTTGTTCAAAAACTTAAACTAACTAAGAGACTTTTGAGAACGTGGAATAAGCATCAGTCAAAGACTTCCCTTGAGGACCTGGAAAAGAAATTCAAGAACTACAGGATGAGCTACAATCAAACCCGATGGGCACTAATTTAGAGGCTACCGAGATATCCTTATAAGAAGATGTCCGCCGCCGTCGGTTTCAAGAAGAAATTCAACTCCAACAAAGGGCAAAATGTTAGTGGCTGAAATACGGAGATAGATGTATAAAATTCTTTCACACTACCATACGAGAACGTCAACGTTGAAATATGCTTGGCTCCATCATTGGCGCTGATGGTACCACTAAAACGAATGATACAAATATAGTTGCAAACGCAATCAGCTATTATACAACGCATATAATCAAGACTCGTATGAGGATGTGTTCCCCAAAGTAACTTGCAAGCATATAGTCACTGATGCTAGGAATGAGCTGTTGTGTCGGGCTATTACGATGGAGGAAGTTGAGACGGTAATAAAAAAGACGGAACCGACCAAGGCCCTAGGGTCAAACGGTTTTAACTTGGCTTTCTACAAACAACACTGGAAACAACTGAAGCATCAGGTACTCCAGGTAGTGCAATATTTTTTTTCGCATGGCCATCTTCTCAAGGAGTAAAACTATACGTTTTGGACTCTCGCTCCAAAGGTAGAAGGAGCATCGACATTGGGTGATTTTCGACCGATAGTGTGTTGCAATTTTTTAAATAAAATTATTACCCATATTATGTGTGAGCGGATGCAAAAGCTATTACAGGAGTTGATCTCGGCAAATCAATCAGCATTTATCAAAGGACGATCTATTGCTGAGAATTGCCTATTAGCACACGAGATGATCCAGAAGTTTAACAAACCAGGTGGAAGGAAAGGCTGTATCAAGCTTGACTTACGCAAGGCGTACGATATGGTAAATAGGGAATTTGTATGCCAGATCCTCCGTAGCATGGGGTTCACAGAATGGTGGGTGGACAGAGTCAGAGAATGCATCACTTCGCCAACGTTCCCGGTTCTGGTTCAGGGACAACCTCATGGGTTCTTCGAAAGCAATCGTGGGCTTCGACAGGGACACCCCCTACTCATTTACCATAGTTATGGAGCAATTCACTTGCCTTATGGATATTGCTGTTCATTGGAACCCGATCACGCCTCTCTATCGAAGAGTTTCACTTGTTGTGTCTCATCTCATCTATGTAGATGACCTGTTGGTCATTTTGAAACCTACCGAAGGATCAGTCGTGACGTAGAATAAAATCCTGGAGGAGTTCGGCCGATTCTTTGGACTGCAATTGAATAGGGAAAAAAGCCAAGTGTATTTCAATAAGACCTGCCCTGATAAAGGATCCATGTCGGCGAAGCTTCAGATTGAGGAGGGACAATTGCCAGTTAAATATCTCAGACTTCCATTATCAGTGACTTATGCACGAGATGCGGATTGCCAAGGACTCACACAGTATGTACAACATAGGCTGGAAGGGTGGCAATCTCAAATATTATCGTTCGGAGGAAGGATAGAACTCGTCCGATCAGTAATCTTTGCAATTACTGCTTACTGGCTACAAGCTATATACATCCCGGAAGGGACTATTAAAAAGATAGAGATGATGTGCGCCAATTTCATCTGGCGAGGAGGCTTGCACGTGATTGCATGGGAAGAGTTATGTCAGTCAACGGATGAGGGTGGAGTTGGCTTGCGCTCCTTGCGAGTTCTCCGTGAGGTTGCTATGCAAAAACTGGCATGGTGGATATTAGATGGCAAATCCCTCTGGGCACGGTGGACAGGCAACAGGTACTTTTGAGACACGAATTTTTGGATGAAAAAAACTGTTAATAATTTCTCTGTTACAGTAAAAAATATATTACGTGTTCGATCGTCTCTCAAGGAACACATTAGACGGGTAATACATGATGGAGAATCTACTAGCTTATGGTTTGATCTGTGGATAGATCATTGGAGTATGGTGGACCGGCTGGGTTGGCCATTGTTTGAGTTGATCGACAGGGATGACCGGGTTAGTGTGATCATCAGCGAAGGGGAATGGGATGTCAATACACGACAAGTGGGAGAGTGGCTTGCGCCTACTATAGAGGCAGTTCAGATCTCGGAAGAAGCAGAATTCGACTTGTAGGCTTGGGGGGACACCTCCAATGGGGCATTCGACAGTGGAAAAGTTTACGAGCTACTGTGGCCACACGCTCAATAAGTGGTATGGGCAGACGTAGTATGAGCGAAGGATGTGGCGATCAAAATAAAGCTATGCACATACAAAGCTATACGAGATAGGCTCCTTACTAGAGACAGGCATACCAAGTTTGGAGTTCAAGTGGAAAGCCTAGGATGCGTCCTTTGTGACAGGGAGAATGAGACGCGCAAGCATATGTTTTTTCAATGCTCTACAACCGGATACATTTGGAAATTGCTCTATAATGCGATCCAGATCGAATATGTCAACGAGTATGGCCTACAATCTATAGTATAAGGTATCTCTATGTTGAAGAACCAGAGGCAAGAGACGTATAACAAGGCTAGAATAAGGCTTCTCTCAGCAGTCTGGCATGTCTTGCGGGAAGTGAACATGCGTATTTTTCATGGTGTAGCCCTCTCTATTATTGGGGTTTTCAATAACAACAAGAGAGATATTACTTATATGACTTGATAGAAGGCTGTAGAAGCATGAAAAATCTCAACTGACAATATTCCTCCGCCACAGTGCAAATAATACAAATGTGCAGACAGAGTGTTAAAGACAAAACAGAAGATATGGAAGAAAGTTCTTTTATTATCATGTCTACAAAGGTCTAGTACAGATACATCAAGACTACATATAAAGGACCAACTCTATTCTTCTACAAAGGATCGATTACAGATTTAGCAAAGCCTAGAGGAGTCTACAAGGGGTTTAGTCTTCGTCAAAGTGCAGTCCCCCTTTTTTTTGGTACGCATACTAGAAGATTGATCTCCATTGAAGCGTATTCTGACTTTCTTGTGGGCACAACCCTCCAAACCGTATCAGCTGCTTCTGCTTGGCTGAAGCGAGCAACTTCCTGAAATAGCTACTGGCCCGGGTTTTTAGAAGACACAGCAGGTCGCAAAGCCCAGAATGAGCAGGACAGAGCACAACCTGTGGCTCTCCGGGTTGGCCATCAACCCACAAGCTTGGTCATCAGGACCTCTAAGACCTCCAAGGCGTCGCCCAGGTTCGAACTCCTCATGAGAAGCATTTCAGCATGTTCCGAGGCTCATCAACAATTTTTCTACGAAGGCATAGCCCCTTTAAATGAAGGAATCCTCAACCAAAATCCGGTTTAGGCATGGCCAACCGCCGCTCGAAGCAAAGTCTGGATCCAGCATGGTGTTCAAGGACAAGAAGAAGAAGAAGATGTGACTCTTCAGAAGAAACTCCCCCTTTATATAGGGCGGGAGTGGTCCAAAACGCAGGCCACATGGCCGACGGTCAAAGTTCCCACATTAATGGGATGAACCTAGGACTCAGCACGATGAACCTCATTAAATAAGGTTCATTCGACTAAGTCCTAGACTATCCTAGGACCCCTTGAAATTCTCCAAGTAACGGTGGCAATTAAGAGTGAGTCATTCATTAAGGAGCTGTCATTTAGTGCTCTTCAAAAAGACTTCAAAGCCAATGCCTTCAATCTAGAGGCACAACTACATTCCTGCGCCAACTCAGGAGCAGACTGGTGATGTTTTCACACCACCTCAACTCTAATGGCGCAGCACTCTGCTCTGACCCAGAAGCTCAACTACCTTTCGTCAGAGACCTGGAAGATACCATTGCATCCAACACAAGTTCGCCTGCCGCTCCAAAAGCACAGTAACCTTGTCAACCTGAAGCACAAGCCTACTAGTTGCCCTAAAGCACAGCGACTTCGTCGTTCGAAACACAGCCTTCTTGTCGCTCATACGCACAGAGGCTTCATCGTCATCGAAGCATAGTCCACCCATCGCCTTAAAGCACAGAAGCTCCGTTGTCTCCAGAAGAATGGTCTACTCGTCGCCCCAGAAGCGCAGCAATACTCAGACCTCGCTAGAGGCGCAGGAAGCATGGTCCCACCCAGTCGATTTACTTAAAATGACTCTCTCAAAGATAAGATTGGGGTTAATCATGATTAATATCTTACTATAAATCTTAGACGAGGATCATTCAGAATCTAAATCTGAGATGAAATCCCAAGATTTACTCGGCTGCGTCCGAACAAGCAAATCAGCACATGCCACGTGTCTCCTCCTTCGGTTATTTTGATAACCACCAGAGATCTCGATTGAGGAAAATCTCAATGTCTGTCACGTGTCAGCGCCGCAGAAGCCCGTATCGTGCAATGACGACAGACTTCTTCATATCTCAAAACCCTAATGTACATCGCATATGTGCTCTCTTCTCCTATAAATAGAAGGATTTCTCCTTCAACAAAGGGGAGACTACCAAATATCAAATCTCCAGCTCCAGGCATCCTCTTGATCGGCAACCCTAGAGTTCCATCAAAGGCATCAGAAAGTCAGAGCAAGTTCAACCCGTCGTCAGATCGTCAACGGAGTAAAGGAGCCGCTGCAGTGCTCGATCTCCACCGTCATACTTTTCCAGAAACTTTCCCTTGTACTTAGAATATCCTGTTTAGGACTTCCTTCTTTGTACACATGTTTTTCCTTTGTACTTAGAATATCCTGTTTAGGACTTCCTTCTCTGTACACAGGTCTTCCTCGTGTACTTAGAATATCCTGTTTAGGACTTCCTTCTCTGTACACAGGTCATTTTACATTCAATAAACAAAAAGTTTCTTTAACCTTTTGTGATGTCGAACAAAATGGCGACTATGCTGGGGACTACCTTCTTCTCCAACAAGAAGGCGGTAACACAATCTGACGATAACTTTTTGGGATCTTTCCAGGAGATGCTGGTCGTACGCTTCGACCAACAAGGTTTTGAAGGTCTCCTTTCTGATAAGAAGTCGAATCCTTCGAAGCGGTTCATAAACCGAAGAAGACTCAATATGTCTGGAGGCCCAAGGCAGCTACGACGAGCAGCACGATGGAGGAAACTGTGATCCAGAACCCCCTCAACATCGAAGCCCCGGAGAAGATTTTGGCTGCTACAGCTATATCTCCTCGCTCGATTCCCACCTGGAGAAAGTATAGCGAGGAAGATGGTGTCTCTATGGCGGGCCTGACAAAGGCACAAAGCCGAAGGAAGCGCGCACCGGTTCAACCCCTCACGACAGGACAATTGCCAGTAAGAAGATCTGTCTTTGACAGAATCGCCTTCCCATCAGGCCAGCCTTCATTTGATTCTGAATACTATGCACCCGCTTGGGGCAGTAGAAAGAAATCCAAGGCAGTACGTGCCTTGTGCAACAAAATTACCATGTCTATGACCGACCAAAGGCCCGCATTGACAGCCACTCGTGCTGCCGATAGGAAGTTATACAAGACTGGTCCGCGTGCTCCGATGCCTCGACTAGTTGAACCTCTCTATCGCTTGAGCACACCTGTGCGTGATGCAAGCCAGGGGTACATCTCATGTAGAGAGTCTCGTACAAATAACATTCCTACAAGCATGATAGGAATCTGCCTCGCCAGACCCTCTCTGATCATACCCACGTGTAGCTTTCCTATGCATACAATTGGGGTACCACGACGGAAGACCTGGTACTGTCCCAAGAAAAAGTAGAAACGGTGGCGCAGGGCATGCCTAAATCAAGGTATCTTTGTACCCAGATTATCATCAACTGTTGTCAATAGGCGGCTGTACTACCACCGAGGAGGTGCTCCGTCTTTTAAAGACTTCAAAATACGTCGACTGCACGTTAGAGACTCAACAGGGGGTCGACGAGCAAGAGAGAAGATGAACTCCGTGTCGCAACGTGCAACACGGTATAGGGTTCTAAAACTCTCAAGAAGTCATCCATGAATCCTTCCGTATCGGCCACCAAGCCCAAGAAGCGGCTCGAGAGTAGCAAGGCAAAGGTACCCAGCACAGGTGTATTTTAAGACACACGTTCCAAATCTCCATTGGGTGCCACTTCAGATGCTGGGGGTAGCCAACCTCCCACTATGCATGACAATGCCGCGTTCCAATCTGAGGAGGAGCCATACGATACGGATGCCTCCATCGGCACAGATAGCCACCAAACTGGGGGTAGCAACCATAATGAGTCTAAGGAAGACCTTAACCTCCCAGTCTATCCTCAGGATGAAGAGGCTCGAACATCTGAGCCAAAGAGCAAAGGATCTACTGTCACTTCCACCCATCCACACACAAGGTCCGTATTTATGGCCGAAGGTGATGAGATGGACAATAGCAAAGCGCCTAACCAGTAAAATGTATTGAAGCTCTCGAGACGAGCCTAGATACGTTAAATGCCGCAATGAAGACTCTGTCTTCTCTCATGCTGGAGATCAAGAGGAATTTGGTACCCACTGCCTCCACACCTGCTCCTGGTCCAGCAGCCAATGATGGATCTAGTAAATTGCCCACCGTCTATCAGGTGGGACCATCGTTGTCTACTCCATCGACTACAGGCCCGACAATGTCAACCGAGATACAACAGGCCATCAAGGAACTGTATGCTCACTACGTTGCCAAAGAGAAGCAAGCATCACTCTGGAAGAGGGGGATTCGGTAGCCATATCCTGCCATATGGGACAACGTAGTTTATTCTCCTAAGTACAATCTGCAGATGCTCACGCCTTACGAGGGAAAGGAATCTCCCTGACGATACTTGAGGTACTTTGCCTTAGTGATAGGATACTTGTCGAAGGATGATGTCCTTATTACCAACATCTTCATAGGAGCTCTGTAGGGGTAGCCTATGAATGGTTATACTGCCTTCCGGACGATTGTATTTCATCGTTCGAGGACCTAAAGAATCTATTCATAAATCGATTCTATGAAGGAGAGATGGACATGACAATGTCAACTCTCATAGAGGTCATCCAGAGAGAGAAGAAGCCTATCCATGCGTACATTGAGCGCTTTCGTCAGGCACCTTAAGGCTACCACCTAGCATGTCTGAGCCCATGCTTATGGACTCATGCCGCAAGAACATGCTGACTGCGATAAAATTGTGGCACAGTACTCCTTTCACAGAGTGGACGCATTTTATTACAGAGACGGATGTGGCACAAAGGAAAGCCCAGGACATGCAGCTCCTGTGACTGAACTTTCCTTCTCTCGAAGACAAGGGTAGACGTTCGTCTAGCAACAATCTCAGGGACGAAAAAGGCAAGCAAGCCATGACCGTCAACATCTCCAAAGGTAACCATGAACCCCAAGTCTGTAGAAGCATGAAAGCTGAGGGAGACTTACTCCTTCAACGACGATGATACACTAGAACTCTTTAATATGCTGACGAAGAGTGGCAAGCTGTCTCTCCCAATACCAAGGCGCCCCGACGAAGCGGGAAAGGTGGACAACCCTAAATACTGCCATTATCATCAGTATGTCCACCATTCGATACGAGATTGCGATGTGTTGAAAGGACAGATTCAGTGCCTCATCGATGCCAAAGCCATATCACTTGACTATAGAGAAAAGACTATTACGGCCAATATGGTTACTCTCCTGTTTAGAAGTTTCCCAACTACGAAGGCACAGGACAGGGTCGTACCCATCTCGAGGGCGACAATGGAAGTAGTCAATCTTCCACCCGTGCATGAAAATGCTCAAGGGCTCATCCCGTTCTCCATACTACGAGGCGAGGTCATATGGGTCCACCTCGACTTTACTTCCGATATGATGGCACCCACAATCCCTTCCGTCAAAGAGAAAAAGGTCAGGACATGCCGCATGGTCTCGGCTTCGACCGATGACACCTTGGTGACCACTCGCTCGGCTCAATGGCAAGAGGAAAACCAGGCTCCAGAGGAGGCAGCCCCTCCACCAACTATAGTACCAGTTCCTGATGTATCAGAGGTAGGCCCATCTCAGACTCCTGTCGCAGATAGGCAGAAGCAAAAGAAGGTTCGCTTTGATAAGTCTCTCAGAAGAGACTCAATAGTAGGGCCTATCAAACCTTATAACTTCGACATACTGGCGCAGCTAGCCAACACCCCAGCTAGATTATCATATTTCGAGATCCTCCGTCTCTCTAAGGAGACCCGAGATGCACTCAGCGAAGCCTTGCAGAACGTCGAGTCCTTGCTCACTCAGGTGCAACCACCAAAAGAAGGACCTGCGGCCTGCCCACATTGTCACAGCGTAGTCGAAGTGATCCCTAGTTTCACCTTCACCCAACAAGATATGCTGCTAAAGAACAACCGACATAGTAGACCTCTGTATTATATAGGGTATATCGGTGCCATTAAAGTCGCTCACATCCACATCGACCCGGGCTCCTCTCTCAACATCATCCCAAGGAGTCTGTTCCAAACTCTAGGGATTTTGATGCATTAGTTGACTGCATCAAACACAACAATCAGCAACTTCAACGCGAGAAAGAGCGAGCCTCTGGACAAAATTCGCTTGAAGTGCTAAATCGACGATCTCCACACCGAAGTGACTTCCTATGTCATCGACGCTGACATAAATTACAACATGCTGTTGGGACGACCTTGGATCCATGAGTACATGATCGTTCCTTCTACCCTTCATCAGTGCATGAAGTACGCGACCAGCGACAGGACTATCAAGTCCGAATTCGCTGACATTGACCCATTCCGGGGACTTAAAGCCTACTGTATGGATGCTGATCTATACAAGTCAGTCCCTTGGGATGATGGGGGCAATGATGCTGATGACAAGGTGGAGAAGGCCTCAGAAAGCGTGACGGTTGCTCAAGAACCTTTAAAGGTTCGACTGAAGGGAAGACCCCCCAAGGTGTCTGTGCCTCTCGTCGTCACGCTCCGAGGCAGAGCACCACCTTTGCCCTCAGTAACGTCAGATGATGTCTAGGAGCCTATACGAATAAGGCTACCTCGGAAGCCCCCAAGGCCGACTACGAAGGCGCAGGAGTCTCCGACCGCAACCCCTTTGGTGATCAAACTAAAAAGGGAATGTCCTCCTCCCTCGACAGCCCTAGTCCTCACCGATAAGGAGCTAAGAGACTACATTTATGCCAACACGGAAGCGCACTCTTTTGATGATGTAATCCCCCGGGATAAAATCTCAAATTTTATTAATAGAAAGTTGTCTTCGAATTGCTCTTGTGCATATTGGAACACAAGATATTTCCTAGACAACTCTATATGTAAGCTGCAAACACAACTGACAATCGCCAACCATGCGAGCCAAGTTGTCCCCTCCCGGGGTGCCTACTTCTTCGTTCCAGCAAGGAAGAAAGAAGAGGAACCCATCATCTTTGGTCGAGTGGAGCATCCTCAGCGACTAGCTTCTGAAGATCAAGAATCCGACAACGACAAGATGCAGCTATACCGCTATGCTACTCAGGCCAAATACCTCAAACAGAAGATGGGTTATGAGCTGAACAACAATAAAGGGCTCAACTATGGTAAAGGCCGGCACCTTCCCTTACTAATTTGAGTTCCAAAGGAAAAGGCCCAAAACTATTACCAGCGCACCCACCGGGGGTTTGGTTATATTATGCCCACTTCCACTTCAGAAGGCTCAGAGATAGAAGTCATGATGCACTCACACTCTTCTGACTCCTCAACCTGGGACTCAGATACCAGTACCGGCCAGGTCTTCAAAAGGATGCTGTCAGCTAACATGGCCTCTACAAGCCCTCCAGTCGAAGACGAAGACCAAGCGATCAAGTACTTCGAAGATGAACCTTGGGCTCAACGCCTAGGATCTCAATGGGAATGGCATTTCGAGCAGTGCGAACCTCCCACAGAAGATGAAGTCATCCAGGTCGAATTAGGAGATGAGGCCTCCCCTAAGCCCATCTTTATCAGCAATAGTCTGACAGAAGAAGACAAGCAATCTCTGATACAACTTATCTGAGAATACATCGACGTCTTCGTCTGAAGCTACGAGGATATGTCGGGTTTAGACCCGCAGGTTGCCATGCATCTCCTCAACATCTTGTCTGAGGTCAAGCCTGTTAAGCAACAACAGCGTCGGTTTTGCTCAAATATTATGGATGCTATCGAGGAAGAAATCGACAAACTCGTAGATAGTAGCTTCATCCGTAAAGAACAACATCCATATTGGGTGGCAAACGTCGTCCCTATCACCAAGAAGAACGGGAAGATATAAATTTGCATAGACTTCAGGGATCTCAATTCAGCTTGTCCTATGGACGAATTTTCCCTTCCGATTGATAACACTTGTGGCTTCGAATGTATGCCCTTCATGGATGGTTTCTCCGACTACAACCAGATCAAGATGCTCCCTGATGACGAGAAGCATACAGTATTCTGGACCCCAAAAGGGGTGTACTGTTATACGGTAATGCCCTTTGGATTGAAGAACGCAGGAGCAACATACGAGAGAGTTATGAGCACAATATTTTGCAAGCATCTTCGGAAGATGGTGGAGTGTTATATTGATGACATTGTCGTTAAGAGCAAAGACAAGTCCAACCACTTCGACGACCTACGGACGGTGTTCGATCTATTGCGAACGCATCAACTGAAGATGAATCCGACCAAGTCCTTCATAGGCGTTTCCAGTGACAAGTTCTTGGGCTTCATTATCACAGCAAAAGGGATTCACATCGATCCAGAGAAGACTAAGGTAATTCTGGACATGGCTCCCCCAAGAAATCTCTGAGATCTTCGAGGATTACAAGGGCGCTTGGCGTATATCAGAAGATTCATAGAGAATCTTTTCGATAAATGTCAACCCTTCACCAAGTTAATGAAGAAAGGGGTCTCCTTTATGTGGATCGAAGAATGCCAACGCACGTTCGACGACATCAAAAAGTACTACACCAGTCCTTCCGTACTAGTAGTACTAGTCGTGGGAAAGCCCTTTCTACTATACATCCGAGCTATGGACCATTCTCTTGGTTCCTTACTAGCCCAAAAGAACAGTGAAGGCCACGAACAAGCGATATACTATTTCAGCCGAACCATGATTGGGGTCGAACATCGGTATAATCCTGTTGAGTAAGAGTGCCTCGTCCTTCTCTTTACCATCCAGAAGATGTGGCACTATATGACTGGACAGACAATCCATGTCGTATCTAGGATCAATCCCCTCAGAGTCGTCATGATCAAGCCAGGGGCATTAAACTCACGATGAACCATATAGGCAATTCTTATAACTCCTTATGATATAGTGTTCATCCTACAGAAGGCAGTCAAAGGCCAAGTGCTAACAGATTTCTTGGCAGCACGTCCTGTGCCAGGGATATCAAGACTTTACGAAGAAATCCCCGACAAAGTTCTGGACTCCAATACAGTCTCAGACAACTCAGTTTGGCGCATATTCTTCGACAGAGCCTCGAGAACGGGACCAAAAGGTGATTTTGTCGCAGGGGTCGGGATCGTCCTCATTACTCTCGATGGTCTGGTTATCAATCGTGCATATTCCCTCATGGAGTCGTGCACCAACAATGCTGCAGAGTATAATGCTCTCATCATTAGGCTCTAACTCGCTAAACAGCTAGGGGTTGACTATATCGAGGCCTATGGAGACTCAAAATTAATCATCAGCCAGGTTTGAGGGTAGTATGAGGTTCGACATGAAGACATGATCCTCTACCACCAGGCGACGATCGACATCATCTCCACCTTTACAGGGTTCTTTATAGAAAATGTGTCACACCTGTAAAACTTGGAGGCCGATGCACTAGCTGGTCTCGCTCCTTCGCTGGCTGCCCCTGTTGGGTCCTAATATACCATTACGGTGATAGGACGGAAGCTAGTCTGTCCAAAGAACGCTCTGCTGCATATGTCAAATCTATTCGCTACAAGTAGATACCGACACTGGAGATTGGCGATTCCTATTCATAGACAACGCAGTCTATAGGATCTTGCCTAAAGACCCAAAGGAAGCAGCTTCCGTCAGAAGACACTCACTCCGATTCTTCTATAACACAGCCACCAAAATGTTGTATCGTCGTTAATATGACGGACTCCTCCTACGGTGTTTGTCTCAGACAGACGCAAGAGGTACTCCGAGAGACGCATGATGGGACGTGCGAAGCCTATCAGCATGGTCCCAAGCTACAAGACCGACTATGCCACATGGGCTATTATTGGCCCACCATGATGGCAGACGCCGTAGAATATACAAAGAAGTGTCGGGTGTGTCAGTTTTACGCTGACTTCATCCACGAACTTTCAGAATAGCTACACCCTACGGTGGCCTATTGGACATTCGAGGCATGGGGAATGGACATCGTTGGGCCGATCAGCCCGCCCTCATTGAAAGGACACAGGTTTATCCTCGCCATCACGAATTATTTCTCCAAATAGGCAAAAGTAGTACCGTTGATAGAAGTGGAAACCTCTAACGTGATCAGCTTTATCAAGCACTACGTCATTTATCGTTTCAGAGTTCCTAGGAGGATTGTCCACGTCAATGGCCCCTATTTCGTAAGCCATGCGTTCTATTGGTTTTGCGACAAGAATCGGATTCAGAATATAGCATCAACGACTTACAACCCTGCGGCTAATGGACTAGCCGAGGCATTCAACAAAACCATCGTCAAGCTGCTCAAGAAAGTCATCTCTTCTAACAAATGCGACTGGAATAAGAAGTTAGGTGAATGACTATAGGCTTACCGTATGACCGTTCGCACACCCACGGGCAGCACACCATTCTCCCTTATCTATGGGAGCGAGGCAGTCTTCCCCCTGGAGATCCAGATCTCGTCCTTACGGGTAGCCATCACTAACCAGCTGACTGATGAAGACAACCAGTGCCGGCGGCTACAAGAGTTAGAGGCGCTAGACGAAAAATACCGGCTAGCGCAGAAAATAATCAAGCTCTATCAGGGTCATATTCCTGGTGCCTTTAACAAAAAGGTACGGGAAAGAACATTCCAAGTGGGCGACATCGTCTTGGCAGTCCGAAGACCGATGGTGATGACTCACAAAACGGCAGGGATGTTTGAGCCCAAGTGGGAGGGACCGTTCGTTATAGAAATGGTCTACTCTAATGGTGCCTACCGGCTGGCGAAACCTAATGGCGACTTGCTAATGATGCCCATCAACGACAAGTTTCTGAAGAAGTATTATGCATGAAGACGGAACTGGCATAGGATTCCATATCCTCTAAGGGTGCCTATAGGTTCTGGTAAGGGGATTCTTCTCTTCTATTTTCTTTCTCAAGTAGATGAAGCACTTCACGTCCATATTACCTCTAGATTGCTCCTTTACACCCAAAATTGCGGCTACCATATCCATATTATCTCTGAGTAGTCGCCCTCTCCTTGATTGATCCTATGATTATCATGGCTATATAGAAAATAGTTCACGTTCATACTACCTCTGAATTGTTGTTTTATATCCTAGCAAAGATTATGCCTGCCATGTTCATATTATCTCTGGTTAGGCATGTCTTCCATTATGACCCCTTGTCATGGTCATCAAGGGCTAGGAAACCTTTCACCTGAGCTCGTCGAAGAGAAAAAAATAAATAAACAGAAAAGTCCTTATACAAAGGCATGTGGCTACAAAGATCTATTACAGACTCTTCGTAGTTACATACACAGAGGCATTTAATGCTGAAGCTTAAGCACGACGTCAGCCTGGCAACAGAAGTGATGGACATCTCGTCTACAAAGAGACACGTGTTCATGCTTCTGTTCAAAGTACCCTGAGCTTGACCCAAGTTTGGGACACTTTGAAAGGGGTCTTGTAGAAGCATAAAAAATCTTAGCTGACAATATTCCTCCACAACGACACAAATAATACAAATGTACAGACAGAGTGTTAAAGACAAAACAGAAGATATGGAAGAAATTTCTTTTATTATCATGTCTACAAAGGTCTAGTACAGATTCATCAAGACTACATATAAAGGGCCAACCCTATTCTTCTACAAAGGATCGATTACAGATTCTGCAAAGCCTAGAGGAGTCTACAAGGGGTTTAGTCTTTGTCAAAGCGTCGTCCCCCTTTTTTTTGGTATGCATACTGGAAGATTGATCTCCATTGAAGCATATTCTGACTTTCTTGTGGGCGCAACCCTCCAAAAGTGCATCAACTGCTCGGCTGAAGCGAGCAACTTCCTGAAGTAGCTACTGCCCGAATTTCCAGAAGGTGCAGCAGGTCGCAAAGACTAGAATGAGAAGGGCATAGCACAACCTGTGGCTCTCCGGGTTGGCCAACCACCCATAAGCTAGGTCGTCAGGACCTCTAAGAGCCCCAAGGCAGCACCCGGTTCGAACTCCTCATGAGAAGCATTCCAGCATGTTCCGAGGCACATCAACAGTTCTTCTACGAAGGCATATCCCCTTTGAACGAAGGAATCCTCAACCAAAATCTGACTTAGGCAAGGCCAACTGCCGCTCGAAGCTAAGTCTGGATCCAGCATGGTGTTCAAGGACAAGAAGAAGAAGACATGACTCTTCCGAAGAAACTTCCCTTTTATATTGGGAGGGAGTGGTCCGAAACGCAGGCCACGTGGCCGACGGTCAAAGTTTCCATATTAATGGGATGAACCTAGGACTCAGCATGATGAACCTCAATAAATAAGGTTCATTCAACTAAGTCCTAGACTATCCTAGGACCCTTGAATTTTCCCAAGTAATGGTGGCAATTAAGAGTGAGTCGTTCATTAAGGAACGGTCATTCAGTACTCTTTAAAAAGACTTCAAAGCCAATGCCTTCAATCCAGAGGCGCAGCTACATTCCTACGGAAACCTCAGGCACAGACTGGTAATATTTTCTTACCACATCAACTCCAACGATGCAACACTCTGCTCTGACCCAGAAGCTCAACTACCTTTCATCAGAGACTTTAGAGATACCTTTGCATCTAACACAAGTCTGCCTGCCGCTCCAAAAGTATAGTAACCTCGTCAACCTGAAGCATAAGCATACTCGTCGCCCTAAAGCACAGTGACTTCGTCGCTCGAAACATAGCCTTCTCGTCGCTCATACGCACAGAGGCTCCGCCGTCTTCGAAGCATAGTCCACTCGTTGCCTGAAAGCACAGAAGCTCCGTTGTCTCCAGAAGAACGGTCTACTCGTCGCCCCAGAAGCACAACAGTACTCAGACCTCACCAGAGGTGTAAGAAGCATGGTCCCACCCAGTCTGTTTGCTTAAACGACTCTCTCAAAGATAAGATTGGGGTTAATCATGATTGATATCTTATCAAATTAATTTAAATCATAGACAAGGATCAATCAGAATCCAAATCTGAGATAAAATCCTAAGATTTACTCGGCTGCATCCGAACAAGCAAATCAACACATGCCACATGTTACCTCCTTCAATTATTTTGATAACCATCAGAGATCTCGATTGAGGGAAATCTCAATGTCCACAACATGTCAGCGCCGCAGAAGCCCGCATCGTGCAAAGACGGCAGATTTTTTTACATCTCAAAACCCTAATGCACATCGCATATGTGCTATTTTCTCCTATAAATAGAAACAATTTTACTTCAATAAAGGGGAGACCATCGAATATCAAATCTCCAGCTCCAGGCATCATCTTGGTCGACAATTCTAGAGTTCCATCGAAGGCATCAGAAAGTCAGAGCAAGTACAACCCGTCGTCAGATCGTTAACGGAGTAAAGGAGCCGCTGCAGTACTCGATCTCCACCGTCACACTTTTCCAGAAACTCTTCCCATTGTACTTAGAATATCCTGTTTAGGACTTCCTTCTCTATACATATGTATTTTTACGATCAATAAACAAAAAATTTGTTCAACCTTTTGTGATGTCGAATAAAATGGCGACTCTGCTGGAGACTACCTTCTCCTCCAATGAGAAGGCGGAGACGCAATCTGACGACAACTTGCTAGGATATTCCAAGGAGATGCTAGTCGTACACTTCGACCATCAAGCTTTCGAAGATCTTCTTTCTGATGAGAAGTCGAATTGGTCGAAGCGGTTCGTAAAACCGAAGAAGACTCGACGTATCTGGAGGTCCAAGGCGGCTGCGACAAGCAGCACGATGGAGGGAACTACGACCCAAAACCCCATCAATACCGAAGCCATGGAGAAGATTTTGGCTGCTACAGCTATATCTCCTCGTTCGATTCCCACCCTGGGAAAGTATAGCGAGGAAGACGGTGTCTTTATGGCAGGCCTGACGAAGGCATAATGCCGAAGGTAGTGCGCACCATCGACGAGCAGCACGACGGTGTCTCTATGGCGGGCCTGTCTCTATGTGCTGCCTCTATCAAACAGCCTTAGAAGTCCCATTTTCCCTCCTTTATAAGGCAGCTAAATGATTTAGTAGAACCGCATAGCTCATAGACATGCCATCCCTCTCTATCAGTAAGACTGATCTGGTTAATCCAAGGATCGTGCCATAGACTAGTTTGATTCTCGGTTCAGACGACTCTACTATGTCTAGGTTTGGCCGCACTTCTCAATCCCAGGATCAACTTAACAATAACCGAGCTGTTATTAGTCCTGGCAGACCAAAAGTCACCATCAGGGATGTACCTCCCTGTAGTCCATTAAATCCATTAAGATTTTGTTGTGATAAATCTCCATAATATTTTGTATGCGGTAGTATCTCTAAGGAGCGCCAGAGACCTCAGGCCAACATGTTCCTCCCTTTTCAGGTGGCATAGTCTTTTTCCAGCTGATAGTATCCATCCCTCCTTTCCGTACAAAATTCGTACACAAACTTTCTATCTTTTTTATAGTACTTTTAGGTAACCTGATAGCCTAAAGCCAGTACAATGCAATAGGGGAGATGACCGCTCTAATAAGCTCAATGAGACCTACAAAGGACATAACTTATGCTTGCCAAACTGCTAGTCTAGCTTGAGTGTAGTTAAGGATGCCCTCCCAATCGGCATATGTGGCATTGTTAGTAGAGAGCGACAAACCTAGATATTTAATTAGAAGCATGCCTTCATTAATGCCCATCTTTTCCATCTATGTCCTCCTTTGCCCACAGGTACGATTTAGGAACATAATACTCTTATTGTTGTTAAGTTGTAAACCCAACCACCTTTCAAAATTATCAAAGATACTCTTAAGAGCATCAAGTGACCTGTTCGTAGGTTTTACAAAAACTAACTGGTAATCCACATGTATCAGGTGAGATACCACCGGTTTTGTCTTTCAAAACAGAGGGGTGACAGCTCTACCCATAGCCTCCTCGTCAAGGAGACATGTGAAGAATTCCATCATAATAACAAAATGGTACGAAGATAGTGGACCGCCTTACCTAATACCCCCTGTACTCTTGAAATATGCTTATAGTTGTCTCCGAATCAAAATAGAGAAAAAAAAGAGTGCAGATGCACTCTCTCAGCCTGTCAACCCACCATCTATCGAATCCCATGTATCTCATAATATGGCAGAGGAATCCCGATTAACGATGTCGTACGCTTTCCTGAGGTCCAGTTTGAAACATGCTTTGTTTCCCCTTGTTTGTTGAAATCCCTCACCATTTCATCGGCAAGCAAGCAATTTCCTAAGATCGACCTACCTTTAATAAAAGCAGTTTGATTCGGAGAGATCAGCTCCTACATAATCGGCTACGTTCTAATACACATCAGTTGGGTAATGATCTTGTACAAAAAATTACAGCATGCTGTAGGTCGAAAATCTCCTAGGGAAGTAGCTCCCTCAATTTTAGCAATCAGTACGATAAAGGTATGATTATTCCTTGAGAAATTTACTCGACTCAAAGAATTATGTAATAGCCTTCAGCATATCTGATTTAAGCAGTTTCTAGTATGTCTTGAAAAAAGTAGCTCCGAACCCATTCGGCCCCTAGAGATTTAATCGGGTCAGCCTTCTTGACAATTGATTCAATCTCTTCTATAGAGATCGGTTCCAGCATGATATGATTGCCATATGCAGTAATCATCTTCTTAAACTCAAAGTATGGGAAGGTGACCGGGTAACATGATTGATCGTAAAGATCATAGAAAAATAGACCGCTACATCAATAATAACCTTGGCATCAGTAATAAGAACTCCATTGGAGTCCAAGAGACCGTGGATGGCATTCCGATGTTGTCTGGCTTTCACCGTAGAATGGAAGAACTTAGAGCACCTGTCTCCATCTCTAAGCCAATTACATTTTGCCCGTTGTCTAGCTTGGACCTCATCTATGAATCTCTCTCTACACACCACTTCCTGTAGAGCCACGTCCTCCTCAGTAAGACTAGATTTCATGGGATCCGAATGAACTCTAGTTTGAATATCAGTAAGCTTGGCTTCATGATCCTATTGTGGCGGGGGAGGACTCTCCCTGTTCCAAACCATAAGCCCTTGTTTACTGGATTTAACCTTGTACATAAGCCTATATTGGGCGCAACCCAACACCACATTATTCCAGCCAAGCTGAACCGCAGCCTCATGTCCCTCCTTGTGGACCCAAGTGTTATTAAATCTAAATGGTCGACCTTTAGATACAGGTAGATCTGCAAGTCTGATGACAGTAGACGAGTGGTCACTAGTACCAGGAGGTAGGCATTCCGCTCTGGTAGATTGGAAAAGCTCGAGCCATCGACCATTGCACAGAGCCCTGTCAAGTTAAAGAAACGGTTGTGAATAGCACGATTATTCCATATCCAGATATGTCACAATTTAGCAATGTTGCTAAGCCCCGAGGAAAGGAGACAGATTTGGAATTCAGCAAGTATAGCATCTTGAACAGTCGTCCCCCGTGCTTTTTTATTAGCAAACATGGTAGTATTAAAGTCCCCCACGACAACCAAAGGCACACTATCCCTCACCCTATTACTAATGTCAAAGATTTCTCTCCACAGTCTCAATCGTTGTGTCTGATCATTATGCTCGTAAACTGCCTCAACCCAAATTTCAAGCCCACCCTTGTTGATAATTTAATGGTGATCATTTGGTCAAAACAGTGAACCATATCCCCCTGCCACACCCTAGTGTCCTATAAGACCCAAACATAAGGCATATTTTTACAGCTCAAATTGTGAATGGAATTCTAATGCATCGAGATTCGCCTCTTAATCTTGTGAATCGACTTGATCTTCGACTACAAAATGTTGATAACCGAGCTTTTTCATTTCTTGGCATATGTCCTGGATAGGTCGTTGGAAGGTTTAGAGAAATTTTCTTGTATAACGTCATCTTTGGCCCATAATTAATTCTCTATTGCATATGTCCTGGTTTGATCATGCTTACTGTTTTTCTGCAAGTACATATTTGGCAAACAATGCAGTATAACATTATAATAATTTTAATGAACAATATGACAATGCTAAGTTTAAGCAGCAACAACATGATAGTGCTTACATAAAAATTAGTGACATCATTATGTTGAACTTAATTGATTAGCCATAGTAAAAAAATATGATACAATCATTGGACTAAAAAGTCCTTCCTCTACCAGTTGCCTTGTAGCGATCAACACACAGAATCTACATACTTATTCATCCTTGTCGTCTTTGTAGTATAATATGCATCAATTTTCTCACATCCTATCCTGAGCAATCTCACCATTCTCTTAGATCGGTAGAAGTCTGTAGGTAACTGGACACTCTCCGGCAAGATCTTTATAATCAACTTGATCTATCAGTTGTAGAATTCTTACGACATGTTGAAATCGGACTTGATGCTCAACTACTACCAAAATAAGTCATATCAGCGAAGTCGATAAACGTCGCTAATATGCAAAAAATGTCGCTAAACTTATTTAATGACATCATCAGAGACATATTCGTGATGTCACATAATACATGGTCGCTGACACAATAAATGCCCTTATTCGTCGCTGTAGCGACGTCGTGTAGCGACAAAGTCATGTTGTTTATTTTTTAAAAGTAGCGACGTTCAGTGGCGTGCCGTTGCTAATCAGCGACATCTGTATTCGTTGCTAAATGTTGCAAATTACTTGTATTTAGAAACATCATAGCAACATTTTGCTACGAAAATGTTGACGTGAATGTCAGTTTAGTAGTGACGTTTAGCGACGTCCTGTAGATATTAGCGACATGGATGATAGAGGCTACCGACAATATGATACATAGTTAACGACGTACTCTTACGTTGCTGGACATTGCAGAACATCTATAGACGTCGCTAAACTACAAAAAAGAAAGCAATTTGTTTCCAACTAAAATCTGCCTGCAGTTATAAAATTACAGTTTATAAAGAGGTAGACCCGGAGCAATCCTTTGTTGAATTCCCTATGTTCATCGACCCCTTCCGGTGGAACAATCAATATAGATAAAAGCATATAGAGTTATAAATATAAATAATAAAGTAAATACATAAAAGTTCCTAGCACATCACATCTCATCAAATACTATCCAATAAAGTCCCAAGAATGGGCCATCACATCACATCACATCACATACTGCCATTAAAAGTATAGAATAAATATAGGAAGACCCAAAAATGGGTCAACACACAAACATTGAGACACAATCTGTCCAACAAACGACTACGACTCATCAAAAGAAGGAGCACAACTGCGCATATGGGATAGAAGAAAATCATACTGCTTTTGTAAAAGCGTCACCGATGACGATAGAGAAGACAGTGTAATCGATGGAGTCGGTGTCGATGCCGACGGACTAGGAGGTCATATCTGCTCCAATGCTAGCAGTCGAGCATTGCATGAATCCATGACAGATGCCACTCTCGTACTGCTCTGAGCTATTGCATCTTGTATCCTCAAAAGTTGATTCCTCATAGCCACCTGCGTCCCCTACAGCACCGTAATACTATGATCTGTCTTTTACTCAGAGCCCTCATCTCCGTGATGCTACACTCAGAGCTCTTATCTCTCAAGATTACACAGAGTTATCATAATGGCCTTCTCTTGTTGCTTATACTTCCTATTGCAATCCTTTATCAAGTGCAATACAGGGCATCTGCATATATCTTCTAAGTCTAATCTGGCCTTGGGATTGTCTTTCGTCTTTCCCTTTACGTCCACCACAGTATTAATTATATTATCAAACACATTATTCTTGATATGCATGACATCAAGGTTATGTCTGATCAGATTGGTGCTCCAATATGGCATTTCCAGAATATATTGCTCTTCAACCCATTGTGAGTGTGACCAAATTCATCGTACTTGTACCCCTATGTAGGCTCTTTGATAGTACTTGAAAAATCTTTGTCCTTCTTCTATATCGTTTCTCAGGGCCACCTTGGCCGTGGATTGGCCTTCTCTATAACACTGACACAGAAAGCACAGGCTGGTGTTACCATGTATGTCAGTTTTTCGAATACTGGGTCATATTTATTGCTATAGGGAGAAATTGGTGTGCAAACATGACTGCAACAAGTAGTAGTCCTGAAAAAGCAAGAATTGGGTTAATACCTTGGTGTGGTGTCCATCTGTAGCAGAGGAGAGTCAGGGACAACTTGTGTATAGGTGTTAAGGGTATCTTTGTAACAAAAACAAGTACTAAATTTAAAATTTCTAGGAAATCTATATCGAAATGGATAACAATTGTATAGTAACAATGTACAGACTTAGGAAGTAGTCCTAGTACAAACCATAGGTACAAAAAACATGGGTGAGTATTCTGCAGGGGACATGTGGCTAGTTGGGGAAAAACAAACTATTTTTCCTGCAGGCAGTTGCAAACATTACCAATCTAACGTGTACATAGAAGTTAAGAGGAGGTAGCATTTGTTACTAACTGTAGGCTGCAGCTGCAGTAATAACAGGAGGGGAAAACAACAAGTAGCTACAGATAATGGAGTATAAAAATGATAATTTGTAGTTACCGAGCAAGAATAACAGTACAAAAAGTAAGAGGCAGTGGCATTAAACAGATATGTATGTAGGATTAGTTAGGGTTTGGAAATTTACCTGGGTGTATGTCTGTTTACTGCAAGAGATGCAAGCATCTGCTATAGGAAGTAGCAGTAGCTACTGCATTAACAACAGTAGAAGTTGCAAATAGAAGTAGTAGGGATTGAGTAGACCAGTAGGTATTTGTCTAGGATAATTCCATGGGCATCAGTTGTGTGCATCAGTTTTCCTATGTACCATATCAAAGATACGACCATGTGGTGCATAAATAAAAAAAAAGAATATTGGTATCAGGTTTGTGCTAGTGGGTAATAGTAGTTGTACCTGTGTATGTACCTAGTGTATAATGCTTGTGTAAGTAGAGTGCAACATGTGCAATCTGGGAGAAGGAACAAATATAGCAGTTGGATGGGAATTAAACTGTGCATTGGACAGTTTACGTGTGTCCACAATAGAGTTTTGGTGTGTGATGTGGTGTCTTAAAGTCTTCCAGGTACAATATCTAAGGTGCATTCATGTGGTGCACAGGTAGGGGACTTGTGTGTAGACAGTTTTTGCAGTTCCTATACCAGTTCTAACGCCAATGGCATTGTAGGATACAAAATAGGGTATAGGCCAGATCATGTAAACTGGGTGTTTGGGTATTCAAAAGGGTATCAATAATCGAAATTGGTAAGTTTGATATGCACCTAAATGAATAGGCAAAAAGCATATATAGATACAAATAAATAGGGGATATGGGTATACATTGGATATAGGATATAAGTAACCTAGATTAGATGCCTATCTACTTAAGGAAACAAAGTTGATATAGAGATTGCCCTAGAAACCTAATAACCAATGTGAGCCTTTGAACCAATTTATTATTATTGTTATTACCATTATTACTATTACCATTGTTATTTCTGTTAATATGTATAAACGTATTTAGCCAAATCCTAGAAAAAGAAAAAAAAGATTTAACTAAGGTCATAATAGGATTCACTCATATAGGGAGGTCATGCAAAAACTAATTGGTCAGGGGGTGGTGTTTACAAATTTCAAATTCAAAATTTCCCCAAACGGCTAACACTCAATAAGGATCGACTGTAACTCAATTTTCCTTCTCCTTATATCTATGGGATTCGATTTAAGCATATATATGTAAATGGGAGCAAGGCTCTCGTTTTCCTTCCACCAAACCCTAAGTATTTTCCTGCGCCTCCCCCGGTTCATGAAGTCTGATGTCGAGAAATTCCAGAGAAGATTATTCAATTTCTCGAAGACAGGTAAACCTTTTCTCTCCAAAGCTATGTCTTTCGATTCCTTCAATCTAGATTATTTTCACCATGGTTAAGTAGAGATATAGGTGTTTGTGTTAATCCCTAAATAAACCTAGATGAAGAAGAAGTTGACTTTGAGATCAAGAAAATAGGAGATGTTAATGCGTCTGATACCAGGTGTGTTAAAAGTTAGAAGTAATATGTGATAGTAAGAATATGAGGTAAACCAGAGCACAAGTGTTCCTTGTGGCAGAACCTGTGTACAAGAGGATGGTTGATAGAGAAATATTTGTGAACTGATGAACCTCTTCTCCGATTCTATGATGTAACTGATATAATGGGATTGAACCACGTCCTTCCAAACCAGAACCTTAATCTGGCGCCTTAGACCAACTCAGCAATATGTATTGTTGCTACTACTACTGTGGTTGCTTATTCTCCAATCTATATTTCGTTAAGGCTATAAAGGAATCTATATAGGGTCAGAACCAATTAGAGAGACTTAGTTAGATTGATCGAATGATATCCTGATACCTTAATCGCACATCTTATTTAAGAGGGCACACGATGTATCAGTCACTCATGGATACATAGTTGGTTACCTTGTAGCAGCTTGCGTGTAATGTATCAGTTGACACAAGGATAGAGAGCATTCCAATTGTAATAGGTAGGGATTAACAACAGTATCATAAAGGGGTATCAGTATATACATTTATGGGGTGAGGCCTACAGGTAACGTAGGCCTATAGCAAGTGATACCCCAAGGGTAGTAAAGTCAGTAGGCAAGGTATCGAATGTAGTTAAGTATGGGCATACATACCCGAGCATGGGTGGCACCATACTTGTGTGCAACAGAAGTCAGGCTTCATTTGAGTTGAACAGATAGGTGCAGAATAGTAGAGAAGGAATAGGAGACTGTCCTATGATAGCCCAAATACTAAATAACTATAAAGAGTTCCTATAGAGAATACAAGAGAAGTAGATAGAGTTAAGAAGGTCTAGCAATCCAACAAGTTAAATAGATAAGTTTCTATTATTTTAGGATATGTATTGACAATTATTTCATAATTTATAAATAGGTTCCTTGGACTTTGACTCGGACTCTGAACCGTACCGCAGCTGAGGACCATAGGCAAGTATACCTTGCCATTCTTTACAGTTTTATTTACATGCTTATTCATTTCATTATCTAGTTTCTTCTGATTGATTGCTGACATGTGCTTTCTCATATCATATATAGTAGTTTAGTTGCCTCATTAATATATAGTTCTGGTTTATGGTTGGCCTTGTAGTTCATATCAGACATGTTTCTCACATGTGCTTGATTGAGTCGTATCGTAGAATGAGTGCGTTATAACTGAACTGCTATACCTTATTTTCGATTGTCTCAACCTGCAAGTCCATACTAGGGGTGAGGGTTGAGTGTTTGAAATCACCTTTGAGTCCACACTAGGGGTGAGGGTTGATTGTCTTGAACTAACCTGCGAGTCCACACTAGGGAAGAGGGTTAGTTATTTGTTCAAACTTGTGAGTCCACACTAAGGGCGAGGGTTTGGTTATTCGTTGATCTCTTATCATTTGTTCATCTATTTTTCTTCCAGTAGTTTATTTATGTGTAGTTGCTCATATTTCGTATATCATTATTGTTTAGTCTTTTCTGCTCATATATGTTTCTTTTTATGCATGATAAACTATTAGATATGCATGTTCTATGTATCTTGCTAGTCTTTTGAGGACCTGGTGATCTATTTAGGTTTAGCCGAGGTTGATCTAGGTGCAGACGAGCGGGTGTATGAGCCGCACCACGGTACCACTGCAGCTGATGATGTCCTTTGATGTTTAGCATAGTTTGGACTCATTTATCTTATTTTATATCTCTATTTTATTTCTGTCTACTAGTAGTGGATTTGTCTCCACTGGACGAGACACAATTTTCTTGATACTTGAAACTTTAGCTATATTATCCTTTATTATTCAGTTTCATGGATACTCATTGATCTTAGTTATATCTTTTAACTTCTGTGGATGAGATTAGTTGTTGCCTTGGTTGTTCTAGACTTCTGCGACTTGTGAGTTTATAGACAGTGTTCTATCGTCGACACTGCGGCGTAGGCTGGACTTGGACACAGACATGTATCCGAATAGCGGGCGTGGGTCGTGACAACCAAGTAGATAGTTGATTTGATTCTATTCACCCATTGACATTTCAAATTTATTAATAGGTCACTTGGACTTGGACTTGTATCGGACCCATACCAACCGCTAAGGACTACAAGTGAGTACATTTCATGTTTGTTTCCGGTTTTAATAATTACTATATTTTATGTTTAGTTATGATATACTTGATTCTTGACACACTCGTTACACGGTTAGAACTACCTGGACTCTATTTTCGTGTCATGTTATCTTTCTTATATATTAGTCGGGCAGAGAAGTACCGAGTAGAAATATGATCAGACCCATAGATCATGATTTATTTTTACATGTTATTTAGACCATGAGGATGCAAATCCTATGTAAGCCGTGCGGTATAGTGTGTCTTAGCCGATCACATATTGAAAGGAGTGCTTCAACACACAGATAGTTATATTTCTTGTTCCATGATTTACTTATCTACATATAGCTCATGTCAATTATTCCTCTTTATTTTTTATGTCATATTTTATCTTGATTATCTTATCATGTATCTTATGACTAATTACTGTCTTATAGTCATTATCATATATTTGAAACTACATGCAATTAATTGTACTTGTTCCATCCTAACTGGATAAATATTTTAGGTGACCACGATAAGGACGGATGCCCTACTCATTATTGTCCATATAAAGAGATTATAGCTGAGTCTGACCTTGCACTTCAGGCAGATCAGGGGAAATTAATAGCACACGACCTAGCTGCAACTGTTTAGTTAGATTAGATATATTTTTGGGATCGGATTTGTCTCCAGATTTAGCTGACTTTGATATTTGACATTCGACTCTGCATCTAGTTTCTAGAGTTTATCTATTTTATGGATTGGTGGCTAATCATTCTTTTCATTATATTCCATTGTGCGATTATCTGTTTGGAGTTGTGACTGGGTATTATTTTTATTATACAATATTGTCCTCCATAGTGGAGTTGAGGTTATTGCGTGGGTTTGTTTATCATATTATTATTATTTTTATACAATATTCTGTCGTCGACACTGTGACGTAGGCTGTCCAAATTCTGGGTGTGGGTTGTGATAGTCATCAATATAATTTTATATTTTTTTTGAGTCTACGACTTATACACATCATATCACACTGGCATACTCAAGTCTACTCAAAAACCTGAAACCTATCCATATATTCAAAATCAAATCAAAAGAAAACTAGCCAATATACATCCTAGACTATTCTGAGAAAACCTAAACTGAACTCTGGACGAACTCGATTGAGCTTAATTGAAAAAATGTCCACTTGTGAAATTCTTGATTTTTTGGTTCTAACGGTTAGAAAATTCAAATATTTTGGCCGAACTTTGACCAAACTTTGTAAAACCCTGTAAATATACATGGTTTTTTCATTCTTTCCCACTCAAACATTCTCAATCTTCCTATCCTTTAGTGAGAAAAAACTCATATCTTAAACCAATCCATCTCTAAGATCAACTCTCGAGCCTTCTGGTGCTGACTGTGATCTTGGTTTAGAAGTCTGTCAAAGTTGAAAGAGCTTGGCTCATCAAGTTTTTCTCTAGTTGTGAAGTCATTAATCCTTCGTATTAAAGCTCGTGCTTGAAGTTGTCGTATCCTTCAGATCAAAGCACGAGGTGTAAGAAGTCGATGTGTCGTTTGGATCAAAGAACGTGGTGTAAACTACAATTCAATAGTAGATTAACTCCGGGCAAGTGTTCTCAGGCCTAGACTAGTCCTCTCAGAGGAAAACCAGAATAAATTATGGTGTTTACGTTTGCTTTCTCTTCCTCTTAATACTTTACATATCTGTCTTTCTTATACACATTATTACCGTTATTAGTTAACTGCCTTCACATTGCACATACTTTGAATTGGATAGATTATTCGCTACACTCTATTCATCCCTCCTTTAGATTTGCCTTACGATCTTAAAATTCATAATGAATTTTTTATAAGATGTTATCTTATTGGTATAACATGAACCAGTCATCGACCAACCAACATATCTATTTTATGTAACCAAACGGCAAGGTGACGACTATTTCTTCATAGGTACGATATATAAACCATATTTCAACCAACATACGTTTCTATCAAGTAAACCCATGCACCAACCATGATCGTAGGCACAATCACAACTATTCTAAACTTATTAAACATGTACGAGTGTAACTATATACATCACTAATAACATCCTTAAATCTAAATCGAGCATAAACGATTATCACAATTTTCTTCAAACCGTATGTGTTCGGTTATGTCCTAACATTGTGTTCAAGCGTCAATAACCTAGTTTGATATCATATTCACATTAGATTATAATTTTCTGATTTACAAACTATAAAATGTGTTTATGTGTGTGTATGTGTGTGTCCTAACATTGTGACCAACTGATATTAAAATTTAAAAATTATTCATATTGTGTAATAAAATTTAAAATTATAAACATTGTATCCTAAGATTGTGCACTGAGATCTTAAAATTTTAAAATTATTCACATTGTGTCATAATATTGTATCCAATCGAATGTGTCTGTGTGTCAATACGTATGTAGGTATCGTATCAGTGTGAGCGTCATGTCAGTTTGTCTGTGTTAGTGTGTTAGTGACTGTGTCGATGTATGTCATATCAGTAGCACCGAGAGAAATAGGTTTAGGGTCTACCTGGGTCAGAGAGAGCAACGTTGGGAAGAGGGGCAAAGGGGCACAGGGGGCCGGTCCGAGAGGGTAGTGGCAGGACGATGGGGTGACTGTGGCAGAAGCGAGGGGCAGAGGGGGCGAGGCTGAGGTCGAACACGGGGTCATCAGGGCGGCTGGGAGCGGTGGCAAGGTCGGAGAGGGGGTTGCCGAGATCTTGGAAGGGCTCGCTGGAATCGAGGAGGAGGGGAGGGGAATTGACCCGTACCCACTTTGAGGGTATGAGTACGTAACAGCGCCCAGCCTACGTCGTACTGTCGGCGGTAGAACGCTGTTCTAGGTCACTATCTAAACAACAACTCACGCAATTATATAACGTACTTGTCAAAATCTCAACCCCGAACGGAGGACAAGTATAGATATAATAAAATTTCAATCACAGTCTAAGCACGATATGATAACACAGAAGTTTATAACTAAGACTAATAATAACAATAAAACCAACTTCTAAATAATAATAATCTCAAACAATCTCAAAACAAAACAATATCTCAACTTATTTACAATTCAAGTTCTAAAACATGAAACTAAACCAAGTCAACTAGCTAGTCCCCCGATCACTCCTGAGTGTCGGGGCCAAAGGTAGCCAAGCCATCTCCTGGTCCATAGTAAGTAGGGCAAGTGTCCTCAGGGCAATCATCTGTAAAATTTTCAACAGGTCCAGTCAGGACAAGAACGAGTACAACTCATATAGAAAACCCAAGTAAATAACAGAGAACTATAAAGCAGTTATAGACAGTTTTATTGATGAACATGGTAGTTTATATTCAGGTGATTGTATAGAAAAATAGATAAGATACAAGAAAAGTAAGGTAACTAAAACAAGAGAAGAATCATGACAATGACGACTGTAAAATAAAATTCTAACTGAACTAGAGTAACATGATAAGTCCAGACAGTAAATATAAAATAAGTGTAAATTTTATGTAAATCCAGTACAAGATGAATCTAATACAAGATGAATCCAGTACAAGATAATTCTAGTCAGTGATCAAGAATCCAGGTGAGACCAGCTATATTCTAACAGTGTGTTTTAAAATACTGAGATCGACATGTAAATGGCTGTAGGTATCAGGCACGTCACTTACTGATCAGGCGATAGATAACTATGCTTCCAGTAGATTCCAGTTGAGAGATTCCAGATTTGGGGTATGTCTACATATCTTACTCAATATTTCCCCGCCCCGCAATACAAGTAAATCCAGAATCTGATACGAGAATCGAGATGAGTCCAGCCAAACATGATGATACTAGCAATGATTCCAGAATGATTCCAGTAATAGAGGCCAGAAAATATGGTATGTGTGTCGTATATATAAATCCAGAAATATCTATACATGTTGTAACAGAGAATTACATAAAACTAACTAGAACTTAAGTACACTAATTGACAAGTAAATGAGAGAACTATCAGAGAATGTACTCGCCTGATACTCTAAAAAGAGTAGTGTAATATCAGATGTCTGCACCGGAGTCACAAAATAGAGCAGTACAGGTTATAATGTGTTTAAAACAAAGTAAATGATGTTTACAAGACAATCTACATGATTTCTAGGTCAATCAAGGTCAAAGTCAACTCTTGGTCAACTCTGGGTCAAACCAAGTCAATATCTAGCTAAATTGTTAAACCTTGGTCAACTAGTCAACCTAACAGTCAAACTAGGTCAACTCTAGTCTAGTTAGGTCAAACAAGGTTAAAATAGCCTAGGTTGGTCTAATCTAGGCTTAACAAGTCAATCTAGGTCTCTAACCAAAATACAATACAAGCCACACTTGTCTAGTACCAAAGCCTAAACTATACATCACATATAAATAAAACCATATATGCATATATTATACAAATCAATATATATGCCACATTCACATTTATATATATACATGTAAATATACATATAGGGTAGCCATATATGTATAGATACTAGATTAACATATATATATATATATATATATATATATATATATATATATATATATATATTTTTTTTGTATAGGTACTAGATTAACATATATATATATATATATATATATATATATATATATATATATATATATATATATATATATATATATAATATATATATATATATATATATATATATATATATATATATATATATATATATATATTATATATATATATATATATATATATATATATATATATATATATATATATATATATATATATATATATATATATATATATACATGTAGAGGAAAGGAAAGAAAAGAAGAGTAAATCATGAGTGTGTGTAACTTTGTGTGACATAAGACAGTGGTGTATATATCAGTGTGTGTAGGGGCATATGAAAACTGTGATCAATTTGTGTATATGAGTGTGTGAACAAACTAACATGTGTGTGTGTGTGTGACTAACATGTGTGTGTTCATGTAACATCTCTAGATAGGTTGTGTGTGTGTGTAAACATAACATGTAATAGGAAAACAGTGTTGTGTGTAGGGATATTGGGCTAGGGTGTGTATTGTGACAGCCATGTGTGTGTGTGTATATGTAACTGGAAAACAATGTACAATGGGACAGTCCCATAGGGTGTTGTGTCAATGTGATATATAGTTCAATGTGTGTGTGTATACATGAATGTGTAATCAGTACAATATGGATATAGGTAGCAGTATATGTCAATAGATAGTGTGTGTAGGAAATCAGGGCTGTCATAGTTAGGATTTCAGTTGACAGTTGGATAGGGGTGTGTGAGTGTAATAGGAATTAGCTATTCTCGAGAAATTAGAGAATAAATGACATTTTTTGTATAGGTGACAGGGAATCATTAGGGAAATGTGTAGATTAATGTGTGCATATGAGTGTTAGGAAAATCAGTACAATGTGAGAGTGTAATGTGTCAAAACACAGGTGTTCTCAGGAATTCAAAGTTCAAATGACAGTTCAAATTGACAGTTTGGTATAACAGTTTACACATTCAGTCCTAAGAACCAATTCGAAAATCATATAACCCAAATTCCTTTGTTAACATGAAATCTAACATGTACCTAATACTCATACATGTGGGGATGAATAATATTGCAATTTGATCATGGAAAATTAGTTGAAATCACATTTAAATCTCAGAATTAACAACTTGTGAACTGGTATCAGTAATTGGGCAATTTCGAACATGAATTCAAACCCAAACCGGGGAAAACCCAAAACAGTACACAACAGACATGTATACATGTTAATAAACATCTAATGATCATAATTTAACATTTGATTTATATTTTTAAAACCCTAAAACAGTGAAGAACAGCATGTATCAAAAAATACATAGAAAACCCAAATCGATATAGGAAAACCCAATAAATTATCAAATTGATTGTGCCAACACATAGTACACATGTGTACGTGTCACAGGGATGCATTCGTGTCTAGAAAATTGGACACGAATGTGTCCAAAACTGAACTGCACACCGAATCAAAAACGTACATCCCAGTGCTCGTGCGGTGAGGACACGGCCTCGTGCACACGACACAGGACACGACGCGACTCGTGCTCGTGCCCATGTGTTTGCCGAGGATAGGGGAACGTGTCCAAGTGACTGCTCCGTATCCACGTGAAGCGTGTCGCACGTACGGGACGCATATAAGGACGTGTCTGTGCGCGCGTGTGCATGTGTGCAAATTCAGTACGGGTGGGATTTCTCCCAATCTGCTCGATGAAATCCCTCCAAATTATGTGTGTATCATGTCAGTGATTGCCCGCATGCCTCCGTAAATTTTCGTGGTGTCTTGTGCCGTGTCGTGTCCTGTGTCGACCCCGAACCGCAGGACAGCGCACGGTGGCCTCGTACTGAGTGTCCGTGTCGAATTTCAACACGAAAATGACACAGGGGTCGACTCAGTCAAGGGGGATTATGATCTATATATGTAGGGCTACAATTTCAATCAAACACATTTCAAAATTATCAAAATAAATCCTATTGAGGCATTCTAACAAACACATACACATACACATAGATACGTGTCCGATACGGACACCAAACGGACACGATTTCTTAGCAAACTTGAGGGACATGTAGAGAACACCTAGATCTACACATCCATGCAAAGAAATCAGAATAAAAACACAATTTGAGGAGTTTTACCTATAGGTGCAAATGATCAAGAAAAGCCCCAAATCGATTGATTTCCGTTGCAAGCCAAATCCTCCAAATTGCACTCAAACTGAAATTACTCTCCATGAATATCAAATAGAGGGTGATTAGAATCTATTGCAAAAGATTTGGATGAAAAAGGAATTAATATGAATTTGAGAAGATGGGGATTTACCTTTCCTTTCTAAAAGTTGATTGAGCACAAAAGAGGCAAGAACAAGAGAATGAGGGTTTAAATAGGGGTAATTCCTAGGTTGGCTGGCCATTTATGGCTAAAATTAGGGTTAGGGTTCAAGTCATGGGACATGGGCCAAGTTTCATAAGTCATAGAATTAAATCCTTAAGTCACAAGTCATTGCACCTATCATTATTTCTCCTATTTCAAACTAGTTCCTAAATGACTAAAATGAGGTTGACTTAAGTTAGACTAGGGTCTCACCATGCTAACTAAGTCGCCATAGCTAGAGTTAGCTTCTAGGTTAGTATCTTAAGTCACAACTAGTAAAAGTCATAAATAACAATCACCACTCCAATATTTAATCAAATAATTCTAATAAGTCAAAATGACCAAATTACCCCAGGCTAAAAATGATAAATAAATATCCCAGTAATATGGTTAGGCTCTAGGTCAGACAGTCTCTCGAGTTTCAATAGCAGCACATCAAATCACAAGTCATGACTTAAAACAAATTTTAAAATTGATTAAAAATCACAAAAAATCATAATATGATATAAATATCAATAAATAATAATTATAATTACAAAAGTTCAAAATTACCCTCATTTGGAAAACTGGGTGTTACAAAAATTTTGGGAGTGGGGGGAAGTGAATAGTGGGAGGGGGGAATGAAAAGTCGAACCAGTTGATCCTATAAGAAATAGTGACATCAATAAATTGTTGTCACTAAACTTTGCTAGATTTTAATATACTATGACATATAAGATTTGATATCGCTAAATGTCGTTGATATTAAAAATATAGTAACGTTCATCGAATCCTCGGGGACATCAGTTTTCTTAATACATAGGGTAGCCGACAAACGTTGCTGAATGTAACTAACAACGACGTATCGCAACATCTTTTAAATACGTCTCTAATTCTAATAATCTAAGTGACGTCGTCTTTCAAGTCACTAAATGCGTCACTAATTTGACTTATTTTGGTAGTGGATGAAGTTAAAGCTCAGAACCATGAGGTATTTCCTTCCTGTGTCTATATTTAAATTTTAATGAAGAAAATTTCTAAGGAAGGTAGATTTGTAAATCCACGAATCCAAATATTGCCTTTATAACTCTTTATATTCCTAAATAAATTATTTTATTTATATATTTGCTAATAGGGTGCAGCCTAGCAAATTTCTCTTTTCGAAGGGGGGGGGGGGGGAATTTGCATATTGGCATTAAAATCTTTTTAAACCAAATTTAAACAAATCCATCCTTATCAGTTTGAATAAGAGATAAGAGCAACTAGTAACCGACCCCCTCTCCATAATTCTGAACATCATCAGACCCTTCTCATCTATTTTTCTATAAACCCTAATTTTTTCTTCTTGTATTCTCATTCATTGTAAGAAAAGCCTTTATTCTACCTCGACAACCATCTCGAGGAGGCTTTCAAACTGTGGAGAACAACAAGTTTATTCGCGTGTTGCTTAAATCGCAAGGATTCATTGCTAGAATCCACCTCCATTAGGTAATGCCCTAACCTATTTAGATTTCACTGTATTCAGTTGGATAATAGGTTGGATCACCAACTGTTTAAAGGGTTTCCCTAAAGGAATTTGGGGATCCTACTAGTTGTATAAGTGCTAAACTATGACAGTTAAACTAGTAATTATCTAGGTCTAGTAAATATAACATAAAGATGTATAAACTATTTGTTGATATATAAATATCCTATGGAACTAATTGGTAGAAGGTACCAACGTTAGGAATTTTGAAACAACCAATATGTAGGTGTGTCTGTGCGTGCACAACATATTATAATTTGTAATCTGGGTAATAGGATATATGGGTGTATCAAAGTATCAAAGATTGGTACAAGTCACTACTATTAGGAAATATGTATGTATCAAACAAGTTATGAGCAATCATGAACTATAGCAAGTAGTAAATTTTGCATCAATTTAATGACTGCACTTTGGTTACAGTTGGTATGGTAGCTAAGGGATGCTCTGCATAATGCAGTGTAGAACAGCTGTAGTATTACTACAGGAAACACAATCACGCAAGCTACAGATGTAGTATTACTGCAGGAATTGCAAGGAAATTCCTACAAGAGTGTGTTCTTAACATTTCTTGGCAGCAGACCTATGTGCTTCCTACAGATAACTAAGTAATAGTTGTGTCTACCAGTGTCAAGAGGAAAAGTAATAATAGGTAGCAGGAGTAGCAGTTCTGCAGGTTGGTGGTGTATTAGGGATATGCAATAACAGATTGATTTTGTATGTATATCTAGGAGTCTGATATTATAGACACAAGATGCAAGGTATAGCAAACACGTACCCAGGTAAAACCTGTGTATCTCATGTACCATACTTATGAGTCTAAAGAGCAAGTGAGAGGGAGGAGTTGTATATTACTGTAGTTTAGTTACCTGGGCTAGAAAACCTAGCGTTTGGGGAGAATATTGGCTGAGTGCCAAGAAGCTGCATAAATACAGTAGAGGGTGTGGGAACTGCAGGTTGGCAAATACCGGTATTAGGTTGCAGTTAAGGCTGCCTAGTTGTGTAAGAAGACTACTCTAGCAGCAATAGGTGCAAGAGATAGTAATATAGTTCTCAATAATTTGGGAATGCTAGAATAGTTTACAACAGGCTGCACTCTTGTCACGCCCCGATCCGGGAAATCGCTCGTCCTCGTTAGATTTCACCCGAATCATCGTTCTCGCTGGGGCGTGATGCCGCACGTACCTGGAGTTGCGCTCGTGCAAGACAAGATAACAGGTTCATATAGTGTTTATCTCAAATTGATAACATAGCAGTGGAAAGAAACAAAGTATACAATACAAATCTCTTTTATTGATAATGAACTGAAGATTACAAAGGCCCTGAATAGCGCAAATTAACATGCCAATTGGCTACAATGCTCATGATCTCTTTAGCTCACAAAGAATTACATTTTTCCATACATTATGCCTCTTTATAGCCAACAAGTAGTCTTCGGCCGAACATCTCCATGTTGCAAGTCCGAACGGCTATACGGTAACTCCATTTGAACGCTAAGGACTCCATGCCTCGACGTGTCCAAGCCAAGCCCCGCCCCGAGCAGAACGTAACCTGAACCTGCACACAAACTAGTGGGGGATTAGTGCTTTCGTCCTTGCTGCACTGATCAAGACCCACTCGCACCCAAACCAAACACTAAGTATATTTAGTGAAACTTGCATCTTAATTTGTTGATCTTTCTATTTAGTCTTAGGCTCAGTTTCATGATAATATTTGTCACGACCCGGTCCCAAATTGTTGGGTCGAATCGGATCATGCCCAGCCTGCACCGTTGTTGAGACGACGGCAGTAAGCTGTATTCAGTAGTGAAACATGTGCAGATAAAAATTCTAACGAATATAAATCTTTTATTCAATTTAAAATTTCTGAAATACAACAACTATTAATTACAACATCTACATTTGATACATTGGTTACAAAAAATTTACTATCCAGCTCTACTGATCTTGGGTTCCAGGTTCTGCGGGAACAGGCATCAGATCTTCAACGACTCAAACACCTAAAATATTGATCTCCAGTCAGAAGGGAGCAAAGTACAATTTATGCTAATCTTGACAATTAATTTAACAATAAAATCATGCACTTTTAAACAGTTTTAAAGATGAACAGTTTTGAAATAATACAGTACAGTGATGTGAATAGGTAATGAATATGACCGGATTGGGTTACAGTAGTATCCTAGCGATACGGTATGGCTTGTCCCCGTGTGAAGAGGGGAAAGCTAATACAGTCAGTTATCCTAATTTTGGATTTGGTCATATCCACTACTCTACTTCCCCAGTCCCCAACAGTACGGTCAGTACTCTCGAAAGAGTTCGTGTTTGAACAGTGGTTTAAAATTGCAGTGAAATGATTATTAAATAATTGTAATCAACAAAAATGTACTTGCCTTCGATTATGACTGGATTTGGAAAGTCTCCGGGATGATGCTAATACAGTCCTCGAAACCCTACAATTGAGAATTCCTGACTTAGCACCAATATTCAATCCATATCTAGGTGTGCTAGTTACAATCTCTAAAATTTGTCCTAGTCAAATTTTAGGTTATTTACAACTCTACTTAGAGCGCGCTAATCGAGGTGAGTTACTATCTTACGAAGAAAAGCCATTTTAACTTTATATTTGGAAAAACTCGTAGTTATTGATTTACTTGGTAAAAACTTTGTATTTTGTATTATATATAAAATTAATAGTTTTCTTTTAAATGAGAAAACGTGAATTTATAATAAAATTGTAATTTTCTAATTATTTTATTGTGAGAAAATGATATTTAAATTTTTATAAAGTAATTATATTATCATTTTACGTTTTACGTCAATCAACCAACCAAAATAAAATTTACAATATTACAAAACCACAGATAATAAATAAAAGCTGGGCTTATGCCCTTACATTTCCATGAATTAAAATAAGAGAAAGAAAATGTTAGTCTTGTAAATTACCTACAGAATTACATAATAATAATAACTAATAATTTCTAATTTAAAAATAAAATAGTATGAGTCTCAGAACTGGTCCAATCTTCACTTACAGCTACTCTGCCTCAACGTCCGGACAGACCGGTGCGTTTGTATTTCACTGGAGCCCATTGACCGATAAGGTCGTTGCCCTAAAATAATATCATTTCCGAAAATCGTTTTAAAATCATTTTTTTATAATTTTATAAAAATTTCGGCAGCACTTCCACTATTTTTGGTCAAACCAAAAACTGGGAAAGTGTGCTACAACTTGCAAAAACAATCCCAAACCAGGGATACCCAAAAATATTTATATAAAACAACCACAGAAATAATTTTCCTAAGCCAAATTGGAAATCTGGAATAATATTAGAATTCCCGAAACAGACTCGGAATTCCCGAAAATACATCGGAAACCACAGGATCATTTCTGAAATGCGAAAATTCCGCAACAGAACTAATTCCCAGAATTCCCGAAAATAGCTACAAAATTCTTCAAAAGCCAAGTGCCAAATTAATATATGAAAAAAATCTCTAACCAAAAGAATTATTCCTCAGTATTCTCGAAAAACCCGAGAATAGACACAGAACTTAGTTCTGTCCAAAAATCCAAATTATTTCAGAACCAGAAATCAACAGCAACCATATTTCCGAAGAGACTTCGGAAAAACCGAAACGGTAACGTAACTACTACGTTATCGAAATCCCGAATTCCCGAAGAATTTTGTTTGGACCAGATATCATCATTGACTAAAAGAGAACTATGGGACTATCCAGAAGTTACCGAAATCGACGGAATCCGAAGTGATGCTTCGGACTCGGAACGCACGAATCCGCAGAAATGGAACCGAACACGTAATCGAACAATATCGAAGAGCATAAGCTGGACGCTGGGCAGGCACAGGGCTGCCAACGGAAACGGTGTGCGGCACAGGAGCTAGGGCACGATAGGGGTGCTGGAACAACGGGGAAAAGCTCGACCAAGGGCCAGCGAGCTAGGTCAGATCCGCGAGACGGTTGCCGAAGGGAGCTCGACGGGGAGGAGGCCGCACGGGGCACGGGCCAGGGACAGACGACGCTGTCGGGGCGTCGGGGCGGCCGCACAAGGGCGGGTCGACGGTTGGCCGAGGGCGCCGGCGGGACAGTGGGCACGGCGAGGGCGCGGGGCCGGGGAATCCGCAGAGAGGGGCGTGCTGAAGGGGCTCGACGTCGGGAAGCGGGGGTCGGGTCTGGAGGAGGCCGGCCGGAAGGCTTCGGGCGCTGGCTTGCGGGTCGGAGAGAGGGAGCTCCCGCTCGAGTTCCAAAAGCTAGGGCACAGGTTGGGGAAAGAGAAAAATGGGGATGGTGGGGAGAGTTTGTGAGAATTGAGAGACTTATATAGGGAGGAGGATGGGAAGTTACAGATGGGGAAAAGGAAAGGGTCTCGGCGGTGGACGTTCGGCCAGTTGAAGAGGTCGGCCGTTGGAAAGGAAAGGAAAGGAAAGGAATGGTCTTCTTAATCCTGGCTGTTGATAATGGGTTATAAGAAAGAGAGAAAAATATAAGTTAAAGTTTGAAAGTTTATTATCATAAATATCTTTTCGTAAATAGGATAATAAAATACTAATGGTTTTCCCTAATTAATTTCAGAAAAACGAATCTGGGTTCGAGTCGGGTTTGAGTCAGGCTCGAAACTGGTCAAGACCAACATTCGAAATTCCAAGAGTAAATATTAATCTTTCTAAAAATATACAATTTTCCTAAATTAGCATTTAATAATGATTTATAATAATAATTTCACTGATCTGACATTAATAATGATAAAATAAAATAATATTATTAATGATAGCAATAATTAAACTAATTTGTAAACAAAATATCGAGAATCTGAATTTGCGGGTTTCACAACCTTCCCTCCTTAGAAAATTTCGTCCTCGAAATTTAAGCTTTTAACCTCTGCTAGTAAATTCTAAAATTCAATGTGTCACATCACTAAAATTTTAGTTCAATCACATATCGTATCAAACCCAACCAATTTATATTTCTTGATTAACATTTCAAAGCTCATCCTCGAAATTCGAATTTGAACAATAATCCACAGATCCTATTCTTCATTTTTTTTATATATAATAACTATTTATGCCAATTCTCAAAATCAACAATATCCTCAACTCCTTGAAATTTGGTTTTCAAAATTCCAAATTTTTTTTTAATCAAATCCAATCCTTAAACGTTAAATTTAAATTCAATGCTCCAAATAAACTGTAATTTTCAATCTTCAAATACAACCTTTAAATTTATATCTTGTAATATAATGATAATCTTCTTAAAAAATCAAATTCAATCATACTACATCCCTCAAAACTTGTGATTTTTACAAAATCGTCAATGTGCCATATCAATTCTTCAACGATTTTATTTAAATAAATTCTATCCTTAAATTTTAATCCTACAAAGCTTCCACTTTTCACCTTAGAAAATATCAAATTTAAAATTTTACCCATCAATTCCAATTCCAATAAGAAATCAAATTATAAGATCAAAATATTTATTGCTAATCCACAAATTTTTTTTTTTTTACTAATGTTAATTCGATGAATAAGTTTTTTTTCCTCATTAAAATAAAAATAATTTCCTCAAAAGTCAAATTTCAATCTTGGTCACGTAATGCTTGTCTCCAAAAATTTTATAGAACTTCCACATATTTGATTTCTTCTTTAACCTAAGTTCATCCATCTCTATTTCAAGATCCAAATTCAAACATCAAAAGATTCGAACACAAACTTTTCAAAGATTTAAATTTAATCATGGCTACTCTCCTTTAATAAAGCGCAAGATGATCATCTCAATATAATTATCCTGCCGCAAGGATCTAAAAAATAGTTTTAAAAAAAATACCATAAGTTTTAAATAATTCGACAAACGAATATATATAAAAACAAACTTACTGTCATTTCACAAATCAAATTCTTACATAAAATAAATGAGGAAATTTTGTAAATAAAAAATCATACTTCAAGAACTTTGATAACCTTTAAATGGGATCCTTAAATCAAAATTTACTTTCAAAACTGAAATCATAATGTTTCATATACATCTCATATCTAGAGACAACAAATTTAAAACTCGAAGCCACATCACCAAAATTTATTTAAATCCTCTAATCTTTCAATTTCTACTCGACATGATATTCTTCCCTCAACTGGTAGATTTTATATTCAATCAATTACAGCTTCGAAAATATTTAATCAAAACTCCTTGTGGCTTATCATTACAAAAATTTGTTCTCCTTAAAATCAAAAGTGTCAACTCTTCAAAGTCAATTTAAAATTTAATTCTAAGATGCATATGATATTATTACTCAAATAAGATCTTTTCCTTTATTAATTTCACTAAACTCAAATTCATATTATCGGGTGCAATCTTCTCAATATTTTTTTTATTGGCACTCTTCTATTCATACAATTCGTCATCCTCAATTATTTACATTTTAAATCTAATATTTCTTGTTTCGATTATCCTTTATAGTTAATTCACCATGCACCTTCCTAGAGTGCATTCTCTATGCCTAGCATTGACAACCTTTAATTTTTTTTTTAATGTCAAACTATTCACAAACTTTCCTCGATACTAATCACCATTGTATATTTTAACTCATATATATCCTATATATCATGCACTCTAAGAATCCAAGCTATAAAATGTTCTAGGTTTACTTATAAGACAAAATCAGATTCGAGGCATGATTGCTAAATATCAAAATAAAATTCTAAACATGTTTAGAATCTTCTAGATAGAGTTTAGAATATTTTATTGTGATCAAAATCATGAGTAAACATCGAGGTATAATTTAAATAATCAAAACTAGTTTAAAGTTCTAAACAGAATAGAAAATGTAGATGACTATTATTCTGAGATTAAGGGATTTATCAAAATATGTGTTTGAGATTCAAGAGATTGGGCTAAAAATCAAGGGAAGTATCTGTTCTCCGATTTCGAAGATGAAACGATCAACCTTGATTTGAGTCAAACACTAGATAAGATAGAAGCATCACCGCTTCAGATTAAGTAAGAAAAACCAATGATAATATTTCCGACAAATCACTCAGGGAATACAAAAATTTATTTTGAGAAGAAATAATTTCAGAACTAAGGAAAGTTGAAAATTTGAGAGAAGGTAAGTCTCATTGATTCAAGAAAATCAAATTGAAATTGTCTAGTAACACCAAGAAATTAAATAACACTACAAAAAAAGTGTCTTTTTGGGACGACACTATAAGGAACACTAGTCTAAAAAGTCCTAAAAGTATAATTCTAGGGACGGCTATATTTTTAGTTACAAAATGTTGCTTTTTTTTGGGACAGATTGTGAAAATGGATCACTATTTGGGACTGATGAAAATTTCTGTTCCAAATAATACATATTTTCGTCCCAATTATGTTGGCGGGAATACCACACGTGTGGCGGCTAATTGCCAACTTATTTGGGAGGAAAGTTTACCCCCACGTGTTTCCATCGTAACCATCCGATCGTCTGGATTAATCCAGACCGTCCATCCCAAAACCTATTTCCTATAGTCGATAGGACTTCTCTCTCTTTCGGATCAAAAAATTTTCTCTTCCTCTCTCTTTCCGATCAAAAATGGCGAGAGAACTGCTCTCTCTCTCTCCGACCTAGGTGATCCTTGCTGCTCTTTTTTCTCTCCGACCATTGTTCCGACCTGGTGCTCCAGTGTTGCTGCTCTCTCTCTCTCCCCGACCATTGCTCTCTCTCCGTCCGATCTTCCAACCCTAGGTGCTCCATTGCTGCTGCTTGGTATACTTCCCCCAATCTTTAGAATTTTTTACCAAAATGTTTTAGTCTTTCCCTAATATTTGGATGCATGTTATTTTGTCCTAGATTGTTTGCACTATTTACACCGTTTACTCAATTTTTCCTTGATATTTGAGTGTTTTACACTGTTTACACGGCTGCATGTAATTTTGTCGTAGATTGTTTGCTTAAAATTTGAGGGTTGTACACTGTTTACTGAAATTTTGGTTAAAATTTGAGTGTTTTATACTGTTTACACGGCTGCATGTAATTTTGACGTAGATTATTTGCTTAAAATTAGAGGGTTGTACACTGTTTACTGAAATTTTGCTTAAATTTTGAGTGTTTCACACAGTTTACACGGCTGCATGTAATTTTGACGTAGATTATTTGCTTAAAATTAGAGGGTTGTACACTGTTTACTGAAATTTTGCTTAAAATTTGAGTGTTTCACATTGTTTACACGGCTGCATGTAATTTTGTCGTAGATTATTTGCTTAAAATTTTAGGGTTTTACACTGTTTACTGAAACTTTGCTTAAAATTTGAGTGTTTCACACTGATTACACGGCTGCATGTAATTTTGTCATAGATTATTTGCTTAAAATTTGAGGGTTGTACACTGTTTACTGAAATTTTGCTTAAAATTTGAGTGTTTCACACTGTTTACTGAAATTTTGCTTAAAATTTGAGTGTTTCACACTCTAGTGATACTGTTCATCATTGCTACTTTGTTCTCTGGCAGTGGAGAATGGTTTGCACATATCATCAAGATTGACAATTTTGAGGCACCCATCACTTCTTCTTTTTTCATTATCCTATGCAACTCATACTTTTCCCCTGACTTTTGCAGATTTCAATGTGTAAAACATGTGTGTATATATATATATTTGTGCCTTACAGGTTATTCTCTTGGATATGTGTGTATATGTGCGTATATGTGTGTGTGTGTCTGTAGCAAATAACTTTTGTTAAACTAACTGGCAGTGGTTGCGACCATCTCTAGTTAATGGTGCTTAGTATCCTTGTGGTCTTTTCATATACATCAAACGTACTGACATTTCTAATAAGAGTTATTTACCAATTTTTTGCTCGAATTTAATTACATGTGACACTGTTTATACATGATTATTTACCAAGATTTTTTTTAGGATTATGTACCAATTTTTCATAATTATTTACATGTGACACTGTTCCCGGCTGCATGTTTTTGTCTTAGTTTTAAGCATCAGTTATTTAGGTGATTATTTTTCTTTTGGGAAGATTTCGGTTTATGAAGTATATCAGTTTATTGAGAAAATTATTTGGTGGCAAAAATATGTTAGAGCACCACAATATGTGCACATTGTCATTAATTTGTGATTATTTGTGAAAAAATAGATTTTTTGGTGAAAAATTGGGCCACATTTAGACCTGTCAATTGGGCCGGCCCATCCCAGCCCGGCCCGGCCCGAACCCCAAACACTGCTTATCATTTGTTTGTCAATGTGTGTTATGCTTGGCTTTAGCACAAGCAATTTGTGCTGTGCTTGGCTTTGGCCAAGCAATTTGTGCTTTGCTTGGCTTGGGTTTGCTTGGCTTTGCTTTTTGCTGTGCTGTGCTTAGTTTGGCTTCTTTTGTGGGTACATGCCAGCCAGTCTTCATGACGGACGGTGAACGGTGACTGTGTTGTTTGTGGGTACATGCTTAGTTTGGCTTTTTTTGTGGGTACATGTCAGCCAGTCTTCATGTCGTGGGTCACGTGCCGGACTGGGCTGAGATTTTTCACTCTTGGCCCGGCCCGGCCCGGCCCGCTATAGTTCATGGGTCGAAGAGGCCCGAGCCCAGCCCACCCAAATTCAGTGTCGGGCCGGCCCGGCTGACTTGACAGGTCTAGACACATTTGCATGGACAGGAACATGAGTTTGAATCTGGCTATGTTCTTTATAGATTTTAATTTGTCAAATTATTGCGATTATGCGTTCATGTAGGAATTATTGTGATGATTTGTAAAAAATTGGGTTTTCTTGTGAAAAATTGGGACACATTTGCATGGATAGGAACATGAGTTTGAACCTGGCTATGTTGTTTGTAGATTTTAATTTGTCAAATTATTGTGATTATGCGTTCATGTAGGAATTACTGTGATTATTTGTAAAAAATGGGTTTTTTTTAAAAAAATTGGGACACATTTGCATGCCCATTCTGGATTGATGTTAAACATGTTATAAATGGAGATGAATTTGAACCTGGCTATGTTCTTTGTAGATTTTAGTTTGTTGAAAATCAACATTTGTGAATCATGCTTGAGCTTTTCAGTTGAAATTGGTTATTTGTGCCATGTGTTAGTTCCATGTCAGTAAGTCATAATCAACCTTGGTAGTATATTAATTTCCTTTTTCTAGCTAGTAATTGTCATAATCAATTGGTTATGTATATGTTTATTATTTCTTCTTCTTGGGCACATTAGTACATGGCTACCAATAAGTGTTTGCTCTATTATTAAATTTGTCTTTGCTTGATATATTGCATAAGAATTTTAACTCTAATTTGTTAGAAAGTATATTCTTTGCATGATATATATTTTGGATGGTGCTAGGTGATAATTGTCTTTTGGAAATTGATATGGATAAGCGTTGGATTGGATCACATGATTGGAATTCAAAGGCATACAAGGATGGGGTCGAAGCATTTCTTAAATTTGCATATAGAACTAAGAATGCTGATACGGTCCATATTTATTGCCCATGTAGTAGATGTGTAAATCGTGTTTATCATAATCGACAGACTGTGGAGGTTCATATAGAGATGTATGGATTTGAAAGGAGTTATATGGATTGGATATATCATGGGGAGTTATTGGGTGGTTTGGGTAATAACACCGATAATATAGGAGATGATATGTCAGTTGATGAAAGTGATGCTGGATTAAATGAATGTGCTGATATGACAACAATGGTACGAGAGGGAATGGGATTCTCATTCATGATAGAAAATATGGGTTGCGAGGAAGAGCCCATGGCAGAAGAAAACTTGCGGTGCGATGAATGCATGCTGAAATACTTCAAACTTCTAAATGAAGCAGAAAGCGATTTGTACGAGAGTTGTCCTAAGGGTGTCACTGAGCTATCATTTGTTGTCCAACTTTTACACCTGAAGCAACTTAATGGATGGACAAATCATTCTTTCACAATGCTGCTGGTCTTCTTAAAAAAGGTGTTTCCGTGTGCCAAGATTCCCAAATCATACTATCAAGCCAGTAAGCTAACTACTGACTTGGGGTTCACTTACAAAACATGGGATGCCTGTCCTAATAGTTGTATGTTGTTTCGAAATGAAACTGAGAATCTCGACAAATGTGAGATTTGTGGGGCTTCTAGATATAAAGTTGATCATGCCAACGAGGGTAATCTTCCTCCGGTTGACCAGGGTACTAAAGTTTCTCAAAAAAAGGTTCGATATTTTCCTTTAATACCAAGACTGCAACGATTATTTTGGTCATCGCATACAGCTTCGCTTATGAAATGGCATGCTGAGAAGCGAGTAGAGGATGGTGTAATGAGGCATCCGGCAGATTCTCGTGCTTGGAAGGCTTTTGATGATAATAATCCATCCTTTGCCAGAGACAGTCGTAATGTTAGACTTGGGTTAATTACCGATGGATTTAATCCGTTTGGTAATATGAGTGTTGCTCACAGTACCTGGCCTGTTGTAGTCGTCCCTTACAACTTACCCCCGTGGTTGTGCATGAAGCAACCTAACTTAATTTTGTCTATTCTTATTGATGGACCAAAAGGTCCAGGTGATAAGATTGACGTTTATCTGCAACCGTTAGTAGAGGAGTTGAAAGAACTTTGGGAGGTTGGTGTTTCTACTTATGATGCATCAACCAAACAGTTATTTCAACTAAATATAGTACTGTTGTGGACAATTAGCGACTTTCCTGCATATGCTATGTTGTCAGGATGGAGCACAAAAGGTGAATTTGCTTGTCCTTGTTGTAATAGGGATCATCAAGCTAGCCGATTGACAAATGGTGGCAAGTATTGTTACTGGGGTCATCGTAGATTCCTACCAGGGCGCCATAAGTTTTGAAGGGAGAGGGTAACTTTTAATGGCAAATTAGAAATGAGGCCACCACCTTTGACATTATCTGGAACAGAAGTGTTAAAGCAGTTGAATGATCTCAATATTTTAACTGAATATAAGAAGGAGGACCTCTTTACAAAGAGGAAGAGGGAAGAAGAAGAAAAAGAGAGAGCAAAAACACACAGTCTGCCAAAAACAAGATTAGGTTGGAAGAAGAAGAGCATCTTTTTGAACTACAATATTGGGAACACAATTTGATTCGCCACAATCTAGATGTTATGCATATTGAAAAAAATGTATGCGATAATGTCATTTTTACTTTGCTAGGTATTAAAGGCAAAACAAAAGATAATATAAAGGCTCAAAAAGATCTCAGAGATATGAAAATTCGATCAGAGCTACATCCTCAACCACGGGGAAGAACTCTAGAGTACTTGCCTCCAGCTGAGTTCACAATGAGCAACAAAGAAAAGGACATTTTCTTGAAAGTGTTGCGAGATGTAAAAGTCCCTGATGGTTATTCATCTAATATATCTCGATGCGTGCATACAGAAGAGCGGAGTATGTGGGGTCTTAAGAGTCATGACAATCACATTTTAATGCAACAGTTACTTCCTATAGCTATTCGAAGGGTCTTACCAAAGCATGTTGTTAAATCCTTAATTGAATTAAGCAACTGCTTTGTGGTGTTGTGTTCAAGTGTAAATAGTATTACAGACTTGGAAAATTTTCAAGATCGTATGGCACTTACGCTTTGTAGTCTTGAGAAGATTTTTCCACCTGGGTTTTTCGATATAATGGAACACTTGCCTATGCATTTAGTGGATGAGTTACAAATTGCTGGAGCAGTATTGTATCGTTGGATGTATCCCATGGAAAGATATTTGCACACCTTAAAACTTTATGTGCGGAATCGTGCTCATCCAGAGGCTTCTATTGCTAAATCAGTATTGTTAGAAGAATGTATGACTTTCTGCTCAAGGTATTTGGACAATAGTACGGAAACCAAAATGAAGCGGCCAAGAAGAAATGATGATGGAGGAAAGAAATCTGGTCGCGTTGTAGGTAAAGCAGTGAACTTTCGACTTGATCCAATTATGCAAATACAAGCTCATCGATATGTGCTTGCCAACACGGAGGCAGTAGAACCATTCATTGAGTAAGTTTGTCTTGACTAATACCATGATTTATATCCTCTCGTTTAGTTATGTAATTGAAATAAATTTCTACATCTTGATACAGGAAACACCTTGCTGAACTTGGGTCAAAATATCCACAAGCTTCACAACGACACCTTATTAGTCGCCTTCATAATGAACACTTTGTCACTTGGTTTAAGGAGCATGTAAGTAGATGTATCTTTTAATGAACATTTAATATTTTGACAGCTTGCAGTAAAATATCATTATTAACCTTGTTTAATGTTTTTTAATATAGGTGAAAGGTTTACCAGAGCAACAAATATCAGAGGAGATCAGATGCCTAGCTTTAGGCCCTCTTAAGGATGCTTTGAAATTTAATTCTTACATTGTTAATGGTTTTAGATTTCGAACCAAAAAAATTGATCTTCGTAGAAAAACTCAGAATAGTGGAGTCCTCCTAAAAGCAGAACAAATGAGTTATTCTAGTCGGAAAGATAGAAATCCTCTTACAGGGGATGTTATATTCTACGGACAACTGATAGACATTATTGAGATAAAATATTTGAACGGCATGAAGTATGTTTTATTTAAGTGCAACTGGGTTAATCCACGAGTGGGCCAGAAAGTGGATGAGTTTAATTTTACTCTGGTGAACTTCAATCATTTGTTATACAAAGAGAATAGGGTGATTGATGAACCTTATATCTTAGCATCCCAAGCAGAACAAGTTTGGTATGTTCAAGACCCTCTAGAGTCAGATTGGCATGTTGTTGTTCAGATGTCGCCGCGAGACGCATTTGACAAGTACTCAACAATAGTAGAAGATTTAGAAGCTAATAGAGTGGAACCTTATAGCATGCAACATCTGGATGAAGCTCATAATGGATCTTGGGTTAGGCAAGGAGTAGAGGGCTTGGTGGTTGACACAAATATTTGTGATGGTAATGATGACCATGATGACAGTGGTTATGAGTAGCAAGTTTGTAGCTTGATTTGCAACTATTTGTGATGCATATCAAATTACAAACTTGTTTCTCTTAGCTATTTTATATCCTTTCAAGTTGTTGGTTGTTTTATCTACTGTGATTGAACGTTGATGAATTTTGCTTATTTCAGTGAATGTTGATTAATTTTGCTTATTTTCTTTACTTCATTCATTTTCAATTTCTATTAGAAAAAATGTTTACAGGAAAGTGGTTGTAGAAGCTATACTATACTTCATTCATCTTGTCATATACTTGCTTCTACATGTTGTATGATAAACATGTTCTGTGATAAACATATATTATTTAGTGGCTCTACTATATATTTAGTGGCTTCTACATGTTCTGTGATAAACATATATTATTTAGTGGCTTCTACATGTTCTGTGATAAACATATATCATTATTAAATCTGGTCGCGTTGCAGTAAAATATCATTAATCTGGCTTCTGTATCCCTTTAATTCATCATGCTACTTATATGAGACTGCAATTTGTATTTGAGTTGATAGTGTAGGTTTGTAATGACCAATCACGGGATAACCCTGTATATTGCAATTTTTAACTTCTATTAGGAAAAATGTCCCCACAAAAGAAGAAGTTTATCAAGCCTGGGTTCATGTCGGGATATGAGAGGCAAAGATTGGAAACTATTACTAGAAATAAAATGAAAATGGATGCTTTGAATTTGCAACAAGCTTCAAAGCTTGTAATGAATTCGAAGATGGTTACTCGAACAAGTTCGAGTAAGATGGGAAAAAGAAGCGCAAGTGAAAGAGATGATGAGTATATCCCCGTCGGTGATGACTTGCTTAGCGAGGAAGATAGCAACCATAATAAAGAATCTTCCGACCCTAAAATGAAGAAGGTAATAAATTGGATATCAAGTCTTGTGTTTTCTGTCTTCATTCATTGGAATATCTCACTATTTTTCTTATGTTTCAGGTTGCAAACAATGATGACTCTTCTGTCCCTAAAATGAAAAAGGTTAAAAATTTGATCACAAGCAATTTTTTTACTGTTCTAGTGTACAGCTTACTACTATGGTTGCAAATGATGAGAAAAGCAACATCCGGGGTCCTCGAGTCTTGATCCCTATTGGTGCTGGTCTTGACCCTCTACCAATGCTTGCACTGCCAATGTCTAATGAGCTGTGATACGCTCTAATACACCAGTGTGCACTTAAATTTCTTCTGATATGCCACTGTGCAATTGATACTTCTTCTGATACTCGGGTATCCTGCTATGGTGGTTTGGTTCTTCATTGGTAGAGCTGGTTGAGCCGCATCGTGGATGTTATTGAGCTATTGCAGACCCACGGTGAGCTTCGATCTGATGCCTAGCTTCAACTGGGATCAAATTGTAGAGGAAGATTATTTTACTATGGTTTGAGCTTCCTTGCATAGATTTTTATTCTGATTTGAACTTCCTTCTATGTCTTTTTAGTGTGTTGGACTATCTTGATCTAATACAACACATGTAGCAAATGATGAGAAAAGCAACATCCGGGGTCCTCGAGTCTTGATCCCTATTGGTGCTGGTCTTGACCCTCTACCAATGCTTGCACTGCCAATGTCTAATGAGCTGTGATATGCTCTAATACACCAGTGTGCACTTAAATTTCTTCTGATATGCCACTGTGCAATTGATACTTCTTCTGATACTCGGGTATCCTGCTATGGTGGTTTGGTTCTTCATTGGTAGAGCTGGTTGAGCCGCATCATGGATGTTATTGAGCTCATGCAGACCCATGGTCAGCTTCGATCTGATGCCTAGCTTCAACTGGGATCAAATTATAGAGGAAGAATATTTTACTATGGTTTGAGCTTTTCCTTGCATAGATTTTTATTCTTATTTGAACTTCCTTCTATGTCTTTTTACTGTGTTGGACTATCTTGACAATTCTGGATATTTGATCCTCAAATTTTGTCGAGGATGACCATTTTTTCTTTTCTTTATATACATATTGAATCTAATTTTCTTATATCTAATACAACACATGTAGCAAATAATACTTCTTCTGATACTCGGGTATCCTGCTATGGTGGTTTGGTTCTTCATTGGTAGAGCTGCTTGAGCTACATCATGGATGTTATTGAGCTCATACAGACCCACGGTGAGCTTCGATCTGATGCCTAGCTTCAACTGGGATCAAATTGTAGAGGAAGAGTATTTTACTATGGTTTAAGCTTTTCCTTGCATAGATTTTTATTATTATTTGAACTTCCTTCTTTGTCTTTTTAGTGTGTTGGAGTATCTTGACAATTCTGGATATTTGATCCTCAAATTCTGTCCAGGATGACCATTTTTCCTTTTCTTTATATACATATTGAATCTAATTTTCTTATATCTAATACAACACATGCATCTCTATGATGAGAAAAGCAACATCCGGGGTCCTCGAGTCTTGATCCCTATTGGTGCTGGTCTTGACCCTCTACCAATGCTTGCACTGCCAATGTCTAATGAGCTGTGATACGCTCTAATACACCAGTGTGCACTTAAATTTCTTCTGATATGCCACTGTGCAATTGATACTTCTTCTGATACTCGGGTATCCTGCTATGGTGGTTTGGTTCTTCATTGGTAGAGCTGGTTGAGCCGCATCGTGGATGTTATTGAGCTCTTGCAGACCCACGGTGAGCTTCGATCTGATGCCTAGCTTCAACTGGGATCAAATTGTAGAGGAAGAGTATTTTACTATGGTTTGAGCTTCCTTGCATAGATTTTTACTATGGTTTGAACTAACTTCTATGTCTTATTAGTGTGTTTTTTTTGCATAGCTTACTACGTACTATGGTTTGAACTTCCCTATGGCACCGTGTTGGACTATCTTAACAGCACCTACCTATATACTGCTACATTGATTATGTATTTCCAGGCTGCATACAACAGTCCTACACGTAGGTCATCGCGTATTGCAAAGAATATGGAACATGTCATAGCAATGGGTGAGAGGACATTAGAGCCACGATTAGAACCCTCTTTTATGGAGGATGTCTTGCGCATTCCTATATCAAGACATCAAATTTTTCAGGAGAGCGATGATGAGCCTTTAGATAATGAGCCAGTAGAGAATTCTGAGAAAATTCCAAAGGGTAAGTTTTGTATTGAAATTTATAATATAAATTGTGAGCTATTAATGGTTCTGGTTTTTAAGTAGTATATTTATGAGTCTTTCCCTTTTGTTTCTGATAAGGTACGATGGAGAGTGGACCTTCCACTAGGCAACATAGAGGAGCTGCTAAGCCATGGAAAAAATGGGATAATAGAGTAAAAAAAATCATAGAGTGGGATGAAGATTGCCAACCAGTTGGAGAACATGGGCACTATTTGATGTCTCATCTTGGTAACCTTTCCCGAAATGGCGAATTGTTTCCGTTAACAATGTTATCTTGGCGTAAGGCTGATAAGGATAAACTAGAAATGGTCTGGGCGTCGGTTAAGGTAACTTTCCCCGTCTCTTTATCTGTATTTTCATGGATTACTATCTTTATTTTTAGTATTATCCTACTTGATAGTGAACCCCCTATTGTCTGTCTTACTAAACCTATAGACACATTGGCATTGACTTTGTAGTCAGTAACACTCAAGGTCTGTATTGTAAGCTATAGATCATAGCACTATAATTCACCATCAAGAGTAAAAACAAATCGATTGAAGCAGCTGTGGCCTAGAAGTGTTGATTGAAAATGTCATTTCAGGTGCAATATTTTGTTTATATTCTATTAATGTTGGAATGAAGATGTTGAAGTGGTTACTTGTTTTTGGTTTGGGATGATTCAACTAATTTATATCTTGCTGTTCTTGTGGTTGTTTGGAAGTATAACCTCGGATATCATGTTTGAATGCTTTACCATCACCTGTTGTTCACATATTTTTGCTATCGATAATGGCTACTTATATTGATAACTTAGATATCATGTTTTTTTAAGGAAAACACAAATGCACCCGATGCTTTTAAAGCTATTTGCTTTAAGAAAATGGGAATTTCCTGGAAGGCCTTCAAGCATCGAGTGAAAAAAGACTTCTATACAAAGTTTGAGACCGATGAAGAGCGCCTAGCAAATGTGCCGCCCCGGGTGGAGCCCAGTCAATGGCCAACTCTAGTGGCATATTGGGGCTTGGGTAACACACAGGTATAAATCGACTAACAAATAACTTACATCCATATTCATGCTAGTGGCAAACCCTTTATTTCAATTTACTAAATAATGTCCAAATGTTTTTTAGAAAGTTTCGGAGAAGAACCAAGTTAATCGCGGAAAACTTTGTGCTCTCCCTAGAACTGGTAGAAGATCCTTTCCAGAAATAAAGAGAAAGGTTAGTATTGTGTTTTTTGGTAAGATAATTGTCATATATTTTCAGTTTATAATGTATAAGTTTTTTCTTACTTTGGAACATGCATACACATCAGAGGAGGCTAGAAAACAAGCCTGTTGACCTTGTCAACATGTGGAGAGCCACTAGAGGAAAAGATGGCAGTTATAATGAAGAAGACGGGGCTGCTGGAACAGAGGTATATAAAATTCATATTTGTAATGAGTTTTTTTTAACAAAATGTCTATTGCAAATTAGAGAAATTTAACACAAACCTCCTTGCATGCTATAGAAAATGTTGGAAAGGAGAATTGAAGAGCTACCAGCTGAAGAACGAGATAACGAGGAGCAATTGAATAATGTTTACAGGAAAGTGATCGGACAAGATGGGCATGGCCGAGTTTTAGGCCGAGGAGTAGGTGTAAGCGGTAAAGGATCAACATCCTTAGCAGCTCATCAGGCTGAGATTCAACAAGCAACAAATGCTGAGATTGTACAACTACGAGAAGATGGTGAAAAGTTACGAGAATATGCGGAGAAGTTGAGAGAAGAGACTGACGCTTTAAGGAAAGAGCGTGAGGAGCAAGAGGCCCGGCACAAGAAAGAGCTTGAGGCGGTCAAGAGTGAGCTTAGGACTGAGCTCAAAGATGAAGTTGTGGCCATGTTCCTGAATGCTCAACTACTTTCTCAACAATCCAGTACATCGTCCAGGTAATTTGCCAACTATCAACTTATTACATTGGTTTTTTTCTGTGATTCTTATGTTTGGTTTTCTTTCGTGGCTGCAATTTATGTTTGGTTCTCCATTTCCTTTCTTTCAAGTTAAAATTTGTATTTATTACATTGGTTTCTTTTCTGGACTGATCTTTGGACTGAATTTTGCATAGTTTGAATTTTGCATAATCTCGGTATCAGTATCGGAACTGAATTTTAGCTTCTGTTTTCACTGTGTCCTTTTCCCTGGAAACTTCGAAACCAGTGATATTTTTTACATATTGCCAAGTTATTTTTTACACTGAATTTTAGAGTATGTTAGATGGGTATCCATTGTTTTGTTTTAAGTTCAAATTATTGGACTAAATGTTCAGTCTCAGATTTACACTATACAGTTATATTCAGTCTCTAAATGTCCATATCACCTACATATATCAGTCCATTATTTTGTTCAGGTCATTATAAACAGTCCTTCTGAACTAAGGAGTTCAGTTCCCTGTTTTGATATTCCGATCTGTACCTTCATTTCAGACAATTGAAACTTCAAGTTCAGTCATTGAACTTTATTTTGGAGAATGAACTTCAAGTTCAGAACATTGAACCTGTGTGTGGGATGTCTTGGTATCCTAACCCCAGGTTAGCTTGCATCTGTCCACCTTGATCCCGTCCACTGCAAATTCAAGTAGGTTCACTGCATTTCCTGGGTTCAATCACACTATGATACAGTAATTTAGGTGCTGCTGTAACTTTATTTAAGGGTAATGGTACGGTAATTGGTTTTACTGATATTCGACAAGTATCAGAGGATTGACGTCATATGATATTCGACAAGTATCAGAGGATACTCGATACGGTAATTGGTTTTACTGATAACCGAGTATTGGGTGGACATTGGGAAATCAAATCGGACCCTTCATTATCCTGATGTTGGATCAGACTCTGCTCGGCACACGTCAGGTTAATACTGATGTGTATCTTCCTCAAGGTACCTTATGAACTCGGTCATAGTTGGTATCTTCTCGAAATTCTTGATATAATAGGATCAACCCTGTTCTAGATCGTTGTATTGGATACACTGAGTTATCCGTTTGATCAGATAACTGAACGAAAGCAATTAAGCTTTCGAAACACCTGACAACCACTCTTAGGCATTAGAACTTGTGTTGTTCGAGCCAACCTCATATTAAGATTCATATTGATACCAAGTAGGTGATGTTTTCATTTTACCATTTTTTCGAATACATCAACAGTCAGTATCTTATTAAATTATTGAAGCACGACTGAACATGGTATCCGACCCTACCCTTATACATATATTACATGCACTTGATTACAGCTACCCCTAGTTGTAATTGGCCAATCAGTGAAGGCCATGGGTAGTACTGAGAGATGTCGTCCTAAGGCAAAACCCTGGTTGGGAAGTCATTTATCCTTCTGAGGAAGAGACATCCTTAATGGCTTGCTCTCGAAACCACCTTGTGGTGTCAGTCTATTGATTTTAACTTTTACATTGGTTTTTTCCAGCTTGTTACTGTAATTCTTGCTAGAATAATTGTACTTCCCATTTAAAATGTTTCCCAATTTTTCCCATCTTCACTTAAACTTCCTTTTTCACTTGAAGCTTCCTTTGTCACTTGAAGCTTTTTCTGTACATTGTTTTTTTCCAACTTTTTTGTACGCAGGTACGAACAGTTTGGAAGAACGGTTAGTAGGTTTGTACAATTTGTTTAAACCTTCACAAACTAATGTGGTCTAGTCTGTACAATTTGGAAGAACTTGTCTTTCTTTTCTGCTTGTTCATGTATAGTTAGCAGGTTGCTAATTAATATATTGGCATATCTTCATTTGCAGGACCTTCAAAAGCATTCTGGATATGCTAAAATGATGGGCGACGATCTTGTGATGATAAAAAGTTTGGGTTAATTTTTGGGTTCATGTTGGATAATACTAAAAATATGGTGTAATGGTGGAGACAATGGGTTCATTTTGTAACTGAATTGTGGGTGATTTTTAGTGTTTTGGATTTATTTTGGAAAAGGTGGTTAAGGATGATTAATGGGTTCAGCATTTTGTATGTAATGGTGGAGACAATGGGTTCATTTTGTAACTGCTGCTGTGGGTGATGTAGTATTTTGGATGTATTTTGGAAATGGTGGTTAAGGATGCTTAATGTTTTGGATGTATTTTGGAAATGGTTGTTTATCAATTGAACATATATAGTTATATATGAATTTTGTTGTCTTCTACTTAATGGTAAAGAATGCTTGATGTTGTTAAGGTTTTTTGGTATTGGAGCTTTGATGCCTGGAGATACATCTGAGGACAAGCTTGACAACGTCCATGATTATATGAATTTATGTGTATTTAAATTGTATGTTTTATAGCTGAAAAATACAGACACTAATTTCATAAGTGTTACTTTTGGGACAGTTATGTAATTGTCCTAGATAAAAACGACATTCTTTTGTAACGCTGGCAAATTTGTTTAGGACGGGTGTTACTCGTCACAAACTCTTTTATTTTGGGACGGTTTTGTAAACCGTCGTAAAGATGTAAGAATTCAAACTCTTTTGGTACGGTTACATTTTTCGACCCTAAAACCAAATTAGGACGGCATTTTTGGTCCTAAAACTTTTTGCCACGCCACCCTAATAGCACTGTCACTTACCGTCCTAAAATTCGTCCCAAATCACAATTTAGGACTGATTTGGGTCTTTTTAAGACGGATTTTTGGGGTCCCAGAAAATCACTTTTTTTGTAGTGTAACTTTGGGACAGCTAAAAAAAAAATCTCCTTGACTTAAGAAAATTTAACAATAGAAAGGATTCTGATCGTTCCTGCTTCATGATTATAGAAGCTTTCTAGGCCTTGATTTGATCAAAAATTTCATAGAGAGAGTAGGGTTTTAAGATGAATGGAGGAAATTAACAGATGAGAATATTCTCGATTTTTGGGAAAACGTAGGAGATAATATTGAAATTGAAAATAACTCCTTTAGGAGAATCATGAACTGAACTAATTCTTCTGGTAATAATTGACCTTGAGGTTTAAATGATCCCAGAAGAATTTTGATTCATGATTGATTTCGAGAAAGTTAGTCAATTAGAAAGGAGATCAAGGCAAAAGGTTGGATAAGGGTTGTAGATATATATTGAGTAGAAAAGAGTTTAATAGGGTTGCTAAGAGAATATTGAAACTCTTCATAACAAACGAATCAAAATTCCAAATAAAGGTAGAGAAGTAAGATTTGATCAACCAATGAAGAAGTTAAAATTAGGTTTGATAAAGAAGAAGAAGATTGAAAAATTCAACCTTATTCCAAAAAGAATATGAATCCTAAGGTAGACTAGAACCTGAAAATTATGGTAGAAAATCATCTCGGAAGTCATAGGACACTCAAAGGTACAATCAGCCTAATCTAGATAAGGTTTAGGTACAAATACAAACAAGGTATCCTACGAATCTATAAGCAGGCAAAAGTAGATTTTTTTAGTAAAAAAATTTCGGCCCTATAATGTAACATGGTGTATATCATCTAAGTGTTCTAGTTGTTTCTAAAGTCTGTTTTCCTAAAGTCTCAACTATCCCTAGGTCAAGTTACAGAACTGCGCGATGGTCTAGACTAAGTTGACTAAACCAATTTACAGATCTGACCTGCATGGGCCACCACTAAAAACATGTCACGACCCGGTCCCAAATTGTTGGGTCGAATCGGATCATGCCCAGCCTGCACCGTTGTTGAGACGGCGGCAGTAAGCTGTATTCAGTAGTGAAACATGTACAGATAAAAATTCTAACGAATATAAATCTTTTATTCAATTTAAAATTTCTGAAATACAACAACTATTAATTACAACATCTACATTTGATACATTGGTTATAAAAAATTTACTATCCAGCTCTACTGATCTTGGGTTCCAGGTTCTGCGGGAACAGGCATCAGATCTTCAACGACTCAAACACCTAAAATGTTGATCTCCATTAAGGAGGGAGCAAAGTACAATTTATGCTAATCTTGATAATTAATTTAACAATAAAATCATGTACTTTTAGACAGTTTTAAAGATGAACAGTTTTAAAATAATACAGTACAGTGATGTGAATAGGTAATGAATATGACCGGATTGGGTTACAGTAGCATCCTAGCGATACGGTATGGCTTGTCCCCGTGTGAAGAAGGGAAACCTAATACAGTCAGTTATCCTAATTTTGGATTTGGTCATATCCACTACTCTACTCCCCCAGTCCCCAACAGTACGGTCAGTACTCTCGAAAGAGTTCGTATTTGAACAGTGGTTTAAAATTGCAGTGAAGTGATTATTAAATAATTGTAATCAACATAAATGTACTTGCCTTCGATTATGACTGGATTTGGAAAGTCTCCGGGATGATGCTAATACAGTCCTCGAAACCCTACAATTGAGAATTCCTGACTTAGCACCAATATTCAATCCATATCTAGGTGTGCTAGTTACAATCTCTAAAATTTGTCCTAGTCAAATTTTAGGTTATTTACAACTCTACTTAGAGCGCGCTAATCGAGGTGAGTTACTATCTTACGAAGAAAAGCCATTTTAACTTTGTATTTGGAAAAACTCGTAGTTATTGATTTACTTGGTAAAAACTTTGTATTTTGTATTATATATAAAATTAATAGTTTTCTTTTAAATGAGAAAACGTGAATTTATAATAAACTTGTAATTTCCTAATTATTTTATTGTGAGAAAATGATATTTAAATTTTTATAAAGTAATTATATTATTATTTTACGTTTTACGTCAATCAACCAACCAAAATAAAATTTACAATATTACAAAACCACAGATAATAAATAAAAGCTGGGCTTATGCCCTTACATTTCCATGAATTAAAATAAGAGAAAGAAAATGTTAGTCTTGTAAATTACCTACATAATTACATAATAATAATAACTAATAATTTCTAATTTAAAAATAAAATAGTATGAGGCTCAGAACTGGTCCAATCTTTACTTACAGCTACTCTGCCTCAACGTCCGGACAGACCGGTGCGTTTGCATTTCACTGGAGCCCATTGACCGATAAGGTCGTTGCCCTAAAATAATATCATTTCCGAAAATCGTTTTAAAATCATTTTTTTATAATTTTATAAAAATTTCGGCAGCACTTCCACTATTTTTGGTTAAACCAAAAACTGGGAAAGTGTGCTACAACTTGCAAAAACAATCCCAAACCAGGGATACCCAAAAATATTTATATAAAACAACCACAGAAATAATTTTCCTAAGCCAAATCAGAAATCCGGAATAATATTATAATTCCCAAAACAGACTCGGAATTCCCGAAAACACATCGGAAACCACAGGATCATTTCCGAAATGTTCGGAAATTCTGCAACAGAACTAATTCCCAGAATTCCCGAAAATAGCTACAGAATTCTTTAAAAGCCAAGTGCCAAATTAATATATGAAAAAAATCTCTAACCAACAGAATTATTCCTCAGTATTCTCGAAAAACCCGAGAATAGACACAGAACTTAGTTCTGTCCAAAAATCCAAATTATTTCAGAACCAGAAATCAACAGCAACCATATTTCCGAAAAGACTTCGGAAAAACCGAAACGGTAACGTAACTACTACGTTATCGAAATCCCGAATTCCCGAAGAATTTGGTTTGGACCAGATATCATTATGGACTAAAAGAGAACTATGGGACTATCCAGAAGTTACCGAAATCGACGGAATCCGAAGTGATGCTTCGGACTCGGAACGCACGAATCCGCAGAAATGGAACCGAACACGTAATCAAACAACGTCGAAGAGCACAAGCTGGATGCTAGCCGGGCACAGGGCTGCCAACGGAAACGGCGCGCGGCACAGGAGCTAGGACACGACAGGGGTACTGGAACAACGGGAAAAAGCTCGACCAAGGGCCAGCGAGCTAGGTTAGATCCGCGAGATGGTTGCCGAAGGGAGCTCGACGGGGAGGAGGCCGCACGGGGCACGGGCCAGAGACGGACGGCACTGTCGGGGCGTCGGGGCGGCCGCACAAGGGCGGGTCGACGGTTGGCTGAGGGCGCCGGCGGGACAGTGGGCGCGGGGCCGGGGAATCCGCAGAGAGGGGCGCGCTGAAGGGGCTCGGCGTCGGGAAGCGGGGGTCGGGTCTGGAGGAGGCCGGCCGGAAGGCTTCGGGTGCTGGCTCGCGGGTCGGGGAGAGGGAGCTCCCGCTCGAGTTCCAAAAGCTAGGGCACAGGTTGGAGAAAGAGAAAAATAGGGATGGTGGGGAGAGTTTGTGAGAATTGAGAGACTTATATAGGGAGGAGGATGGGAAGTTACAGATGGGGAAAAGGAAAGGGTCTCGGCGGTGGACGTTCGGCCAGCTGAAGAGGTCGACCGTTGGAAAGGAAAGGAAAGGAATGGTCTTCTTAATCCTGGCTGTTGATAATGGGTTATAAGAAAGAGAGAAAAATATAAGTTAAAGTTTGAAAGTTTATTATCATAAATATCTTTTCGTAAATAGGATAATAAAATACTAATGGTTTTCCCTAATTAATTTCAGAAAAACGAATCTGGGTTCGAGTCGGGTTTGAGTCAGGCTCGAAACTGGTCAAGACCAACATTCGAAATTCCAGGATTAAATATTAATCTTTCTAAAAATATACATTTTTCCTAAATTAGCATTTAATAATGATTTATAATAATAATTTTACTGATCTGACATTAATAATGATAAAATAAAATAATATTATTAATAATAGCAATAATTAAACTAATTTGTAAACAAAATATCGAGAATCTGAATTTGCGGGTTTTACAATATTCAAGCATAAGAACTTAATATGAAAGTGTCCAATATCGTGTCCCTGCAGTAGATGCAGTTAGGTATAATATGAACATAAATATAGTGATTGTGCTCATCTCCGTCCCATTTGCCTAGCCTGCAATGGTTGGAACTTTACATAACAACTCATACAATTCACACAACCAACCAACCATAAACTTAGACATATGCATAAGGGTGGCAGGCCCTGCACCTGCACCCAACTCTAATCTCAGCCCATCGGCCCTATCTATATGAAGGTCACGGTGTTTTGCACCGTAATGGACTTGGCATCCTTACGTGTAAGCCTATGATCGCTCGAGTACGGGTTGCTAGTCCAGTATCCGAAGGATCCCAAACTTACTGATATCATAGCTTATCACAACACTGGACGGTCGTAACTCGTCCTAATGATGTGCACTATAAATAACATACATAATTCCCTCATAGGCCGAACGGTCCCCGTGCCCCAGTCGTAATCGTCCGAGGGAAGCCGCACCCGTGCACGGGCCATTCGAGTCCATTGACCATACAATACGTTCCATAACATACAAGTTATATCATTCCCAATGAATCTCACGTTCCATCAACATATTCATGCTCCATAAACATATTCATGTTCCGTAAACATAATCCGTTCTCTCTATCTTAAGTTCCATTGGCATTATGCCCCAACACATCCGTATTGACGCACTACGCCCAACGGTTTAGACTTCTTGTACTTATATCCAATGCGTTCCATTCATAAGTTATTTACATAGCCTAGTTTCGTGGTAACTTAGTCATTTCCTAGCTTTCGTGCACGAGGGCACGCTTAGCACCATAATCAATATTCTAGGCCTAGTGTTCAATGTTCTCGGAGTCGTGCACGTGATGCACATCTCGATATTGTCTTTCAATGTTCTACCATCACCGCCCTACCGTGACCCGTACACTTGATGCACGTCACTTCAATTGTTCAATGTTCTATCTTAAGGTTCGACACATACTAAGACCTTTTAACCGTTCAAGCCATGCTCGCTAACATAATGGCAACTTACGCATGCAAGGATATATTTTATTAGATGTGAAGGAATAGGAAGAGAGAGTCAAGAACCCGCCCACCTTAAGCCGATACGCCTTGTCGTTTTGCCGAGCTGTAGCGGCTCGATTCCATAATTTGGTTGTACGGCTAACTCTTCTGACTTAGCCATTCCGTTGAACTATTCGACGGATTTAACCTATCGTGCCCATGCCACCATCCGTTGCAAGGCGACGATTTGGTTTCACGGACATAATTTCGAATAAGGCAAAATGTTGACCCTTTACAATCCAGCATAAAAGCATAGCCTGCACACCAGATCAACCAAAGTCAATACCTTACTCAAACCGAACATAGGCTTTGCATCGATTCGTATTGATACTTCATCGGGTCAATGCCACCCTTCGAGTCAACGACTCATCATAATGCTTCGTGCAGAGCGGGAAATTACATAATATACCACTCAAAACAAGGTTCGTCCTCGAACCGAAACCTACACTTAACCCAAGTGTCTCGCTATATCGTTTCACGATCTCGTGCTACTATCGTCGGAATCATACAACTTAGTTTGGATCATACACATATTTTAGGTGTCCCACCAATATATGCATTTCAGCCAAGATCAGTTGTAGGATATCGGGACAAGGCTAACAGGCTCAACTTAAATCCTTAAGCACCAACCATTCCGTACTTGACTTAGTCAGATCTTAGTGCATATTCCTAGAATCCTGCGTGCAAACATCCTCGCATATAACTTGATTCAAAACCATTATTTCGATCTCATAAGTTTCTCGACGGCCATCTAACGCATGCATTGGATTAAGTCATTGCGCTTTCGATCGTAACAATTCTCTATAATGCCTACTCGCCTAATCGTTTCCTATCTCTCGCACCGCTCAAGTCTTTCATCTAGTCATTCGTAACATTTGGCCTCAATGACATAGACTAAGTCTAACATGTCCAAACTTTACTTCACCTACCATTTGCACTAAGTCTCGCACACAACTATCCATATATGATTCACATTCTCTCGCTCTATCCATACATTGCGTCTTGGGCTACCTCCGCTAGGTAACTTGTCCAGACATCGTGCTTAATCTCTTCCGACACAAGAGGTCAACTTGAGTCTATGATGCCCAAAGGCAACAAACTTTCCGACCCAAGGTCTCTCACGATATGCCCATCTCCTATTCTCGATCGAGTACGAATCCTTTACTCAATTCTCGAATCAATCCCGACTAGTTTATTTCGTAACATAAATCATGCGCCCAAACACACATAGCCTGACCGTTACTCAAACCGATCTACAATACAATTCTTAGGGTCATTCTACTATTCGTCACTCTCACGCATTGCAAAATTCTTACATCGCCTTACCACATCACTATGCTAAGTACGTTCCTCAACATCTATTCGATCCATCATAACTTTTCTAACCATATCGATCCAGTCGAAGGCTACTCGCTAACTTCCAAAACACAATACTCACTCGCTTAGACTTATCCTCAACATGCACTATATCGTTTATTTGTCCTTGATAAAATTTCTTATGCGACTTCATCGGGTCATCCTATGGGACTTCAATATTTACTTGATTTGGCGGTCAAGTCTTCTAGGGTCATCTGCCCCGAAACTACGCTCGATAATTGAATGTCATCAACGAGGGACAGTTACTATGAACCATTCTATATCCTATCACGGAGCCAAATCAATTCCCGACAACTCCTATGAGACTTCATCAAATCTGACGTAGTTTAATAATCCATAATTTATTATCTCCCGTGCAACTGATGCGCCGTTACTACTCGAGTCACTCATGCACTACCGTTAACAATCCCACAGCCGGGCAATATTTGTTCGCCTCAGTACGAGTTTACCTATTCGTGATCATAATTCGACACCTTCCATACTCATCAAAACTATCCTCGAACAACTTTCACATCAAACCATAAGTTAAATCCGATTTTGCTATGCCTTGTAAGTTTGATCATCCCCGCTGTATGAATCACCATACCAGCGCCCACACGAAATGATCGCCCTAATATGACGTGACGTATATGCGATGCTGGAGTTGCACTCGCATAAGACAAGAATGTCAATATTGTGGTTATCTTCGAAACAATCAAGCACTTTCGTTTTCATCCAAGTAATATCCATTCACTCTCAAATTCTCGAAGCATTCCCACCATCATCATCCAAACTACCATCAACTTAACTTGCATCATATTCATCCAACAATAATGCTCAACATAATTTTCATTCATTCGATCAGAGTATCTCCGAGTTATTGCATATTGTCTTTTATACGCCTCAATACCATCGTCGGTATGCATAACTTGAACATCTTCCTCTCTCATAAGCTCCAATTCGTTGCAATCACTACCATTTTTCGAACTCGAATACGAATCAAGTCTCATGTACCAAGATCCATTCCATTATAACTAACTACCATCATCGAGACATAATTTCCAATTCACATATCCATTCTCATATCCCTAACTCGTACGTCCAATTCATGCCGCCGATTCATCGCGCTAATTCAAATTCGTTCGCATGATTTCTTCGTACCTACTCAATACGTTTCGAACAAGTCTTCGTACTAACTCAATGCAAATTTGACCGAGTCAACTATTTCCTCAATGCAATATTCCTTTGCTATGCTCAGCCTATCGTTCGACTTATACTTAACGAACTCTTATCCGACGTATCATCTATGGATGCGACTTCACACAAAATCATTCAACTTAATTCATCGAAGCATACTTGCAGTGACTTCTATCGAGTTATTTCCACTCGAGCCTCCACACTACTCTATCTGTTGAGCACAAACCTATCGTAATTAACATAATCGTCTCGACGTAATTTATTGCAAGTCACCAAATGGCTTGACACAGCTATCGCTAAGTGGTATTGCATATACCACTCAGAAATCGAGCCTATTGTTATTGATACAATTCCTTACTTCACTGATCGCACAAGTGGTATTGCATATACCACTCGAAATCGAGTCACTACTCAATATTACACTCCACATAGGTCCGACATCTATTATCCAATCAACTCTTCCGTGTGGCGATCTTTCTCGATCCCATCTCTAGCGTTCTTCTTACTCGAGTTGGCACAACAACTGGACCAACATGCCCTATCATTCGCTCAAGTTCGACATTCATTCAAATCTAACCGTGCCTTAGCGATCATATCGATCATATACGCAACATTCGCTTACTCAAAGCTCAACGCGACATTCGGCCAACATAAACGTTCTCCTAATCCAACTCGACTTAGCGACCGACTCGACTCGTTACTATCGCATCCACGATCTTCCAATCTCACTCGTTACAACTCTGCAACAATTTACTCTCGATACTTAAGTTCATTGCTCAATCTCGTCCAATATATCGTGATCCATCCGCATAGCCATACAATACGCATCCTACCATGTCGACTCGTTATACTAATGCAACGAACGATTCACGACTTGCTGCACTCCGGGCAACCAACAACACATAACTATTCGCATAGCCACATAACACACATCGCCTCATATATCGACTTATTGTACTTCGTACAATCAATAACACGTATCTCTTCGTACTTCGTGCGACCAATAACACATTACTCCTCGCACTTCAAGCGATCAATAATACGTATATCATTGCACTTCATGCAACCAACATCACCATATTCGTTGTACTTCGTACGACCAACATTCCATAACTCGTTGCACTTCGTGCAACAAACATTCTCTGATGGCACCCGGAGATAGCGTCATAGTCACAACATACTTGTGGCAGACGTACGCACTTAATATAGACCTATTATATGGAACATCCAATATAGCGTCGAGCAGATCCATGAGCCACACGGTTGCGGAAACAACTTAGAGTCAACTGATTTCGATAGCGAAGCAACTGAGGGTCAAATAGATTCATTCACGGTCCAGACGATGGAACCGCTCTGATACCAACTTGTCACGCTCCGATCCGGGAAATCTCTCGTCCTCACTAGATTTTATCCGAATCATCGTCCTCGCTGGGGCGTGATGCCACACGAGCCTGGAGTTGCGCTCGTGCAAGGCAAGATAACAGGTTCACATAGTGTTTATCTCAAATTAATAACATAGCAGCGGAAAGAAACAGAGTATACAATACGAATCTCTTTTATTGAAAATGAATTAAAGATTACAAAGGCCCTGAATAGCACAACTTAACATGCCAATTGGCTACAATGCTCATGATCTCTCTAGCTCACAAAGGATTACATTGTTCCATACATTATGCCTCTTTATAGCCAATAAGTAGTCTTCGGCCGAACATCTCCATGTTGCAAGTCCGAACGCCTATGCGGTAACTCCTCTTGAACGCTAAGGATTCCATGCCTCGATGCGTCCAAGCCAAGCCCCGCCCTGAGCTGAACGTAACCTGAACCTGCAACCAACTAGTGGAGGATTAGTGCTTTCGTCCTTGCTGCACTGATCAAGACCCACTCGCACCCAAACCAAACACTAAGTATATTTAGTGAAACATGCATCTTAATTTGGTGATCTTTCTATTTAGCCTTAGGATCAGTTTCATTGCAATATTCAAGCATAAGAACTTAATATGAACGTGTCCAATACCGTGTTCCTACGGCAATATGAACATAAATATAGTGATCGTACTCATCTCCGTCACATTTGCCTAGCCTACAATGATTAGAACTTTACATAACAACTCATACAATTCACGCAACCAACCAACCATAAACTTAGACATATATATAAGGGTGGTAGGCCCTGCACCTGCACCCAACTCTAATCTCAGCCCACCGGCCCTATCTATATGAAGGTCACAGTGTTTCGCACTGTAGTGGATTTGGCATCCTTATGTGTAAGCCTATGATCGCTCTAGTACGGGTTGCTAGCCCAGTATCCGAAGGATCCCATACTTACTGATATCATAGCTTATGACAACACTGGACGGTCGTAACCCGTCCTAATGATGTGCACCATAAATACCATACATAATTTCCTCCTAGGCCGAACGGTCCCGGTGCCCCGGTCGTAACCGTCCGATGGAAGCCGCATCCGTGTACGGGCCATCCGAGTCCATTGAGCATGCAATACGCGCCATAACATACAAGTCATATCATTCCCAACCAATCTCACATTCCACTACCAGAATGGGTCATAGTAGCGATGCCATAAAATGTCGCTAAAATGACAAAAAGCGTCGCTAATCGTATTTACTGACATTTTTAGCGATGTTTTCCTGCAGTCGCAGAAAGCCATGTCGGTGACAGGCAAAACGTCGGTAATCTTCGCTATTACCGACGCTTATCGATGCTAAATAAACGTCGCTAATCATCGACGTTCACCGACACCATGTCGAAAAAATGGCGACGTCTCTCTGATGTCGGTCAATGTCGGTGAATTTAGCGACGTATGCTACTTTTTACCGACGTTTACCGACTCCGTAGCAGAGGGAAAATAGGTCGGTAAACGTCGGTAAATGTCGCTATACCTGGTGATTTAGCAACGTTTACTGACGTTTAGCGACGCAGATAGACGTCGGTAAGCATCGCTAAACGTCACTAAAATGCAAAAAAAAAAATACAGAATGTCCACAGAATCATATTTTTTTCCTGCAGTTTAATAAATAACAATAAATACACAGAAGCACATTTTATCCTGGGTTCGCTGACCCTTTCGGTGGAACACTCAAAACTGGTACATCACAATATACATATGTATCTACACAAACAAGAGTAAAAGTCTAACAGAGTAAAATATCCAAAGTCGGTAATCGTCGATCCAAAGTATACAACCAATATCCACATGAATCCACAACCAACAATGAAAGTCTACACAAACAAATAATCTACAACCAATAGTGAAACAAAATAAATAAACACTAAAAAAACTGTCCCAACTCGGACTACTGCGGATCTGGAGGAGGGGCACCGCCGCGCCTCAAGGATAGGAACATCTCGTACTCCTCTCGTGAAATCGTCACCGATGAAGGTAGTGACGTCGGTAGAGTCGAAGATAGTGACGTCGGTGGAGTCGACGATGATGAAGGCGCACTCGGAGGACAATAACGCTCCAACACTGCTAGTCGCTCGTGGTAGGAATACATGGTAGATAACAGCCTCGTACTGCTATCAACCATCGAATCCTGCATCAACGTGAGCCTCTCGTCCATGGACAGCTGTGATGCCTGCAGATCCGTCACGTTGTGCTCTGTCGACGCTCTAAGATCAGTGACACCCTGCTTTGTCCTCTCAGTCACATCCCTGAGCTCCATAATGCTGCGGTCGAGCGTATCCAATCGTGCTAAGAGCGCAGCATCGTCCGTCTGGTGCTTCTTCTGGATCCGTCGTAGCAGCTCGTCATGGACAGACTCCACTATCTGCTGGACTCGGAGAGAATCCTGGGAGGGCTATGGGCCATGTACACTAGCATGGGAGGCCCTAGAGGACTGTGTCGCAACTAGGGCGCCGTAGGATCCCGTACCGTAGTATATACCCCTGTGGAGACCACCAGCGGCGGTCACCCACAGCTCGTCCTCCGACGGAGCTGGAGCGGGCTGCGAGGAAGTACCGGCCTCTCCTACAGCATGTGCACTAGCAGCCGCCCGCTCCTTAAGCCGTTCAAACTCAGCCTAAAAAGCATGGATACTCTATAACATCTAATGTCTAATGTACTTTTTATTACTAACTACATGAATATCTATTTGCATGCATATTTACTAAGTTATATCAAAACTAACACGAAGTATTAAAATTAATAAATAGAATTGTAATACTTACATAGGCCTGCTCCGTCCTCTCGTCAATAAGCTTTCCGCCCTTCTGATGTGTGGCCAGGAAGACAGTCACCATATTGGTGTCATCACCCTTCCTTACCTGTAATTAAATATATCACCTTTTACTAATTTATCGGAGTTGTATTAAAATAATATTTCTGAAATAAAGAATCATATCAAACGACAGAAATGTTCCGTCATCAAAATCGACCCATCGCACCACTTTGACCCCAGCTTCCTAGCCGCATTGACCTTCTCAGACTTTTCTTTATACCTTGGCTCGTCAAATCGAGCCATCATCGCAGTCGACTGCTCAGGGGTGATCCAACCTTGGATCGGTTTTCCGGTACGATCATGAGTCTTCTGATCATTAATAGCATCGCGGATCAGCTTAGCAGCGACGACAGGAAACATCCCCTCGATCATCTCGGTCCGGTACGGTGGATAGAAAAACATATCCTAAAAGAGTGCAAAACAAATATTTATCAGTTGTATATAATATACAAAAATTATGTGATTCATGTTAAAAGAAAATATATTTTAACCTTGAAGTGTGCAAACCAGTAGGCCTTTCTCTCGTCCGGAGCATCAGAGTAGTTTATCCAAGGACCACCATAATTAGTCCTCAAGAAGTAGCCTAGGCGTCTCTGTACCAATAGGGGACGATATCTATACAGACATATTATATTCATGAGAAAAGTTTATTTATGATAAATACAGGGAAAAAATGATAAACCAAAATACTTACTTTGTACCGTCGACCCAGATCTCCGTCCTCGTCTCCTCCGGAGGTGCACATGCATCACCTACCTGATACTAGTCGATCGTCGGCTCAGCCTCCTCTATCTGCTCATCTATCTCTATCGTCGTATCAGCAGGAGGAACGCTAAACAACGGAGCAGTCTCAGGCCTAGAACTACTCGTCCCAGGAGATATGCTACGTAGCGTCGTGGCAGACGGAGGTACTATTCGATACACATGAGTACTGGGCGACGAGGATCCAGAGCCGGTACCAGTAGGAGGTACCGAAGGAGTACCCTATCTTCTGCCATTAGTACTCCGTGCCCCATGTCCGGACACGCAGAACGATCCGCGACAACCTGTCATACCTGATAACAATATATGATGAGATACAACAAATAATAGTACATTAGAAATATGAAAGTACAACAATGACAAGATAATAACCAAGATAACATATGATGATACATTTTACAAAAAACATCTAAGTCCAGATAGTATATTCTACAAGAAACATCAAAGTTCGGATAGTACATTCTATAAGAAACATCTAAGTCCAGATAGTATATTCTAAAAGAAACACCTAAAAAATGAAAGTATATCCCTCTCAATCTTCTTCAGAATATTCATCTTATTCGTCTTCCTCGACCTCATCTTCCTCTTCCTCCTCCTCCTCCTTATCTTCAGTTTCATCTTCGCCTTCGTCGGCTTCGCCTTCCTCTTCGGATAATTCTACATCTTCTACATTAGTCGTGTAATGTGTAACTTTCTTGGAGTCCACATCAACAATATTGGTTACAAGAGGTTGCTCGTCCTCCTGATAAGCTTTTTTGTCAACATTAAAAGTATCTCTAGCTTTAGTCTTGCATACTGCCCACCAGTCAGACTTCGTTGCTTCCCCTCTCGGATAAGCTGTGAAGCACACGAGCTGAGCCTGAGTTGATAGGACAAATGGTTCGTAGCCTTGATTCAATGTGTTGGAACCTACTTTCCACAGCTGATTCAACTCATCCATTAATGGCTGTAAATACACATCGATGTTCCTTTTCAGATTGTTCGGACCTGGGATAATAAAGATGAGGAACATATACGAAGTCTTCATGCACATCCAAGGCGGTAGATTGTACGAAGTGACGATCACAGGCCAACACGAATACTGGGATCTCGAAAGTCCGAATGGGGTAAAACCGTCGGTGCAGAGACCCAATCTGACATTACGTGGATTAGAAGCAAAATCTGGATACTTTTGTTCAAAGTGCTTCCATGCTTCTCCATCAGATGGGTGATCCAACACCCCTTCGGTCTGTTCTCGCTTATGCCAACTCATGTTTTCTGTATTTTCCTTCACCATAAACAACCGCTGCAACCGCGGCGTCAACGGCAAGTAGTGCATCGAATCGGTAGGCTTCCTTTCACCGACAGACTTTCCTCTACCACTGCCCTTGTAGCGATCAACACCACAAAATCTGTAGGCGTCTTCATCCTTGTCGTCTTTTTAGTACAACATGTACCCGTTGTGACATGCATCAATTTTTTTATATCCCATCCAGAGCGATCTCACCATCCTCTTAGACCGGTAAAAGTATTTAGGCAACTTAGCACCCTCAGGCAATATTTCTATAATCAACTCCATAAGTCGGTTGTAGCAATCTTGTGACATATTAAAATCGGACTTGATGCTCAACAATCTTGTAACCACCTCTAACGGTGAATGATCCTCACAACCAGGATATAATGGAGTCCTTGCATTCTCCAGCAATACCATGAACTTTGCAGCATCAGCGTTCGGTGCCTTTTAAGGTGCTTCATGATTGTCCGGATCGAAACTAGGCCCGGCCGCATCAAAAACCATGTTCACCAACCCATCGTCATAAGCAGCATGGTTGTGGACATCCACATAAGGCTCATACTCCGATGCTAAAGACACAAGTTCTCCGTGCGCGCTCCACTGATAGTAATTCGACGTGAAACCCTTCGAGTATAAATGATACGTGACTTCCACTTCTGGATGATATTTCAAGTTGCGACATCTCACACACGGACACTTAATTTTGGTACCGTCCATGTACTGAGGGAATACCTTGGCAAACTGCAGGAACTGCTATATACCCTCTATAAATTTATCCCGCACACCGTACATGTCATCAGGATGACGGTTGTACATCTACGAACGATTTTGCAGATAGTAATTCAGCTCCATATCCATTTGAAAATAATTTTGTAAGATAGATACATGCACATCGTTCAAACACTTGTAAAAGTAATCATGATACAGCAAGTGGTAATAGATATGATGTATCATATATAGTTTCTTTCCCTCTCTTTACTGTAAACCTTGGTTAACATTAATATTTCCACACTTCTCTAGGGTGAGCTTGAGGTAGATATCCTATGATGCGGAATAGTTGACTGCATGACCCGAATAAGAAGAAAGGAAGTAGGGAGGCCCACTCTATACACTCTAGGATTGACTTATTTCGTCGATGATTTAACTTATTTTGGTAGTATAAAATGTCAACAATATCCGATACGGTACCTCGAAGACCTAAATATGGAATATTAATGTCAATTGGTGTTTTGGAATCATAAACATAATATATTAGGTCAATTCTAGGTCTCCAAGTCATTTCTAGGTTACACTAGGACAACTGGATCAATACCTTGCCAAACTTGGTCAAACTAGGTCACACCTAGGTTTTTAGGGCCATACGTTGCCTTACCAAGGTATTCTAGTCTATACTAGGCTAATACCCTATGTATTTGCCTTACCAATATCCTATTCACATAGGTAAAACCATTACTATGGCCTATTTACCTAATTACCTAATTACCTATACACTTGCCTATTCTTAACTCTAGTAAAAACCAATACCCAAACTCAATACCCTATACACCAACATAGGTATCTCCCATACCTATGTGTCAACCCATTACCTAAACCTATTGGCTTCCTAAACCTATATATTACCTAGTCACTCTAGGTAAAGCCATTACCTATACTCATAGGTAAAACAATTCCTATCTTGAAGTTACCTATACTTATTGTCCTAGGCCTCGTTTGGTTCACCGATTTAAGGAACTAGGAAAGGAAAGTTGTTCCTTTCCTTTGTTTGGTAACCACAAACTTGGGAATCAATTTCCTCACAAGGGGGAAAATTGGAGGGAATATGGTTCCACTCATGACCCATGGGATTCATTTTCCCTCCTCCTTTTCCAACATTTATTATAAAAGTTATGACAAAAGTAACCATGTATTATTGCTTATTTTACCCTTAATGCTTATTTTACCATTGTTATATTTTTTCTTTCCTTTCCTACACCAACTAAACAACGGAAAGGAAACGTGACAGGAATCCTACTTTTCGATTCCCATGGAAAATACAAAGGAATACATTTCCTTTCCGTAAACCAAACGAGGCCTAATAATGTCAAAGTGTCCACGTGTTGTCAAAGTATCAAAGTATCAAAGTGTCACAGTGTGTGTCAAAGTGTCCACTTGTGTGTCAAAGTGTCTACGTGTGTGTTACAGGGTCGTGTCTGTGTCGCATCAGAAAAAGGGAGATAGGGTTAGGGTTTACCGACACAGCGTTGGGTTTGGGTCAGGGTCACCGGGGATGGAGCAGCGACGGAGGAGACTGGTCGGGTCGGCATTAATGAGGAATAGAGGGTGTTCGTTGGAGGGAGTGAGTCGTCGGAGGAATGGGGTCGTCAGGCAGGGGGTCGTCGAGGGCAGGGGTAAGGGAAAGAGTTGGAGATTAGAAAAATTTGGGTGAAAAAGATGAAAAATCGATCGGGCCAGAACCATATATGAAATGTTTTAGTGACGTCAGTTAAAGACGTCGCTAACCGTCGCTATTTATTAAAACCTGGCGATGTCGTAAAAGAGGCATCGCAAAATGTCGCTGAATAAAAAAAACAACGACATTTTGCGACTAGAACGCGACATCAGTTGTCTAAAACATAATTTGTGTCGCTAACTGTCACTCAAACGTCGCTGATAGTGACGTTCAGCGACGTATACATAAAACGTCACTAAAAGCACAGAACTTAGCGACGTATTTATCTGGAGTCGCTAATTTCGTCGCCAATATGACTTATTTTGGTAGTGTTCCATCAACATATTCATGCTCCATAAACATATTCATGTTCCGTAAACATAATCCGTTCTCTCTATCTCAACTTCCATTGGCATTATGTCCCAACACATCCGTATTGATGCACAACGCGCATCGACTTAGACTTCTCGTGCTTATATCCAACGCATTCCATTCATAAGTTATTCACATAGCCTAGTTCCGTAGTTACTTAGTCATTTACTAGCTTCCGTGCACGAGGGCACGCTTAGCGCCATAATCAATGTTCTAGGCCTAGTGTTCAAGTTCTCGGAGTCGTTCACGTGATGCACATCTCGATATTGTCTTTCAATGTTCTACTATCACCGCCCTACCGTGACCCGTACACTTGATGCACGTCGCTTCAATTGTTCAATGTTCTATCTTAAGGTTTGACACATACTAAGACCTTTTAACCGTTCGAGCCACGCTAGCTAACATAATGACAACTTACACATGCAAGGATATATTTTATTAGACGTAAAGGAATAGGAAGAGAGAGTCAAGAATCCGCCCACCTTAAGCCGATACGTCTTGTCGTTTCGTCGAGCTGAAGCAGCTCGATTCCATAACTTGGTTGCACGGCTAACTCTTCTGACTTAGCCATTCCGTTGAACTATTCGACAGATTTGGCCTATCGCGCCCATGCCACCATCCGTTGCAAGGCGACGATTTGGTTTCATGGACATAATTTCGAATAAGGCAAAATGTCGACCCTTTACAATCCAGCATAAAAGTATAGCCTGCACACCAGATCAACCAAAGTAAATACCTTACTCATACCGAACTTAGGCTTTGCATCGATTCGTATCGATACTTTATCGGGTCAACACCACTTTTCGAGTCAACGACTCATCATAATGCACCATGCGGAGCGGGGCATTACAACTCTCCTATATGTAGGACATCTTGATATAGCAGCAACTGCTACACTTAGGCTCCTAAGGGTTGCATGGTACAAGGGGCATTAGGTAAACTGCCAAAATTACAGTAGGTAGCAGCAACAATATAGGGTTGGTTCCTAGGGTTGTAGGTGTGTTCAACCATCAATTTTCAACATGGTATGTTAATATTTTCATAGTAATGATATGTGTATGTGCAAAACTTGAGATAGGTGCCGAGGTATGTTACGAGTATCAAGGTATCCCAATTTAATGTGGGGGTATGCTCCAAAGTAGGTAATAGTGAACCAAATACAACCTACCTAGTCAAGATACAAAGTGAGAGAAGATAAACCTAGGAACCTAACAGCCTAATAGATATGATTATTCTTGTAATCACCTATTGACGTTAGGTATTCGTAACACAGGTTACTTGGATTTGGATTTGGTACTAGACTCGTACGAATGTTTAGTTATCCTAGATTAGATTGATTTTTGACCGAATTTGTCTTCAGATTTAGTATATTATTTGAGTATTATCTGTAGGACTATTGAGACCCTCTAGAGGGGGCCAATAAAGTGTGTGCGTGTGCATTGGAATAAACATTACCAATTAAAAATTATGTACTTGGGAAGGTAAGAATAAATAATATAACAATAAATCAATTATAGTTAAATAAGAGTTAAAAAGATCAAACTCAGTGACACAGCAATATATACTGGTTTTTCTAGTGGAGGACTAATCCAGTCTCGAGTACTCCTGCACGATATTAATCTACTATGGCACAAACTTTAACTGAGTGCTTGTAACTCTTACAACACTGTTCTTGGGGACAAGTGCACAATCGACTGCTCAACACCGTGCTTGATGACGAGTGCACAACCGACTCCTGAAGGCAATTTCAAAACTAGAATATTTCTGAAATTAGCCTCAGATACAACTCTTCACAACCAAACTCTAGAATAAGCAAAAACTGTATTGACTTAGCTAAGAGTAGTATAGGCTAGATTTGAATGTGTACCTTGTAGAAACACTTTGAATGTAATAGAGAAGAGAATGAATGAGTGATTTGAGAATGTGAAAGTTCTTCTCTATTTATAATATTTTTGTAGACCGAATTCGGGCAGAGTTCGGGTGCAGAAATCTCGCATTCGAACGTTGGATGCAGATATCAAGGGAATTCAAAATATGATTGAAACTATCCTGACCCAACTCGGGTCGCACTCGGGTCGAGTTCTGTCTGAGTACTTCAGACCTATTTTGGGCCAAATAGTTAGGTTTTGGACTAATTTTGAATATGGACTTTGGATATATATATATATATATATATATATATATATATATATATATATATATATATATATATATATATATATATATATATATATATATATATATATGGGAGCGGATCAAAAGCCCCCCCTTAGAAAATCCCCTAAAAACCCCCTTCACTCTTATATATATATATATATATATGGGAGCGGATCAAAAGCCCCCCTTAGAAAATCCCCTAAAAACCCCCTTCACTCTCATCCGTAATTTAATGTTAATATTAATGTTAATGTTAATTTTTATTTTTATTTTATATTAATGTTAATGTTAATATTAATGTTAATGTTAATGTTAATATTAATTTTAATGTTAAGTTTAATGTTAATTTTAGTATTTAATGTTAATATTAACATTAATATTGACACTAATATTAACATTGACATTAATATTAACATTAAATTACGGCAGAGAGTGAGGGGCTTTTTAGGGGGTTTTCTAAGGGGTATATATATATATATATATATATATATATATATATATATATATATATATATATATATATATATATATATATATATATACACACACACACACGTGTGTGTGTGTGTATAGGTAGGCTATGATTTTTGTGGACTGATGATTGCTAAGCCAGTACCGAACCTGATCAATCTTACATATTTTTTTAGACACAATAAAAATAAAATTACATAAGAAATATATAAAAATCTTGATCCTAATTTTATCGCTTTTCGTTCATTAATGACGATGAGACTTTGTTCCTTGTAGCAGTAGTAGGTGCAAACTTGAAACCTGTAGCAGTATATATATTTTGTGTATCGACCAAAGTTGACATTGATTATCAAAATCAGGTGTGATCATGACCAATGGGCCAACAATCTCCCCATTTTGATAATTAAAATTTTTTGAGTCTATACCAAAATATAATTAATAAAATATATTTAACTTTGAAATTATACCGAACTTATATCTTGAAAATTTTGATTTTAGTATTTGCACATTCTCCCCCTTTGTCATATACTCAAAATACGTCTTCCCCGCAATTTACGAGTCAAGTAACCATAGAGAAAAAAAAGAGTGATACCAAAATATATGATATGGCAAGTCAACAACTCAACTATTATGAAATAAGAACATCAGTAGTAGCAGTAATAAAACATCAGCAGTGTAAAAAACTAACAACTCACATAAAAGGATGAAAGTGTCACTACAATTGAGAAGTCCAAAGTGCATAATGTATAAATGTCACTACAGATAAAAGAAGTCCAAAATGCATAATAAGTGTCACTATTACAAATCATCATCATCAAGCAGACAGATCCATAAAAAATACTAGTCCAAAATATCAGATCAGCTATCAGCACCACCAGGAGCATCGACATGCGAAGCATCAGCAGGTGGCTCAGTCGGATCAAAATAAGCGATCGCCGGGTCGAAGAAGGCAAATGTCGAATCATCCTCAAGTCTCGGTCCATCAAAAGTAGGCTAACGGAGGATAGTCGTCAGTGTAGTAGGATGATGAGTTATCGTCCATTAGATATTTGCCATAGTATTTCTCAAGATCTGAACTTGAGAAATGTGGTAGAACTTAGTGTCGGCCAGACGCTGATGTCCCTAGAGAGTGAAAAAAGCATCGAACCGCTGATAGAGCTTGTCAATAGTAGAAACCGGGGATGTAGAAGCTGGATCAACTGGAGCGTCTGCTAGGGCTGCGATTGGAGCAAGTGGAGGTAGAGGTGGAGCATCACTAGGAGGGTGAGAGAATCTCCTAGACCTAAGTAGCTCTGACGGTGTTCCAGAGATATGACAAGATTCTAAGGAGATATCATACTTCTAGAAGATTGCCATCAGATGCATAGGATAGAGGAGGTTACGACCTGCCCTCTAATAGTTGATCATAAGAGATAGCATAGTCTTGGAAAAAGAAAAAAAAATCCCAAGTGGATGTGATACATCGTAGATAGTTCCAAGTATGTGATCTCATCAATAGATCCCAACTTGGGTAGTATCACGACCCACACCCGAATATTCGGGTACGAGTACGTGGAACACGCCTAGCCTACTCCGTAGTATCAGCGATTGAACACTGTCAAGTACCCAGTAAAATATCTTAACAGTTCTATGATCCACTAAAATAACAAGTACTCAAATCACATACAGCTAAAAAGATATAAAAGAAAAACAACAATAGAATCTATATAATGATCTTATATCTTAAGAAATGTATTGGAGACATATCTGATAGAGGAACATAAATCTAAATAAAGAATGCTGGCTTAGAGCTCTCAGAGGTCAACTCATGATCAATGGAACATCGAGATCTATCTCAGCTAGCATCGTCATGTAGTCCATGAATGTGGGGCATAACTATTCCTAAAAATATAGTTATCTAATCAGGATTGGAGCGAAGTACATAACTCTGAAAGCAGTTTTATTGCATGGTAGGAAATATATAACTTGTAATAGAAAAATATACATGATGTACCAGATGAAAATACACAGAAAGAGCATCGTAAATATATAGGGAAAATAAATACATGAATAAGGTAGGGAATATGTCAGAACTGAAATAACACTAAGTGATTTAGAACACAAGCCAGTTATGTGATTAGTTTAGATTGTACATGATTATTCATCGATAACTCGATTATACGTGAGGTGTATAATTGGCATGAACATGAATACACTAAGGGTTTTAATCATATAACTATTTCTACTCTCCCGTCCCAACCAATATTCATGGATCTGATCACGACATGTTATGTATATAATTGTTATTTGCACATGAAGCACATGAGTGAATAATACGAATACAAGTAGTACATGATGCACATAATAAAGTGCAAACACATGAAATACCCAATGTACCCGATAAGGGGATAATATCTCCTGACAAGATCCATTTAGCATTAATTTGAGTTACAGATGTCAGCATCAAGTAAATTAGTCTAGAGCAGGTAATATAGATATTATCACAAAGAAAATGATTAGAGGTTGGTACTCGTCTCAATTTAGCTAGAGTCGACGTGCACGAGACGAACGTGTTGACACGGAATATGTACGATGCTATACTCCACAAGATGGTCCCAAACGATGGCACAGGCAGTTCCATTGAGTAAAGATTAGTCCAAGTAGCCTAGTTTGGTATATAGAAGTCCAAAATTAGAGTTGGCATGATTATTGAATTAAGAAATAGGAAATGACTATAATAGTCACGATTTATGATTTCAGAGGAAAAAATATAACTGAGTACATATAACTAATTTTGGACATTATTTATAACATCTAGAAACTATATTTTTATTAATGAAAGTATTTTTAGATAAATAATACAAAACCTAGAAAATTATTTATAAATGATTTGAAAGAAAATATATGAGATAAGAACATATTATAAATATATTTTAGACCAAAATATCATATAACTTAGTTAAATAAATAAATAAATATATATATATATATATATATATATATATATATATATATATATATAGTTTAAAAAAATTTGGAAATTATTTATTATGTATATGTTGTAATACCTCTTGAGAAATATACGTAGTAATATTTATATCTACAAAATATTCTGCAAATTTATTAAAATTCTACAAATATAATGAAATATACAATATATACATTTATTCACCATACTCAAAAATACCGCATAATGAAGATATGTACACAAATATACATACATAAATGTTATAACCAAAACCAAACAACTGAACCCATAAATTTAAGAGTCCAAAATAACAAATAATCAAATAGGCTTTAGCCTAACCCCAAGCCTGTTAACAAACCTAATTATGTCTTCTTCTTTTATTTTAAAAATAATTATTAATAACATTAACAACCCTAATAACATTACTAATAAATTTGAATAGAAGCCAGGGGTGTTCTCTGCTCATTCATTCATTTCCGAAAATCCCTAAACATTACAACGAAGAGGGAAAAGGGGAAATGGAGCTCACCGAGTGACGTGAGTACCGACGTAGGAGGAGGGCTCGTAGGACGGAGCTACATAGGCAGAGCGGGTCAGGAAGGGCTCGGAGGAAGGGTGGCACGGCCGAGCACCTTAGTTGGAGCGGCGACTGACTAAGCCGGATCTGGCCGAAAATAGGGGATCCGGCGCTGGGGTCACCTCCGGGGCATGGCAGAGGTTCTCTGTCTCTCTCTCTCTTGTGTGTGGTATGGGCTTGTGATGGGATGGTGGCGGTGGTGATTGGGGTATTGGGTGTCGGAGTGGCCGCCGGAGTGGCTTGGTGGTTGGGAAGTGGAAGTGGTAGACCGGAATAAGGGGTCAGGGTAGTGGTAACACTGGTGGTGGTGGTGTTTAATAGTTATGACGATGGTGGTAGTACCGTTGGGCGGCCAGTGTAGGGGGTGGATGGCCGGATGTTGGCGATGACAGAGATGGTCGAATGAAGTTGGTGGTGGTGCGATGATGGTGGTCGTGGCGGTAGTATTGTGGGAGAGATAGTGGTGGCATGAAGGAACGGAGAGGTGGTGGTCGGGTCTGGGCTGGCATTGGCCGGGGTGTTGCTGGAGGTGAACGTTGAGCAGGACAGTAGCTGGAAGCCGATACCCGATGGTCAGATGCCTGATAGGGTGATGTGGTGTTGTGGAGATGGTTGGCCGGGAAGACGGCCAGCAATAGGAAGGAGTGCTGGTAGTCTGAAAATGGGGAGGCAATGTGCTTTTACAACAATAGGGGCGGCGGCTAAAGAGAGTGTGTGCTTGTTAGGTTTAGGGGTTATGCTTGTGTAATATTAGGGAATCCCTAATATATATAGAGTAGAGCAGGAAACCCTAATGGCAGAATTGTATTTGTAATATAAGTGGAAAATAAGTGGAAAATGCTAACAACTAACCATTCCACTAACTACTAACAATTGGTAATAAAAATATTTCTATTTACAAATTGTAACTCAATAAATATTTTCTTTATATAAAAATAAATATTTCCATCTTATAAAAATCCTAAAATATGGACAAGAAATTTACTTAAGGGTAACTCTCATATAATATTGTTTTGCAAAACCAAATGATCAAGCAGAGTACCGATAGCAAATTACGATATATATATATATATATATATATATATATATATATATATATATATATATATATATATATATAAAAATATATATATATATATATATATATATATACATATATATATATATATATATATATATATATATATATTTTATATTACCGATAGCAAATTACGATATATATATATATATATATATATATATATATATATATATATATATATAAATATTTTTTTTATATATATATATTTTTTTTATATTTATAAATATATATATATATATATATATATATATATATATATATATATATATATATATTTTTTTTTTTTTTTTTTTTTTTTTTTTAAATATAAAATATATATATATATATATATATATATATATATATATATATATATATATATATATAATATTTTTTTTATATATATATATTTTTTTTATATTTATAAATATATATATATATATATATATATATATATATATATATATATATTATATATATATATATATTTTTTTTCTCTTCTATATATTTATATATATATATATATATATATATATATATATATATATATATATATATATATATATATATATATATATATATATATATATATATCGCATTCATGATTTCCAAAGATTCATGATATTTCAGAAAATTAAAAAAATAAAATTTTGAAAAAATCTAAAATTTGGTTAACAGAGGTTACAAGTAGAATAGATGAAATGATAATACGATGTAACTAATAAAAATGTTGGGTTAGGTTATGTGCGAACAACCATTTTCGAGGAACTGGATCTGGATGATACAATACGACCTTGAAGGACTCAAGTGTCAAGACTTCAGGAAATTGAACTTTAACAATGACGACAAGAGCATAGCTGTTGTTCGACATTTAAAAGTATTTGCTCAAGTCGTCAGACTTAAACTCAAATTCCTTTCTGCTGAGAGAAGAAAAAATATATTCGTCTGATTCTTGCATTTTGCAATAAAACATATGTACTACATTAATGTTAATATGATTGGAAATTTCTAAAAATTCATGAAGTCCTATGTTTTAAAAAATAGACAGAAAAGGGTAAAATAATCGTTTTGCCCGGACAAATTTCCCGGTATCGAAAATGATCAAACCAATTAATAGATCGTTCTGATGATACAAATAGGTTGGATCATAATCCTCATTGTCATCAGGATGAGAGGGACTGAATTGAATAACAGGTTCATATTCAGATGTGAAAGATGAGACAGTATCCCTAGTTTTTTCTCTTAAAAATTCTAGAAGCCATTATGAAATTTGAGAAAGAAAAGTGAGATTTTTACCTCAAAAGAGATTAAAGATGGAAAAGAATGCCTTCAGAGAACCTTAGATCCGAAAAAAGTTTAGTTGAAAATCTTGAGGAGGAGAATTCTAGGATCTAGGTTAGGGTTTTTAGGGTTTTAGAGCTTTTGTGGCGGCTGCTCTTGAGGAGGAAGAAGAAGTAGCATGAGGAAAGGGGCTGCTACTTCAAATTCTGATATAAAATATGTCCCTACAGAGTTCAGTCTGAACTCTGTCCGAGTTCGGCCAATTTTGGTTCATATTTGAGTAACGAATGATAAAACTAAATTGAAAACTTATAATTATTTGAGTAATTAATGTCTATTATCTTGGGTTAGATATAAAGGTCGGATTCCAGCTAGCGCAGTCCGAAGACACTTGGCACCGTATTGCTTAGGCTTTTATGCCTTGTTGACAGACGATCCCTTTCGGCTTGTACCCAAAATAACTTCGATTAAAAAATCACTGAATTCTAAGGTTCAATTATTTTTATTAAACAAAACTCATTATGTCTCCAAAAATTCAAGGTAAGCCTAACTCTCGACGTAGAGAGTTGAAACGATCTTCGGCTAGTGGTTTTGTGATTATATCTGCCAGTAGATGATTTATGTTAATGAACTCTAGACTGATATCCCCATGTTGTTGATGATCATGCAAAAAAGTGGTAACATATTAATATGTGCTTAGTGCGTGAATGACAAACCGAGTTTTTAGTCAGATTAATATTGCTAGTGTTGTCATAGTATATGGGAATCTTAGTGCAGTACAGATTATAGTCTTCTAGGTTTGCTTTATCCATAAAATTTGAGCACAACAATGTCGTGTGGCGATATACTCAGCCTCCGTTGTTGATAATGCTATAGAGTTTTGTTTCTTTCTAGACCAAGAGATTAAAGCTTTACCTAGAAAATAACACATACTGCTGGTACTTTTATGATCTACTTTGCATCCGGCAAAATCAACATTTGCATAACCGATTAGGTCAAATAATGTGGATTTGGATACCATAAGCGGACCATAGAAGTTCCTTTAAGGTATCGGAAGATAAGCTTAACTACGCATAGGTGTGAATTCTTAGGATTGGCTTGATATCATGCGCAGATACAAATAATAAATACAATATCAGGGTGACTAGCAGTTAAATGGAGTAAACTACCAATCATACCTTGATACTTATACTGGTCGACTGGTTTGCTACTTTCATCAATGTCAAGTCGAGTTGATGTAGCCATTGGCTTGTCGGTAGGCTTTACGTTATCAAAGTCATACTTTATTGGTAAGTCCTTCGTGTACTTGGCTTGATTGATAAAGGTTCCTTGCGAGTGTTGTTTGATTTGGAGTCATAGGAAGTAGTTGAGCTCTCCCATCATACTCATCTCAAACTCACTCTGCATACACTTAACAAAATCTTGACAAAGTTTTTTTAATAGTAGAACCGAAAATAATATCATCAATGTAAATTTGTAAAAGTAAAATATTGTCAACTGAAGTCTTGATAAATAATGTTATATCAACCCTTCCTTTTGAAAAACCATTTTCAAGTAGGAAAATACTTAAAAGTTCATACCAAGCACGTAGTGCTTGTTTGAGTCCATAAAGTACCTTTCTAAGGTTGAAAACGTGATCAGCTTTTTAAAACTTCTCAAAACTAGAGAGTTGCTTCACAAAAACCTCTTTCTTTAAAAACTCATTCAAAAATAAACTCTTAAAATCCATTTGAAAAAGTTTAAAATTATAAAAATTTGCAAATTCACAAAATATGAGAACAGACTCCAGTCTAACAACATGAGCATATGTCTCATTATAATTAATTCTTTTTTCTTGATTATATCCTATGCCACTAGACGTACTTTGTTGCGTAAAATATGTCCATCCTCACTCAATTTATTTTGGAACACCCTTTTGGTACCAATTATCGATTGACCAACGGGTTTAGGAACAAGTCCCCAAATTTGGTTTCTCTTAAATTGATTAAGGTCCTCTTGCATGACATCAATCTAAAACTCATCAGAAAAGCATCTGCTACTGACATAGGTTCTACTTGAGAAATGAAAGCTACGTTTGCTGCTGTGTCTCTTGTAAAAGACCGCGTATCTACTCCCTTGGATACATCACCTATAATAAGTGTCTTTGGAAAGTCTGGCACAAATTTCATCTTCTTAGGCAGACTCTCCAGATAGTTCTATTTGTAGCAGTATCTGTAACGTCCCAGTCCCAAAATACGTAGGACTAGGAACGTAGACATGCCAGCTGTATTCAAACGAAGTATACTCCAATATATGGAAGCCTCGTATAAATACATAAGCTGTAAAATACAGTAGAACCATAACTAATCTCATCCACACAAAATAAATAAATAGAAGATCTCATATAATCATCTATGAAATTGTCATTTGGTACATGTAGTTGGGCGGAGACAAATCCACTACCAACTATGAAAGAAATACATAACAAAAGAAAGATTTTGGCGAGCGAAGCGAAGACGATCTAAGTGGAATCATCCTCGAAGAAGTAGTGACGATCATGGCCACGGATAGAGCACCTGCGAAAGACAATAGCATACACCTGGAGAGATAACCAGGTCCTCAGAGGGACGTAACAAGACACATAATATCATGCCATATAAACTGAATAAATATTGCTCAAATAAATAAGTCAATCGAATTATAACATGGTCCAATAAGCACATACTGAACGAGCGTACCATCCCCCCAACCAAACAAGGACAGGAGATGGTAAACTAATTCACGGTGATGTATCTTTCCATGCTAATAATCCAATATGGTATCCGAACCCCAACAAGATTCAATACCTTCTCATCGAAGTAGTAAGTCACACCTACAACCAAACAAGGACAAGATGTGATGAACTAATCCGCGACAAGTTATTGTTCCAAGCCACGGTCAGATACAAGTACCCAAACCAAAAGTACTCGTACCTAACGGATAAGGTAGCCTATCCATTCTAAGTGAAATGTAGTTAAGAACAATCCTTCCTACGCATGGGCCCTGGCTAAATAGGATCGGCATAGTCCCCCCTTGGGGCACTAGAGGCCCAATCAATAAGAGTATGACGTTCCGTAGAATCGCCAGTGGCTGTCAGTAATCTTGGGTAAGCTGACCCGCATCTCCGACGGAGCTCACGGGTTACAAAAAGGAAAGTGCATCGAAGCCCATACGCTAAGGAATTGTCCTCCCCGCCCAATGCCTACTCTGTTGTATCCACAACAGTAACCTCTATAACCGCTAAGTCAAACTAAGCATGCAACCTCTATTAGCGGTTATTCCTATCGTACGGCTTGTACGTACTGGTGGCCAGCCAATCACGCACTTCCGTGTTCTACATGTGACACACAACTTCGTGATATAACGTGTCAAGGCCAATAAATGCCACACACAAGGTGGTCCCTTAAATCTAGGTTTAATGTGTAAAAATAATACATAGCAGGAAATATAAATGAACAGTACGTTCTAACAGGTTATGCCATGTATCACAGTTTATTTTGCATAAAGAAAATAAGTAATACATGAAATATGAGCTAAAAAAATTAAACAGCGAATGGCAAGGTGTCTTGCCTGGTAGGACGCCTGGTGTGCTACGATGATCAAGGTGGCACGGACTGCGACTTTGGTGTAACAACTACACAAGGTGTCCTCTGATGGTGGCACGGACAGTTCCATTAGGTCCTGGACAGTCGGAATAGTGAAGGTTGACATAGGGTAGTCTAGAATTGGCGAGGGAATAGGAGTAATGGGATTTAGTCATAGACGGAAGGATAATCAAAAGGTATAGGATAAATAAATAGATAAATAAATAATATATATACGAATTAAAACTATTTATAATACTCAAGAACTAACTTTTATAAGTCAAAATAGTTATAGGAAAATACTTAAAGTCATGAAAAGTCGTTTTCGGCAAAAACTCTAAGTTAGTTAAAATACATTTTCAAGTAGGAAAAACTATATCTTATTAGTTAAAAAATATAATTGTTAATTAATTATAGATTTGGAAAACCATTTTACGACAAAACCAATATTTTGTTAAAGTAAATTATTTTTGGTAAAGCTGTACTTTTAAAATGTCATAAATTATATAGCAATACAACTAAGGCTTCCAACCCAATGTTGAAATATTTATTTATACTTAAAATGTTAACAGTATGAATAATAATAATAACAATAATAATAATTTCTATAGCAAATATAGTGCCAATAATTTACATAATTTACTGTAATCAATATACCTTAATTAGAAAGATAAAAATAATAGTTAATTGCCACTTTAATAATAAAACTGATAACATTAATAATATTAATGATAATAATGATATACCTATATTTAGAAAAAGAAATAACAGAAATTATGATAATAATAAATAATAATAATAATAATATAAAATAAAATAAAAAAAGAAAATACTGAAGTTGTTCTCCTCTTTCGAGGAGAACTCAGTGAAACAACTTCAGTCAAAAAAAAAAAAAGAGATGAAAGAGATTAGAGAGAGAAGGAGAGAGAGAAGGAAAGGGACTCGAGCGTGGGAGAGAGGGAGACGGGAGGAAGAAGAGGGGACGGCGAGAAACGGTGGTCCGGCGAGGACGGGATGGTGGTGGGCGGCGCACGCTCCGCGCAGGAGGAGCGCGAGAAGGGAGAAGGTCGGTGGGTTCGGGCGGAGGGCGACGAAAGCGGAGGGTTTTTGGAGGATCCGGCCGGCGCAGCGGCCAGGGTTTGCGGAGGCGGGGGTTTGGGGCACAGCCAGGCGGAGTAGAGGACAGAGAGGGAGGTGACTCGGTGTTCGGGGGTCTCAGCGCTGGCCGCGAAAGAAGGCGGTTCGGCGCCGGCGGTGAATGAGCACGAGGCGGCGGGGGTCGGTGGTCCCGACGGCGTGCGACGTCAGCGACCGGAGGGGATCGACTGGCGCGCCTGGTGCGGAGGCGGAGGAGGTGTACGACGGTACGGGGACGATTGGTTGGCCGTGCGGCGCTCGACCAGGCGCGGAACAAGGAGGTGGCCGGGGGAGAAGATCCGACATGGCCCAGTCGATTGATTCGGCTACGTTCCACTGGCGCTCGGGAGGTTGAAGGCACGGCGGATCGACGGTGCTTAGCTCGGTGGAGTCAAGGTTAGGGTTTAATTGTCTTTAAATTAGGTTTTTCTGGGTGGTGGCACCGGCGTTGGCCGTGGCGGCGGTGGTTTGGGTGGCTGAAGTCAGGTGGAGGATTTATGGCGGTGGTGGTATTGGTGGGTTGCCGGTTGACGGGATCACCGACGGGTGGCGACGTTGATGGCGCGGGTGATGGTCTGAGATGGCAGAGGAGGAGGTGTGGTGATGATGATGGTGATGCCGGCGGGGTGCTGTGGCAGGAGCGGGGTCTGGTTGTGTCGGGACGACCGGGCGAGGTGGCCGTGAGGGTGGTTTGGGACAGTGGTCGGGTTCGGCTGGCTATTGGCCGGGCGGAGTATGGCCATTAGAATAGGATTAGGGTTTTAGGTGGCTGTCGTATCCGGGGTGTCGGACACGGCAGGGGAATACTGGATTTGTGTCCAGGGTGGTTGGACGAGAGTTGATATTTGTATATGTAAAAAAAAGAATAACCTATTGGATAGACACCCGGGGTCGGACCCGAGGCCGTCACGGCTGACACGGAAGAGATGGACACCGACACGAGGCACGTACACGTTATGGAAATTTTGTGGAGGAATTTGTGGAGGATAAAAGTTTATGGAGGAGTACCTGCCTATTTATATGATGTGGGAATTCCCATTAAGATAAGAACTAGGATTATTTAAAACCCAATTTAGATAATTCCTAATTTAATTTAAAATCAATTAATCCAATCCAAATATAAATCAAATTTAAATCTAATTAAATTTTTAGCTCAAAATCAAATGGGATAAATCAAACTTCAAATATTTAACTATTTAAATAAATCCATAGATTCAAATCAAGATTTAAATTGCCATAATAATTCCGAAATATATTTTCCAAAAATACAAATATAATAATTTCGAAATACATTATTATTTACTATTAAACTCAAGAAATATTTACTAACTATTTATGTATGTCCAAATGATATTTACATAAATATACTTTTCTAATATACCATTTTATAAAAAAAAATTATTTATTATTATAACTATGTAAATAAAAGGCTTTATAAATAAAATAACAATTTTGGAATTTTGGAACGATAACTAGAATACTTATTATATATATTTTGAAACTATAAAAAAATAAGAAAAATATTTTTTCTAAAATATGTACGCTCGCACATATTCGCACTCGTCGAGCAATTACGAAAAATAAAATTTCGTACGCGATGTAAAATACGACTACGCGACGTACAATACAAAATTTTAAATCAGTACTAAAATTTAAATAAAAAAGATAGTAAAAATTTAGGGATTTTACATCCTACCCAACTTAAAAGAATTTTGTCCTCGAAATTAAGAATTCGTAGGGGGTGAGAAGACACAAGGGGTATCGATGATGAACAATAAATAACAAAATCATGCCGTAAGAAATTGCGATCTAGATCATAGGAAAATAATACGATTTGGTCGTAATCGATAGGATGGCTAGAGGAATTTCTAGTATAACACTTTCGTCCTCCTAAAATAGGTGAATACGAAAGCAATATAGAGTTCGAAGGATGCGTTATCGAATACGAATACGTGATTCAAAGGCGATCGAATAATTTCAAAAGAATTGTCAAGGCAGTCGTGGATGGGATTGTGAGGGCCAAGTTTAATTATGTCCCCATCCACATAGAGTAATAGACAAAAGCGAACCAAAGTGCACTTGGTTGATCAGACCACTATGCACCGGTTCTGATTAGACAATAGGCTAGTGAGCGCTCAATAGCATATGTCATGAACAAACTCGATAAAGAATAAGCTTGCAAAAATTAGGCTACATTAGCATCATTAGTCAAAATGGTAAATACATAGGCACGAGAGATTAAGATTTAAAGAAGGTAGAATAATTCTAAGTCATACAGTCGTCCTATAGTCTTCTTGTCCAAGTCCTTGGTTGGCTAGACGGGTTAGGTCCTCTAGATTCTAGGATCTAAATAAGCTCGCTAATATAGGTCACTAGGTCAAAGGGGTTGCTAGTTCATAAGGTATTCTACCCAACTTAAAGAATTTAAACTAATGGTGTTTTGGGACAACTAACTAGTAGGGTCAATCTCTAGCAAACACGAAGGGAAGATAAGAATAGGGATGGAAGGAAGCAAGCAAGATGCAATTGATGAGTCAAACGGTAGATAAAATCAAGGAAAGAGGTCAAGTATGTGGATGAGATCCTAAACTTCTAATCCTATACGCAGGCTTGCTTGGTACGGTAAAGTAACCAAACAATTTATCTTGACCTGCATGGGCCACCACAAAAACATGTAACGCCCCAGTTCTAAAATACGTAGGACTAGGAACGTAGACATGCCAGCTGTATTCATACGAAGTATACTCCAATATATGGAAGCCTCGTATAAATACATAAGCTGTAAAATGTAGTAGAACCATAACTAATCTCATCCACACAAAATAAATGAATAGAAGATCTCATATAATCAACCATGAAATTGTCATTTGGTAGATGTAGTTGGGCGGAGTCAAATCTACTACCAACTATGAAAAGAAATACATAACAAAAGAAAGATTTTGGCGAGCGAAACAAAGACGATCTAAGTGCAATCATCCTCGAAAAAGTATTGACGATCATGGCCACGGATAGAGCACCTGCAAAAGATAATAGCACACACCTGGAGAGATAACCAGGTTCTTAGAGGGACGTAACAAGACACATAATATCATGCCATATAAACCGAATAAATATTGCTCAAATAAATAAGTCAATCGAATTATAACATGGTCCAATATGCACCTACTGAACGAGCGTACCATCCCCCCAACCAAACAAGGACAGGAGATGGTAAGCTAATTCACGGTGACGTATCTTTCCATGCTAATAATCCAATATGGTATCCGAACCCCAACAAGGTTTAATACCTTCTCATCGAAGTAGTAAGTCACACCTACAACCAAACAAGGACAAGATGTGATGAACTAATCCGCGACAAGTTATTGTTCCAAGCCACGGTCAGATACAAGTACCCAAACCAAAAGTACTCATACCTAACGGATAAGGTAGCCTATCCATTCTAAGTGAAATGTAGTTAAGAACAATCCTTCCTACGCATGGGCCCTGGATAAATAGGATCGACATAGTCCCCCTTTGGGGCACTAGAGGCCCAATCAATAAGAGCATGACGTTCCACAGAATCGCCAGTGGCTATCAGTAATCTTGGGTAAGCTGACCCGCATCTCCGGCGGAGCTCACGGGTTATAAAAGGGAAAGTGCATCGAAGCCCATACGCTAAGGAATTGTCCTTCCCGTCCAATGCCTACTCTGTTGTATCCACAACAGTAACCTCTATAACCGCTAAGTCAAACTAAGCATGCAACCTCTATTAGCAGTTATTCCTATCGCACGGCTTGTACGTACTGGTGGCCAGCCAATCACGCACTTTCGTGTTCTACATGCGACACACAACTTCGTGATATAACGTGTCAAGGCCAATGAATGCAACACACAAGGTGGTCCCTTAAATCTAGGTTTAATGTGTAAAAATAATACATAGCAGGAAATATAAATGAACAGTAAGTTCTAACAGGTTATGCCATGTATCACAGTTTATTTTACATAAAGAAAATAAGTAATGCATGAAATATGAGCTAAAATAATTAAACAGCGAATGGCAAGGTGTCTTGCCTGGTAGGACTCTTGGTGTGCTGCGATGATCAAGGTGGCACGAACTACGACTTTGGTGTAACAACTACACAAGGTGTCCTCTGATGGTGGCACGGACAGTTCCATTAGGTCCGGGACAGTCGGAATAGTGAAGGTTGACATAGGGTAGTCTAGAATTGGCGAGGGAATGGGAGTAATGGGATTTAGTCATGGACGGAAGGATAATCAAAAGGTATAGGATAAATAAATAGATAAATAAATAATATATATACGAATTAAAACTATTTATAATACTCAAGAACTAACTTTTATAAGTCAAAATAGTCATAGGAAAATACTTAAAGTCAAGAAAAGTCGTTTTCGGCAAAAACTCTAAGTTAGTTAAAATACATTTTTAAGTAGGAAAAAATATATCTTATTAGTTAAAAATATAATTGTTAATTAATTATAGATTTGGAAAACCATTTTACGACAAAACCTATATTTTGTTAAAGTAAATTATTTTTGGTAAAGCTGTACTTTTAAAATGTCATAAATAATATAGCAATACAACTAAGGCTTCCAACCCAATATTGAAATATTTATTTATACTTAAAATGTTAACAGTATGAATAATAATAATATCAATAATAATAATTCCTATAGCAAATATAGTGCCAATAATTTAGATAATTTACTGTAATCAATATACCTTAATTACAAAGATAAAAATAATAGTTAATTGCCACTTTAATAATAAAAATGATAACATTAATAATATTAATGATAATAATGATATACCTATATTTAGAAAAAGAAATAACAGAAATTATGATAATAGTAAATAATAACAATAATAATAATAATAATAATAATATAAAATAAAATAAAAAAGAAAACACTGAAGTTGTTCTCCTTTTCGAGGAGAACTCAGTGAAACAACTTCAGTCAAAAACAAAAAAACAAAAAGAGAGATGAAAGAGATTAGAGAGAGAAGGAGAGAGAGAAGGAAAGGGACTCGAGCGTGGGAGAGAGGGAGACGGGAGGAAGAAGAGGGAACGGCAAGAAGCGGTGGTCCGGCGAGGACGGGATGGTGGTGGGCGGCGCGCGCTCGGCGCAGGAGGAGCGCGGGAAGGGAGAAGGTCGGTGGGTTTGGGCAGAGGGCGGCAAAAGCGGTGGGTTTTGGGAGGATCCGGCCAGCGGAGCGGCCAGGGTTTGCGGAGGCGGGGGTTTGGGGCACAGCTAGGCGGAGTAGAGGAGAGAGAGGGAGGTGACTCGGTGTTCGAGGGTCTCAGCGCTGGCCGCGAAAGAAGGCGATTCGGTGCTGGCGGTGCATGAGCACGAGGCGGCGGGGGTCGGTGGTCCCGACGGCGTACGACGTCAGCGACCAGAGGGGATCGGCTGGCGCGCCTGGTGCGGAGGCGGAGGCGGAGGAGGTGCACGACGGTACGGGGACGATTGGTTGGCCGTGCGGCGCTCGACCAGGCGCGGAACGAGGAGGCGGCCGGGGGAGAAGATCCGACGTGGCCCAGTCGATTAACTCGGCTACATTCCAGTGGCGCTCGGGAGATAGAAGGCACGGCGGATCGACGGTACTTAGCTCGGCGGAGTCAAGGTTAGGGTTTAATTGTCTTTAAATTGGGTTTTTCTGGGTGGTGGCGCCGGCGTTGGCCGTGGCGGCGGTGGTTTGGGTGGCTGAAGTTAGGTGGAGGATTTATGGCGGTGGTGGTATTGGTGGGTCGCCGGTTGATGGGATCGCCGACTGGTGGCGACGTTGATTGAACGGGTGATGGTCTGTGATGGCAGAGGAGGAGGTGTGGTGATGATGATGGTGATGTCGGCGGGGTGCTGTGGCAGGTGCGGTGTCTGGTTGAGTCGGGACGGCCGGGCGAGGTGGCCGTGAGGGTGGTTTGGGACAGTGGTCGGGTTCGGCTGGCTATTGGCGGAGCGGAGTATGGCCATTAGAATAGGATTTGGGTTTTAGGTGGCTGTCGTGTCCGGGGTATCGGACACGGCAGGGGAATACTAGATTTGTATCCAGGGTGGTTGGACGAGAGTTGATATTTGTATATGTAAAAAAAAGAATAACCTATTGGATAGACACCCGGGGTCAGACCCGAGGCCGTCACGGCTGACACGGAAGAGATGGACACCGACACGAGGCACGTACACTTTGTAAAAATTTTGTGGAGGAATTTGTGGGGGATAAAAGTTTATGGAGGAGTACCTGCCTATTTATAGGATGTGGGAAGTCCCATTAAGATAAGAACTAGGATTATTTAAAACCTAATTTAGATAATTCCTAATTTAATTTAAAATTAATTAATCCAATCCAAATATAAATCAAATTTAAATCTAATTAAATTTTTAGCTCAAAATCAAATGGGATAAATCAAACTTCAAATGTTTAACTATTTAAATAAATCCATAGATTCAAATCAAGATTTAAATCGCCATAATAATTTCGAAATATATTTTCCAAAAATACTAATATAATAATTTTGAAATACATTATTATTTACAATTAAACTCAAGAAATATTTACTAATTATATATGTATGTCCAAATGATATTTACATAAATATACTTTTTTAATATACCATTTTATATAAAAAATTATTTATTATTATAACTATGTAAATAAAAGGCTTTATAAATAAAATAAGAAATTTGGAATTTTGGAATGATAACTAGAATACTTATTTTATATATTTTGAAACTATAAAAAAATAAGAAAAATGTTTCTCCTAAAAATATGTACGCTCGCACATATTCGCACTCGTCGAGCAATTACTAAAAATAAAATTTCGTGTGCGACGTAAAATACGACTACGCGACGTACAATACAAAATTTTAAATCAGTACCAAAATTTAAATAAAAAAATAGTAGAAATTTAGGGGTTTTACAGTATCTTCATGTGCCTTGGATTGGTTCTGTACATCTTCGTCATCAGTGTCGCTATATTCTGACTGTTGAGCTTATTAAAGAAAACATTAATAGATTCTTCAACAATTATTGATCTTTTATTGAAATTCCTTCGTCTGCCTTCGATTCGAAAATATTCAAGTTATCCTTGGTGTTCAGGATAAAGCAGCGACAACCAAAAAACTTAAAAAAAAATGTTTGAAATATTTCTAAACAACAAGTCAAAGGGGGTTTTCTTCGATACAGTTTGAGTTAACACCTTATTCAAATCTTGACAGACTATACTTACAGCTTCTACCAAAAAATATTTAAAAAGAATATGCTAGTTAAGCATGACTCTAGCCATATCGCTAAGAGCTTGATTCTTTCGCTCCATAATACCATTTTGTAGAGGAGTTCTAGGACAAGAAAACTTATGGTAATATCCATTATCATCACAAAACTTTTTGAAATCAATATTTTCGAATTCGCCAACATGATCACTTCGGATTCGAGTAATCACGACGTATTTTTGTAAAATACTTGAAATTCAAAAATAGCATAGCTTTTATTAGAAAAAAAGTACACCCAAGTAAATCGAAATTTTTTTATCAACTATAACAAAAGCGTAGAGCTGACCACTAAGACTAGCGACTCTACTAGGACCAACTAAATCCATATGAATCAATTGAAAGGGTCTAGAAGTGCTAACAATATTGATGAATTTAAAAGATGACCTAGCAGTTTTGTTCTTTTCACAATCTGAACATACCATATCTTTCTTGAAGGAAATCTATGTAAGTCCTTTTACCAGTTTTTAGTCGATAACTATGAGATAGTGTCCATGTTTGCATATCCTAGTCTCATGTGCCATAGCCAGCTTTTATCTTGATTGGCTACTATGCACTTTTTTGCATTGTTAGTAAGTTATAAAAAAACATAAATATTATCTTCCATGATCCCTTCATATACGGGATTTCTAGTAGACATTTTACATATGGAACATTTAGCTTTCATAAAATTGATACCATAATTGTTATCAGCCAAATGACTTATGCTCAATAAGTTATGTTTTAATTCTGTGACTAGACAAACATCTTTTATTTCTGGGTAGGGAGACATACCAACAGTGCCAATTCCTATAATATTACCATGAAGATTATTGCCAAAGGAAACATACCCTTCTCTCTTCATCGATAGTGTAGAGAATAAGGATGCATCACCTGTCATGTGCCGCTAACATCCGCTATCGATGATCTAGTTGCTTTTAGTATGAGAGGGTTGAGGGTCCACCTACAGAATGAGTAGATGAATCCTTTGGTATCCATTTCTTCAAGGGTGCATTATGATTAGTCTTAGGAATCCAAACAAGTAAATGAGTATCAACAAGCTTTCTAGCTCTACAATACTATGATATATGCCCGTGATCACCACAGTATGTGCATATGATTTTTAAAATAGTGCTTTCTGTGTTAACATGCTTTTTGTGTGTTTTTCTTAGAAACCTGTATGTTAAAGCATATTTATGAGGAACGTGTTGCTTATGTGCTTTATTTTGTTTAGTCCTTTGTGATATATGCTTCATGTTAGGACTAACCTTAGGCTGTGTGATAGTGGTGACCAGTTTGCCTAATTTGAGCTCTAACTTTTTAGAGATAACACAAGACTCTTCAAATTTTGTAGACATATCCGTAAGTCTTTGCTTAGTATCTAGGTGTCTATTCTTCTCTATGTCATAAAGTTCTTGCACTTTGAAGTAGTCTCTTTCTTTTTATTTTATAGTGAGGATAGCCGCATGCTAGTCTAATCTAGTTTTGGCTATCTCCTCCATGTTACCGGTAGTAGATATCTCTTTGATATTTTCTAGAAGATTAGACAGTCTAGCAACTTCAGTTGTATATGCCTTAATCTTCTTGTAAGACTATTTACACTTGTCTAACACATTTTTGTGCTCTTCAAGTAGTTTACTAAAGGCATTTTCTAACTAAACGAATGTAAAAACATCATAGAGAGGGTTTTCTGATACCTTATCTTATGCCATTAGACAAACATTTGCACTGTTGCTGGATCTGTCCTCCTCTTCTGACTCACTGGCTTTACTTTCGTGCGAGATGCTGGTATTTGCGCACTTTCGACCAATTGTAGCTTTTTTGCTCGATCTTAATAGGTCGTATGGACTGCTTTTCTCCGTTAGTGGATAGTCCCTCCTCATATGCCCTAACTTTTTGCATCCGAAGTAGATAGTTCCTTCTTCGTTGCTTTTATGGATATCTTTCTTCTTTCGGTTTGATCGCTCAAACTTTAAGAATTTTCTGAAGTTCTTGACGAATAGGGTCTGTTCATCACCATCAAAATCTTCTTCCTCAAAATTATTGCATGAGACTCTTCTGGCTTGAGTTTTGAAGGCAACAGACTTTTCTTTGGGGGTTGCCTCTTTAAAGTCTTGTAGATCCAGCTCATGGGTCATGAGCTAGCCCATATATATATATATATATATATATATATATATATATATATATATATATATATATAGAAACACGCACATACACACACATATATATGTCCCCACTTACCATTCCTATACCTATTGGCCATACCCTTTATCCCAAGTTACACATGTATCAAGTATTACCCATTTATGTACCCACATAACTAGACACTGCTATTACCTATCCCCTACATGCACACACTCACACTCTCATGCACCAAAAGCCATGTGCAACCTTCCCATTAACTATATAGTACTCATACACACGCATATGGCTCTAAATCTCCACACAGCTCTTAGGATGCACAGGAAACAAACTTTATGCTTATACATGCTTGCATGTATGCTACTATAGACGTTCCTACCTTGAACTGTTGTAGAGCTACACACTAACATGTTGCCTGCATTGCAGCGACTTCCTTTCATTCATTCACTGTCTGCAAGAAAAATAGTCTACCTACATACCCCTTCCCCTGATATACACTAGAGAAAACCTACATACCCAGCACTATAGGCTCATCTATAGTTCCTCTCTACAGGCTGCCTGCTATGCACTACATCAATCCCTGCATGCACAGGTAACTACTGTATTTTCTATAGATATACATGGAAGCCTACACTGTCCAGTACAGTAGTTGCTGCAGCCTAAACTACTCATTGCTTACAGTTACATCCTACACTAACTCGTTAGCATTCTACTAACTACAATATTGTGCTCCCAATCCATCCCATATACCAATGTTTTCTTTGGTAAGGTCATTTCCTTCTATGATCGTGATGGCCTTCTGGTTCCAATTCTCGGTTAAAGCCTGCAGTACCTTCCTGATCATCTCATGATTGCTGTAATCATTTCCAAGAGATTGTAGAGGATTAGTAATATCAAGAAAATGAGTAAACATCTGTGTAATTGACTCACCAGGTTTAATCTTAAAAGTCTCGTATTCTTGTGTCAATCTATTGATTTTGGATTCCTTCACCTGGAAAGTCCCTTCATGAGTTATCTCAAGAAGTTTCCAAATTTTATTAGCTGTGGCACAAGTGGATACGCGATTAAACTTGGTTTTGTCAATTGTACAGAATAGTACATTGATGGCTCGTGCATCTAAACTAGCCTATTTCTTCTCATGCTCAGTATATTTGTCATGAGGCTTGTCTACTAATACACCATCAATTACTGTTCTAGGCAGTTTCTTATAACCGTTTATAACTATCGACCAAAGATCGAAGTCCATTGACTTAAGAAAGAAATTCATCTGTATTTTCTAATAAGTATAATTCATTCTATCAAATAGAGGGCTTCTATTTGTGGATTGTCCTTCACCGTTCTAATAAGTATAATTCATTCTACCAAAGGCTGTCATATATATACTCTTTAGATTATTATATATATGTATAACCTGATCGGATACCAATTGTAGGACCTTTGAGCACCTCTATAGGGGATGAATAGAGTATGTGCATGTGCAGTGGAATAAATATCATGAATTAAAAATTATGTACTATGGCAGGTAAGGGCAAAATAATATAACAATAAATGAATTAAATTAAAGTAAGAGTTAAGAATATCAAAATCAATAACATAGCGATATATACTGGTTTTCCTCGTGGAGGACTAATTCAATCTTGAGTACTCCTACTCGATATTAATCTACTATGGCACAAGCTTTAACTGTGTGCTTGTAACTCTTACAACATCGAGCTTGGGAACAAGTGCACGACTGACTTCACAATATCGTGCTTGGCGATGAGTGCACGATCGACTCTAGAATACGATTTGGAGACTGGAACATTTTCTGAAATTAGTCTCTAATACAACTCTCCACAACCAAACTCTAGATTAAACTAAAATTATACTGGCTTGGCTAAGAGTAGTATAGGCTAGATTTGAAAGTTTAGCTCGTAGAAAAACTTCGAATGGAATAGAGAAGAGAATGAATGTGTGAATGAGTGATTTGAAAATGTGAAATTTCTTCTCTACTTACAGTACTTTTTTAGACCAAATTCAGGCAGAGTTCGGATACAGAAAACTCGCATTCGAACGTTGGATGCAGATATCGAGGGAATTCAAAATATGGTTGAAACTACCCTGACAGAACTCGGGTCGAACTTGGGTCGAATTCTGGCCTAGTTCTGTGGTTATATATTTATGGATAGTTAGGCTAAAATTTTTGTGGACTGATTATTGCTAAGCCAATGTCGATCCTAATCAACTTTACATATTTTTTCTAGAGTCAATAAAAATAAAATTATAAAAGAAATATGTAAAAATCTTGATTCTGATTCCATCACTTTTGGTTCTTTGATGACAATGAGACTTTTGTAGCTTGTAGCAGTAGTAGGTGCAGACTTGAAACCTGTAAACCTATAGTAGTATATATATTTTGCGTATCGACCAAAGTTGACGTTGATTATCAAAATCAGGTATGATCATGACCAATGGGCCAACACTATCTTTGAACGATTTTTTATTTCTAAAGATTATTAAATATCACGACCTATACTCGAATGTAGGGGCACGAGTGCATCAGGGATGCCCAGCTTATGCCGCAGCAACGGGTAGTAAGCTATCTAACCTAAATATAGACGTCTCCATAAAATATAACCAATCACAAATATAATATATTAATATCAGAGTTGATCAATCTAATATTTCGTACTCAGTCAAAAGAGCTAAATTGGAATAAGAGTTCTAAGAAGTGCATAACCATGATAACCAAAATCTTAACAACATCCAGAAATCCGACAACCAAGAAATCACCAAATCCTAAAATCTATATATACAAAAGTATATAGTCCCAGAGACAAATCCGGATCAAATGCTACGAACGATACTAAGCTATGTCTAAACATCCCCTACCGAGATCCCGGTCTCTACAACTCCCTGATCCTCCAGAATACTAGGATCAGTCTCAAAAACAGCAGCCTCTATCAAACCATAATAAGTGGGGAAAAGTGCCTCTAAGTCATAGCCTAAAAATATGGTTATACAATCATGATTGGAACAAGTACAAACACTGATAAATATTTTATAACATGGCAATGACGATATAACATGAGTTAGAATATGTGAGGCATGATAAACAAATAGAATTGTAAAGCTAAACTGGCATTTTAATAGAAGTGGACAATAACAATAAACATGGTAAAGGACATAAAAATACGATAACAGACTAGCTAATGAAACAATGCCAAAATATCCCTATCCTCTATGTGTTTTGAACTACCAAGTTTGACCTATGAACAACTAGGATGATACAAAAATTTCATATGAAACTGTTCGATTGTTATCCACACGATACTACAAATCACACTTGAGATGTGTGATTGCTATCCACATGATTAGACACGGAGAATGAGAAGGATAGTTCACATGTCTACTAAGGTATTTCTCCACCCGACAACTAGCATTCATGGATTCAAGTCACAACATGTAAGATGTAGGAATCACGAAACACGATAAACACGATATACGAGATCAAGAAATACGAATATCATAAATATAATCTATAAAACACTAATCACGTGTAGCAAGAGTGACATGGAAACAATATAATTATCTAAATTATAAAATGGTGGCAATATCAATAAATGAAAGAAAATCATTGTATTTACTTGCCTACAATATGAATTGAAATCTAGATCAAACCAGTGTCCGAGTCGATTTGTATTAAACCTATATTAATTCAATCAATAGAATCAATATTTGCATTTTAAAACTGAGCATGTATCCTGTTTCTACCCCCCATGGGTTTTATAGGTCTCTACTAAACTAAGGGTTGGCTTATTCCATTTTCTATGCGTTACCCCTGTATGTCTAGGTATTATATATATATATATATATATATATATAAAATATATATATATATATATATATATATATATATATATAATGATGGAAAAAAAAAATATATATATATATATAATGATGGGGCTCCTTCTTGCTGGCGATTTGCGGGCGTCTTCCGCTTCTTGACCCCTACCCTCCGATAGGGTCCCTCCGTCCACCTCTTGCGGCAGGGTCCGTTGAGGCGGTGCTCCCCGTCTGCCCATGCTTCGTTCTCCGGCGACCTCATCCCTTTGTTCCCTCCTTTCCCCTTTCCTGTAGGTTCCACGGTCGTGACGCTGCTCCCGGCACCCTTGCGAATGGGGCACTGGCCGCCTGACCTGCTGGCCCTCCTCGGGCTGTCTCTTGACCCCTTCTTCCACGCATCTCCATCCTACCTCCCCCCGCCCCACTTCCCCTTCCTTCCTGGCCCCCTTGCCGTCGGCTTGCTTCGAGATGATGGTGCTCCTCCTTCAGATTCGCCCCCCACCGATCTGTCTATGGTCGGTCCTTCCATCGCCCTGCCTTTGTGGCCTTCCACTTCGACTGCCACGTTGATCCTCTACGAGATGGGGACTTTCTATTTCTTGCTGCAAACCGGTCCCTCTTGGGAGCTGTGCTCGCAGTCGTCTCGGACCCCCCCGTCCCGCCCTTCTCTATTGGTCTATATTTCGAATTCAAATTTGAATTTGCCGCCCTACACTTTGGATGGTGCTGCTCTCCCTCAGAGTAGCGCTCTTCTCTCTGCGCTGCTGAGTGGCGAATGCTCTTTTGTGCCGGCCTAAGTTGGCGTACCCTTTTCACTTGTGCGACCTGGGGATGCGCCATTCAGTGCACCTGCCCTAGCGCATTTTCCCCTCTCCTCTGTGGTTGTAGTTGAGCCCCTTCCTACTATTGTTGTTGCGAGCACACATCGTCCATGCGCCATCTAGCCTTTCGAACACCCCGATCACTCGACTTCCCTCCCGGCCTCCCTGGCCCGTCCATCGGTTGACACTGGGGCCTCCGCACTGTCCGCAGACCCACCCATTATTGTGTACTATTCATCCTGTGCGCCTCTGCTAGCAGACCTTTTGGCGTTGGCGCCGTCCTTCAAGGATGCGGGCCCCTCTGATGCCATCCCTGTGTTGTCACCTTTTTACCCGACGGTCTCCTCGCTTGTGCTCTCTGATGCCACCCTTGGCGCTACCCAACCCTCTCTGCACCCCAATCCAACGCAGTTCCCTCTCGGGCCCAAGAACCAGACAGCTACGATGTTGAGCTCCAACAACCTAATCATCCGATCTTACGCGAACATTGTCAGGGCGGAACGATCTACCAAGAACTTTCCGATCATTTTTGATGTTGAACTCCCAGAAATGGATTACCCTCGCTCATCCGACGTGTATATGACATTACTATCCCCTTCTCGAACAATGAGATCTCTTTTCTAGCAGACCTATTCACACACACCTGTATCGTCAAATTCCCTTCTGGATGCACGAAGCTCTCGTGCGTACAACAAGTCATAGCATCCTGGGGCCTCACAACCGACTACATGGTTGCCCCAAAGGACCCCAAGCACATCCTCCTGCACATTTCATCGGAGAGCGGTCACAAGAATGTTTGGACTAGAGGTACCGACAGGATTGACTCCCATATCATGAAGATTGTCAAATGGTCCCCAGATTTTAACCCTAAAGAAGACTCGACGATTGTAGCAGTTTGGGTCACTCTACCTAATCCACCGCTGATTTGTTTCGTTCATGCCGCGATGAATAGGATAGCTAATTCATCCGGGACCTATGTTGCGATGGCTGACGAAACTCGCAACCTCACCAAAGCCAATTTTGCTAAAGTTTGCATGGAACTCGATCTGTCGAAGGACCTCCACGTCAGCGATGTACGACTTTGCCAACTTTATTTTCAATGTCCACCAGTCCCCGCTCCAATTCTCCGACAGCACTTTCACGTGGTGTAACATGCAGGAGGGGGCTCGGTGATAATTCTCTCGCCTAGATCGTGCTCTTATTAATTCTCAGTGGTTCGACCTCTATCTCAACTGCAGACTCACTCACCTTAACGCCACTAAATTCGATCACTCTCCGCTCCTTATTGAGGTCAGTAGAAATACTAATCAGACCAATAAAAGCTTTCGCTTCCTCGATCTCTGGATCCATCACCCGTAGTTTAGGGACACCGTGTTGGCCGCCTGGAGAAGCCCCGATGAACTAGACCCTCTCTAACGTGTGGCCGCCAAACTGAGAGCCACTAGGAAAGTGCTCACTCATTGGAGCAAAGAAGCTTACCGTGACATTTTCCAGGTGGTTCGCATCGCGAAGGGCGAAGTTCCTCACGCAGAGATACTGTTTGCCTACGATGGATCTCCTACGGCTCGCACTTCCCTCAACCTCTCCAGAGCGCTTCTGAAGTTCTGACCCAAAGTTGAGCAGGAATTTTTGAAACAGAAAGCCAGACTGACCTGGGATATTAAAGGGAACAAGAATAAAAATACTTCCACTCTTGTGTCAAGGGACGCAGACAACAACTCAACCTGTACCGGATCAGCGATGAAAGCGGTTGCACCCTTAAAGACCAATGAGATATGCAGTTGGCAGCTACGTCTTACTATTCTAAGTTGTTCACCAAAGAGGCCATCCTCAAGGATGAGGCATTTTTCGTGGCCATTCCTCGCTTGATCGAGGGCAGTGACAACATCCTGCTGCAGTGCCAGCCCTCAGAACAAGAAGTCAAAGACGTTGTTTAGTCACTGAATGAGCATAGCGCCCCCTGTCCGGACAGCTTTACTAGCATTTTCTTAAGATCCTGTTGGGACATCACCAAGACGGATATTCATGAGGCGGTAATTGCCTTCTTCCAAGGTACCAGGTACCCAAAATCGATATCCAGTGCCAACCTGATTCTAATCCCTAAGAAGGACAATTCAGAGACCTTTAAAGATTTTCAACCGTTAAGTATGTGCACCTTCGCTAACAAGATCATCTAAGATTATTGTTAATCGCATGACTCGATTACTTCTCACAATCATCTCGGAAGAGCAAAGTGGGTTCGTCCGCGGCTGTAATATTTTGGACAATATTTTGTTGGCCCAAGAGGTGATCACCTGCATGAAATTCCTGTCCAGAGGAGGTAACATTGCCATTAAGTTGGACATGGAGCAGGAGTATGACAGGCTTGATTGGCAATTCATGATCTGGGTGTTCAGGGACTTCGGGTTTTTGAAGACATGGATAGACATTGTTTGGAGATCAACCAGCAACTTATGGTTCTCTATCGTCATTAACGGCCAAGCAAACGGGTTTTTCAAATTGAGTCATAGTGTCAGACAAGAAGATCTATTGTCATATACTATCTTCATCATCACCGCCAAAGCACTTAGTAGAAACCTTAACCGAGTGCCCGACACCCCCTTCTAGTACTTCCATATGGCTAGGGGCTGCCCGATCATCACCTACCTGGCTTACGCTGAGGATATTTTTATCTTCTTATCAAGCGACGTCGGGTCCGTCGAGGTTGTTAACAATACGCTGATGAGATACACCAGATGCTCCGATCAGCGCATCAACCCCAATAAGAGTTTGATCTACGCCTACCATACCGCAGACAGGGCCTACACCACTATGCTATACAATATTACATCCTTCTCCGAGGCTTACCCCGTTCTCTTATTTATGATGATCCAGCACGTGCTCTCCTCCATCCCGATTTACACCCTGGCCACCTACTCCCCCCAAAGAAATTCTTAAACAATATAAAAAACATCTTCGCCAACTTTTTTAAGGGCTACATCGACTGTAAGGATAAGCATCATTGGGCCATCTGGGATTCTTTGGCTAGACCTACAGTGGAGGGTGGCCTAGGGTTCTGTAGATTGTCATACATTATCGACGCTTGCTCGATGAAGATGTGGTATGTGTGAACCACTCCATCTAGGCTCGTTTCATAAAGGCGAGATATTTCAAACACTCTCACCCCACTGTCGTCGCCCATAATAGCAGATCTTCGGCATCTTGGCGATGCATCTTGTTTGGCCGTCGGCACACAGAACCTTTGATACGTCTCCGGCTGGGCTCGGGTGAATCATCCTTTTTTTAGAAGATGGACCGGAGACGACCTCCTTCCGCTCTTATAGGGTGCCCCCCATCGCCAGCACGATTAAAGACCTGTGGACCAATGTCAAAGATTGGAACTGGGAGAGGGTACAAGCGTGGATCGACAAGGAGGCTGCCGATGTCTTAGCTGCATCCGGATTGGTGGTTGGGAGGGACCCCGACTCTTTTCGGTGGTCCTTGAAGGCCTCCGACTCCTTCTCCCAAGCATCGGCATGACGAGCTACCCGCGGTATCGGTATGCTATCCTCCACCATTGTTTCTTTCTAACAGTCTTGCATCCCTAAGAAGTAGTCCTTTTCTTTGGAGAGCGTCACGTAAGAAACTTCCTACTGGCGCCACCAGTTTTGAACCTTCCGGCGAGCCCGAGCCTAGCCAAGCTCCGGTGCCACCAGTTTTGGACCTTCCAGCGAGCCCGAGCCAAGCGTGGCAACCCCCGCGCACGGTGACCACCAGACTCCACCAGAGTGCTGCCACTCTTTCCATTGTAAGTCCCTACTCTCTCTCCCTTTTATTATCTCTCTTTCTCTCTATATCTCTCTCTCTCTCTCTCTCTTCCTATCCTTACTTAGTTCCTTGGTAGGGAAAAGAACCATCCATGGAGGAAAAGAATAGTGAGAATTTAGGCGTTTGGTGCTTCAAGTTATATATATAGCCCCCCGCCTCCCCTCCTCCTCTTCCGAGATCAAGCCCCCCTCCGACTCCCCTTTCTCCGCCCCCATCCGCCATGGCTCCCCTACCCCCTCTCCTCCATCGTGGCTCCTTCTCGGGCTGCGCGTCGAGCCCACCCCCTCTTTTCCTCGGGCAGAGCACCAAGCCCCCCTCTTCTCCTCGGGCAGAGCGTCCGAGCCCCCCCAGGATGCGTGCTGCTTGGTGTCCGTTGCTTTTTTGAATTTTGAATTTCGCTTTTTGGCTTCATGCTGTATCCTGAGTTGGCACTCACTCCTCTTTCAATGAAATCTTGTTTTTAATATATATATATATATATATAGGGAGTAGTGAGAAGGTGACCATTAGGGATGTGATGGAAGTGCCATTCAGGGTAGTAAACCCACTCCGCAGAAAGAAGACCGAGTCGTACCATTATTACAGGGGTTGGGCTCGGTCTCATTACCGTATGTGGCACGAGTTTCTACATCATACGCTCGGGCCAAAGACCGGGGGTAGTTGTGGAGAGATGGGGAGACCCAGCTACTGCTGGTCGAGACGGACAGGAACAACTTCACATAGTCTTGTGATTTTCACTTTCTTTGGCTTGATCGAAGTTTTATATTATTTCAATTAGAAAGATTAGGCCTGGCGAGAAAGAGTCATTCGCTACTTCCGAATCTCCATCTTCATTTTCCTTCTTCGAAACTCCTAGATCGGTTACGTCGATCGGCTATATATATATATATATATATATATATATATATATATATATATATATATATATATGTATATATATATATATATATATATATATGTATATATATATATATATATATATATATATAAATATATATATATATATATATATATATAAATAGTAAAATATATGAATATATGGTTTTTTTATTAAGATTATCTTTTGGGCCTTACTTTAGGCTGGGCATAATTATAATGATATCAAATGGGCTGATATTTTAGTTAGACTTGGACTATTTTGGCCTTCAATTATATGGGTGGACTTAAATTGCCAATGGGCTTTATAAAACTTATAGATCTTCTAAATATTTTTATAAGTAGTTCTTAAATGATTTTCGTGCAAAACTATATGAATTTTTCTAAAAAAAAGAGGTTGGGCTATTTTTATTATGTAGTCTATGGGATTTTGGTTAATAAATGATGAATGGGCTTTCACACACACACACACACACACACACACACACACACACACACACACACACACACACATATATATATATATATATATATATATATATATATATATATATATATATATATATAATGCAAGTTATAGTATGTTTAATAAGAATATATAAATAAGTACTTCTATATATATATTTATACATATTCTTGGCCTTGTGATTAATTTCTTAATTAAACTTCTTTAATCACCTCGTGATCATGACTAAATAAATCATTCTTTCTTGCGCATACGGTCTCCTACTCGATTTCGATAATCGTATCGAACTCTAAATCTGGACTTCTATATACCAATATGGGCTATTTGGATTATTTTAGACTCAATGGAACTGTCTGTTTCGTCGTTTGGGACCATCTTGTGGAGCATAGCTTCTATGCCTATTTTGTGTCGATACGTTCATGTCGTATACGTCGCCCTAACTAATTGAGGTGAGTACATTCTCTGACAATTTTTTATCTTGATGATTCCTATGATATCAGTTTGTAGTGCTATACTTGATTCCTGAAATGAGGATACACGAATTAGTGTATCTTGGATTTCGTCATGAAATATTATTTCCTGGAGGACTCTATACATGTCTTATGTTTCATGTACATATATAGACACCGATTTAGGAGTAGGTTGGCCTTCTTCTCCATGAATCATGTGTCATAACGTGACATGGTTGGATTTACTATACTTATAGAGGGATGGAGAGATATTAGTAGAATTTGTGATCATACACCATATACTTGTGCATAGCTCACCCTCAGCTCACGTAGGGTATAGCTGATCTTACTTGTACTTACGCATAGCTCAGTCTTAGGTCACGTAGGATGTGGCCTCATCTTATTTGTACATGTGCATAGCTTTCCATATATGCCTGGCCTGATTCTATTACTTTTACTTGTGCATAGCTAATCATATGGAATAGCCTGATCTTGTCCTAAGCCGATCACATAATAAACTGATATTTTAAGGCATATTCTAGTATTACAAGCTCTAGTCCAGTTATTACCTGATGCTACATTCATACTCGTGATTACTTACAGTTCATATTTGCCTATGACATGCTACTTGTTCTTCCTATTTTTTTATTGTCCAGTATTACTTATCCATCATGTATTTCATTACTTACTATTTTTGTAGTTTCTGTCAGTTTAATGGAACTGATGCTAGTTTATGTATTCGCTCCAATCCAGACTGGATAACCATAATTTTAGGAGTTGTTATGTCCCAAAAAAATAAAAAATAATACCTAAGCCTAACTAAAATTTATAAAAAATAATACCTCAGTCCATTAATTTAATGTCCAACTCAAAATAATAAAATTCTATTTTTATTGCTAATGGGTTCAAGCCCAAAATATAAACTATTTCCTTTTCTTTTCTTTTTTTCCTTTTTTTCTCTTTTACCCACTAGATTGGGTCGGGCCCCCATCTATAGACCAGGCCTAATACCCTTCTTTTTTCTACATGTCCTGCTCTCTCCTGGAGAGAGAAAATAGACGTACAAAGACTTCGAGAGGAGCGAGTATGAAGAAGAAGAAGAAGAAGAAAAAAGAAGAAGAAGAAGAAGAAGAATAAGAAGAAGAAGGAGAAGGAGAAGGAGAAGGAGAAGGAGACGGAGAAGAAGAGGAGAGAGAAGCGGAGGAGAGGGTTTCTTACCCAAGCGGTGGAGCGGCCTCGATGGCGGGTTGATCGACGTAGGCAGTGTGGAGAGGCTAAGGAGGGTGACAGCGTAAAGGTCGCCAGTGGAGGCGCTGATCTCGGAGGAATCTGCCTGATGGAACACCGAAGGCGACGCTGGCAAATTTACAAGATCGACGAGGCAGGAGCTCAGATCTGGTGGTGGTGGACGCGACCGAGCATCGAGGCGATAGAGATCAGGTGAGTTGTGGTTGCGTTGGTTGTAGTGTTGGTTTTGGTGGTGGTGACGTAGATCCACGGTGGTGGTTGTGCAGGCGAGACGGGTGACCGGAGATATTCGGCTGCTAACTGGGTCGGGGTGGCTAGGCTAAGGATGGTTTGGGTCTGGTCGGGGATTCAGTGGAGAAGTAGGTATTGGTGGTGGCATGATTGTTGCAGGACGATGGAGGCGGGGAATGGGGCGCTGATCAAGTTGTCCGGGTGCACACGCGTACGAGATGGAGGCAAACGCTGAGAGGGAAGTCCCGATGTGGGGGTTGTCGCCGACCAGGAAGAGGGTTGGCCTGAGGTAGGACAGTAGGGTGTATTGCCGGTGTTGGTCAGTTGGTGCTCGGGGAGTTTGACAGTGGAGAATGGCCAGAATTAGATGGCCGGCCAGGCAGATTGTAGGGATGGGATGGTTGGTTCTTTGGAGGCGATGGTGATGGCACTGTGGCAGCTGAAGTATGTGTATTTAGAGAATTGTTGTGCAAAATATTGGGGAGTCTCCAATATTATATAGGAGTAGTGTGGAGTGATCCATAAGCCCTAGTGGCAGGGTTGTAAATTGTAATGATGTGGAGATAAATAGTGAAAACCACTATCCACTAACAACTAACACTAATTACTAACTAATTTAACTAGTTTAAATAATTATTAGCTAATTACTAATTATCTACTAACTACCAAATCACTTGCTAAAACTAAAGCCTAAGCCCACACTGCAAAGCCTAAGGCTTGGTCAGCTAAAATAAAATAGACTAGCCCACGGTCCAAGTCCGAACTTGGTAGGCTAAAACTAAGGCTGAAATGGTCTTAGCCCAAAACGAAAGAAAAATAGAGTAACTTATAAATTATAAAATTTAGGATTAAAATAAAAATAGTAATACATATTTATTTACAATAATATTTTGACAACCTTTTTATTTAAATAAAAGTAAATATTTGTAACTTAATAAAAATTTAAGAAAATAGCAGGAAATTTATTTAGCATAAAACTCATATAATATAGTTTCACAAAAGACAACGCCCCAACAAACATGCCCTAAATACCTATAGCATATGCGATCAAAGAATATATTTCATAACGTTAGTTACAGAAATCAAAATTCATGATTTTTAAATATTTTAGGAAATTTTAGAAAATAAAAATTTAAAATTCGAAAGAATATTAGAAACGGTTAAAGAAGGTTACATTTTTAAAAGTTGGCACTTGTCTTTCGACCTCACGTATTGAGTGAAACAAGCTATGCCACGTGCTATCGACTTGATGTTATAGTAGGTATGGTCCCACGGTTCCAAGATATATTATCACTACACAGTCTAACAATTTTAAGGCTTGTCATGTAAAGTATGACTTGATTGATTGTATTGTACAGAACACAATTAGTTCAAGGTAGGCAGGAAGGCTATCAAATATTCGTTCCTGGGTTTGAGTCAAAATGAAGATGGAAAACATTGAAAGTGCTCGGGATTGTAGGACGCCGAGGCAGTTACTAGTTCTGAGAACTGCATGGAAGTATGGAAAAGAAAGAAGAGAAATTATTCAGTAGCATGTTAAATTGAGTCAAGTTTTGCATTGTTATTGGACAACTTGTACACAAGGTATTGCTTCCTCGAATAATATCTAGGGCACCGGGATCGTGTCAGCCTAGGAGGAATTACAGGTATTACGAGCCTTCAGTGGCCTATGGCTGGCCACGAAAGAGCAGGCCGCTGATATGAGTATTTTAGAACCTTCGTAGGAGTTTGACTCATATACGAAGCCTTTTCGTCTTACATTAGTCCAAGATGGCTTAGGGTGCCAGTGACGCCATGGTTTATCGACTTGTTGTCACAGAAGCCACTGTCCCACAGCTCTACAGTTTGTATAGTTAAATGTTCCCACAATCTTAAGGTTCGTCATATAGAATATGATTTGGGCGGTAGTGTCGCACATAACATAATTGGTTTAAGATATAAAACATGATTATTTCAATGATAAGTATGCCACGGTCTATGGCACTTATGGAATGTGTTTTATTCAAGTTAAGTAGGAAGGATATGCAATATCCATTTTCTGGGTTTCAAAGAAAGGAAAGTTCACACGACCGTTTGTCGCCGAGGCGGTCCCTCATTTGCAAGTCTCCAACGAAGTATAGAAAGTACGATTTATGAGAATGACATGTAAAGGGTTTGAGTCATATCACAAATTAAGCCATGCACTACGTAAGTCTAGATATCCTCGTAGGTGAGTGGTCATGGACAACTTGTTCACAAGGAAGATGTTTCTTCGGACGACTTAATGGGGCCCTACCGAACCGATCTGGCCATGGATGAAACATGGTATAGCTATTGCTGGATAGGCAACCAGGAATTCGATGAGCTTTCAGTGGGGCTAGCTACCTGCATTGATTGACCCATCATCTCCCTTAGCTATGTCCAAGATGGCTAGTTATTGTCAGTAAACTTTCATATAGACAAGTCGGTATGCTGAGTGGCAATCTATAAGTTATCTGAATTTTGGGATATACTTTTATCTTTATGTATTTAATGTGAATCAGTAATACTATTTTTTATTTTAAGATCAATAAGGCTTTTACATATTTTCTATTTATTGTAAATACTAATGACAAAATCTTAGGTCCTAATGAGCGACTGGTTTACCTTAGCCCAAACCTTGTCTAGACTCAACCAGACACTTACGGACCCTCACATGATTCATGCCAAACATAATACACCATTGTCCTCTCCATACGGCACCAAACTTCAAGGTTCACCAGTCAAAACCTTACATCTAAACTTTTAGAAAATAATTTCAGCTTTGCACCCTTTGGAATAGACCCAACTCTGCAACTCACCACTTAAAACCTAATGGATGGTGTGGTCAAACATACTTAGCGGGTAGCCATAACCTCCTTACTTTTTGTCACTCCCGTTTTCCGTTATACGTATTTTCAGTATACGTGTACGGATTTCCAGCCCGTATTTTGACTTGTCTAGCCTGACATGACCTATTTTGGCGTGACTTGGTTCACCTTTGTTCGTTTTTGGCTTGGCTTGGTTTGGTTTATTTTGGTTCATCATGAGAGAGGGGGGTTGATATATAAGTCAACTACACTCTCTCTCCTCCATAACTTTTATTTACTTTTTCATCTTTTTCATTTACTCCTCCTACCTACACCCAAGAGCTCTAGGCAAGTGCAACTTGCTTCATGATGGATCTCCTATTTTATTTTTCATGCTGTTCTCCACTTGATTCTAAGCCTCTTTAGGGCTTGGCATTTTTGGTTTTGATGGATGGATTTTTGTAGATCTAAGTTTTGATCTTTTCTTATTTTTCTTAGTTTTGATCCATTAAAGCTTGGTATTTCCTAAAACCAGTCATCCCAGGCTGTAGGAAATCTCGTTCTATGTTGTTTAGACCCTTGGAAGTCTCAAATCGGACATGTTTTGAGCAAGTTATGGCATTTGAAGTTATCGAATTTCATGGGTTCTTCCTTGCTGTTTTGGAGAAGAAGAACAGTGCCAGGCGCAACCTGCCCTGTGCGCACTTCTTAGCGCGGTGCAACCTGACCCAGCGCGTGCTTCTTAGCGCGGCGCAACCTGAGTCAGACGCAACCTGAGTCAGGCACAACCTGGCTCAAGCGCCCCCCTGGGCCCTGGCGCAACCCGACCTCGCGCAGCTCAGTCTGGTGCAATCTAGCCCAGCGCCCTTTGGGCCCTGGTGTAATCTGACATGGCACACCCTAGTCCGGCGCAGCCTAGCCTCGTGCAGCCTAGTACCTAGTGCAACCTGATTTGGCCCAACTTGTTCTAGCTCAACCCAGCCTGTCTTGACCCGACTTGCCTTGGTGCAACTTGACCTGACCTGGCGCAACCCAGTGCCTGGAACCCAGTGCCTAGGCGCAACCTAATGTTTGGGCACAACCTGTAGTCTTGGCACCCCTAGTGCCTGGCGCAACCTATTACCCCGGTGCAACTTGGCTAATGCCACTTGTTGTCCATGGTACCCCTTGCCCCTTGTATGATCTGTCATTTAATTATTGGTTTTATGTTAATTGCTTATTCTTTGTACTTGACCTACTTGTGATAACCCGACTCGATAACTTGTTGAGCATAGCATGACTTGCCAGTATTGATGTTGACATGAACATGACATAAAAATCTGGATAGTGGCCCGTCGAGGCGCACTCTTGATAAGCACTCTTGATATGATAAGTAACTTGATAAGGTATATACAATCTTGATAGTAGCCCGTCGAGGCGCACTCCTGACAAGTAATGTAGATAAGTAACAGTAACCTGGCATGACGTGATAATCTTGAACGCTGTTGCGACAACTACCCTGACTTGCTAAGTAACTCTTGTCTTGACACCGTGGTTGATTTTCTTGATTGTGCCTATATAAGATACATGTCTCGTTTTGCAGCATGTCTAGGACATGAATTCCTAATTTTCTACGGGCAGGGATTTATACTGAATCTGACTAAGTTAATGACTAGATTGATTAAGTAGTTCATATAGAGAGATGTTTCCAGTTACATGCGATCCAATTATCCCGGCCACACCTGAGGGATTTGTAGCCTGCCATCGAGTAGGGCACATTTCCAGTCCACTATCATGTGGGGCACTTCATGAAACAAGTTCTATGCACTTCATCATGTGTTGCACTCCAAGCCACCTAATAATTCTGGATAACTCTTAAATGAACCTCGCCTGGATAACCTTGATAGCTGCAGGGCTTGTGACTGCAAAAATATCTCATTGCATCTTGCTAGTAACTAGGCTTGTGATAACCCTAGTTAGTTAAAGTATCAAGCCGTACTCTTTGCTTGGCCGTGAATGATGGATGTAGTCCAGTCTAGTCTTGTCTAATCGATGCCATTCTATGATTACTTCAGCACATACTTGCTTATACTTTAATCTTGTCGATAATTGGTTGGAGACTAAGCTCTGTTCAGGTGAAGGGTTACAACCCCGGTCTTTGTTTGGTTTATGGGTTGTAACTTGGCTACCGGAGTAGTCCCTTAGTTGTTTTATCGTTTATCACCTTGTTTTCTCTAACTCATGTCTTTTATTACCATATATGTTCCCATGTGCTAATATGATGGTTTTAGTTCTTAAGTGAAGCCTCCCTTGTGGCACTTGCTCTTCTGGGGTCTAACCCAGCTGGTTTTGTTTGGCAAGATTTCGGAGTAGGACTCGAGGATCCTCCAGCCTTCCAGCCAGATGGTGACCACTAGGCGCAACCCTGGCAACGAGTGGGTTCTTGTTTTGCTCTCCCACTCTCTTGTAAAAATAATCTTTTGAGGCGTTTAGCCGTCGAGCAAGTGTTAGCTCATTTGCAACTTTACTTACTGTCTGTCTACAGGCTATAACATGATTGACAAATTCTAGAGTTGATCATGTATGACTGAAACCCTTGCTAGTCTTCACATTTGGTATGACTAGCTTCATGATCATCTGAATATGTAATATTTGTGACGCCTTACCTTGTATGTCTGATGATCTAACATCTTGTAATATTTACTTACTGGCTTGAGATTGAGACACTAGGCTCGTTCATGACCATAAGAGATTGTTGGCTTGTGGATAAACCTTCATGCATCTAGACAGCCATGACCGTATATCGAGGTAGATTATACCTCAATGTACGTAGCTGGCTGTGTCTGCCCCCCGCTCTCTAGTATTCTGGTTCTGTGGCATGACACGGTTTAAGTGATGGCCCATGCATGTCTTGGAAATTAAGATATATGAGGGTTGTACTGAATAGATGTCTCAATCAGAACTCGCCCTTGATCTCTACTCATGTCTTCTATTCTTTCCGAAATCTTGACCTGACCATATGTTTATATCCTCGATCTATCATAGTCCTTCCTTATTGTTTTCCATGTCGTTTCTTCAGCGGCATTGCTCCTGGTCATACCGATCAGTAAGGCGGAGCACCTCCACTGGACCAGCAGCAACCTGGAGACCAAGCCCAGCACTCTGGAGCGTCCTCCTGAGTAATGCATACCGGGGATCCAGAGCCCCCAGTTCAACCCGTCCAGCCTACAGAGCCTGATAATGGAACCCTAGTGGGGCTTATCAGGGAATTGCTTGCATCTCAAGCTCGTCGGGGCGATGCCCTGTACCAGATAGTACAAGATGCCATGGGCAAAGTTGGTTACCAAGGGAACAACGCGGCCAACAACTTCAAGCATCTGAACCCTCATTTCTTTGATGGCAGTGAAGATGCTATCGCTGCTGATGCAAGGCTTTAGAACATAGAAGTTATCCTAGAGGCAGCTAGGATTCTCGAAGGAGAGAAGGTGTCCGTTGTGCGCCTGCAGTTATTAGACTTAGCCCGCAGCTGGTGGGCGATGCAAGCAGTTGGATTGGCGATGCCTGTCTTGTGGGCGGTATTCAACGTCAAGTTTCAGACGAAGTACTTTGATGTAGTAGCTCGGTATGATCTGCAAACCAGATTCAGTAATCTCACGCAGATGGAAAGGATGGTCGATGGATATATGGCCAAGTTTTTTAGGCTTAGTCGATTTGCTCCTACCTTGGTGGCGACCGAATTGGACCGAGCGCAGCGATTCCAGCAGGGACACCACCTAGAGATCATTCTAGCAGTAGAGCAGTTTGAGCACCAGATGTTCGATGCTGTCTTACGAGCAGCGAAGAGGCTGAGTATACCTCCCAGAGGATAATAGATCGAACTGGAGGACGTAAGAGGTCCTATGGACAGTTGTCCCAGTTATCAACACCAGCAACAGTAGCTAGGGCTTTGCCCATTGGAGCTCCTAGGAGGGCGATCACAGTTTTATTGGTTCAGTACTCGACACCGACGTACCCTTAGAAGCAGAAGCAAAAGTAGTCTTCCGCGATGGGAAGCACTCATTGTGGGAAGCCAGGATACGTAGTCTCAGAGTGTCGCAGAGCACAGGGGTTGTACTTGGCTTGTGGGGCACCGGATCACATGATAGGGTCCTGCCCGCATAGAACCAGTTCCTCTTCATCAACCCTAACCAGTCCATCAGTTAGGGGACCAGCACCAGTACAACAGCAGTAACAGCCTCCGAGGCTATTGTCGCCTCAGGCTCGAGCTTTCCAGCAACAGAGGCCGCAACAGTATGCTCAGGCTCAAGCTCAGATTTAGAACAGACAGAGAGGTCACCAGTAGAGGGGACCAGCACCGAGAGGACAAGGTCAAGCTATGGCTCTGACCGTGGCAGAAGAATTGGTATCAGGTGAGGTGGTGACAGGTACCATTCTCGTCAACTCTTTTCCAGCATCAGTATTATTTGATTCGGGTGCGTCGCATTCATTTATGTCTGCACGATTCGCTACACGGATAGGACTAGAGCCCAAGTCATTGTCAGTAAGGCTCAATATACTTATTGGTAACGGTCTTGTAGGGTTAGATAGAGTCTGTTCCTCATGTCGAATCGTAGTTAGCGGTAGAGAGTTTTCTGCTAGGTTGATAGAATTCTCGATGGCCGATTATGATGGGGTCCTAGGAATGGATTGGTTGAAGGATCAATAAGCAAGAATAGATTACCATATTGGCAGGATTATTTTTGGTATTCCAGGCGAACCAGAGTTTTTATTTTCCAGGGGCGAGGTAGAACCTTTTCCCCAGTCTTGCAGATGGCAGTAGCAGAGGCAGTTCAGTTTCCCAGAGTCGTTGAAGAGTTTCCTAATGTGTATCCCGAAGAGCTTCCAGGTATGCCCCGAAGAGAGAGATATAGAGTTCACTATCGACTTGATTCCAAGGACTGCAACAGTGTCAGAGATAGTCTACAGAATGGCACCATCATAGTTGGAGATCTTGTACAAGATGATTGAAGAACTCAGAACCAAGGGATTCATTCATGCTAGTGGATCACCTTGGGGAGCCCTGATGCTTCTTGTGAAAAAGAAGGATGGTACGTCAAGATTATGTGTTGATTGTCGTACCCTGAATTCTGTAAAAATAAAGAACATATATCCCTACAAAGTATAGATGATTTATTTGATCAACTCAGTGGGGCAGCAGTATTCTCGAAGATTGACCTGCGGTCGGGGTACCATCAGATCAGAGTCAGAGAGCAAGACATTCCGAAGACAACATTCAGATCTAGATATGGACATTGGGAGTTTCTCGTTATGCCATTTGGAGCGACCAATGTACCTGCCGTATTTATGGACCTAATGAATCGTATCTTCATGCCCTCTTTGGACCTGTTCGTGATAGTGTTCATAGACGATATCTTAGTCTATAGTAAGAATAAAGTAGAGCATGAGCAGCATCTCCGAATAGTCCTACAGATTCTCAGAGAGCACCAGTTGTACGCGAAGTTCAGTAAGTACGAATTTTGGCTTGATCGCATTTCGTACTTAGGTCACATCATCACCCGAGGTAGAGTGGAAGTGGACCCCAAGAAGATAGTTGCCATAGAGACATGGCCAGTTCCCAGCACCATCGCAGAAGTTTGTAGTTTCCTATGATTGGCCGGCTATTACCGACGATTTGTGTCAGCCTTTGCTCGGATTTTGGCACTATTGACGTAGTTGACCCGCAAGGATGTACAGTTTGCTTGGACATTAGAGTGTCAGAGTTTATTCGAGAAGTTGAAGCAAGGATTGATGACGGCACCCATTCTCACAATTTTCGATGGGACTGGAGGATTTTTAGTTTATTATGATGCTTCAGACAGAGGATTGGGATGCATATTGATGCAACATGGTAAGGTAGTCGCTTATGCGTTACGTCAGCTTTATGACCATGAGAGGAATTATCCTACCCATGACTTAGAATTAGCAGTAGTAGTTTTTTCATTGAAGCTTTGGACGCATTATTTATATGGAGATCGGGTGGAGATTTTTACCGACCACAAGAATCTTAAGTATGTGTTTACTCAGAAGGATCTTAACATGCGTCAGAGGAGATGGCTAGAGCTACTTGTGGATTATGACATTAACTTACAGTATCATTCTGGAAAGGCCAACGTAGTTGCAGATGCATTGAGTAGAAGAGTAGGAGCTTATTTCTAAAAGCACAGCCAGAGTTATTAGCAGATCTTCAGAAGATGGGAATAGAAGTAGTTCTTCCTACCAATGTGGCATTGATGTCCAGTATGCAAGTTTAGTCCAGTATAGTTGAGAGGATCAAGATAGCTCAATCAATGGATTCTAAGCTTCAGCAGCTTAGGGCGGAATGTAAAGCAGAAAGGAGAACGGAGTTATGTATTCACGAAGATGGTACACTTCGACATGGAAGGCATCTTTGTGTACCTAGTGGTGATATCAGGCAAGAGATCATGGCAGAAGCTCACAGTTTTCAGTATTTAATTCATTCTGGGGGTACGAAGATGTATCATGATATCCGTCAGCATTTCTGGTAGAATGGCATGAAGAGAGAAATAGCTCGGTTTGTCTCTCGTTGTTTAGTTTGCCAATAAGTTAAGGCTGAACATCAGAGACCAGCTGGACTTCTTTAACCTTTACCGATCCTAGAATGGAAATGGGAGCACATTACCATGGATTTTGTAACTGGATTACCTAAATCTTCAGCTGGGAAAGATGCTATCTGGGTTATAGTTGACAGGCTCACGAAGGTAGCTCATTTTCTTCCCTTCAGAGTTGGTCAGTCGACGGATCAGCTAGCGGAGATGTACCTCAGGCAGATTGTTAAATTGCATGGGGTGCCAGTTAGTATCATATCAGACAGAGATTCATGATTTACATCGCACTTTTGGCGAAGTCTTCAAGAGAGTTTGGGGACTCATCTCAAGTTCAGTTCAACATATCATCCACAGACAGATGGTCAGTCAGAACGCACGATTCAGACTCTTGAAGAAATATTACGATCATGTACACTCGACTTCGATAGTTCGTAAAAAGATCACCTTCATCTCATGGAGTTCTCCTATAATAACAGTTTCCAGGCAGTATCCAGATGGCACCGTTTGAGGCACTGTATGGCAGAAAGTGTAGATCACCTTTGGCTTGGGACGATGTAGGCGAGAGGCAGATGCTTGGTCCAAAATGGTTACTTGGACTATCGAGGTGGTTAGACTAGTCAAAAATCATCTTCGAGTTGCCCAAGATCGCCAGCACTATTGGGCTGATTCTCATCGGCGCCCCCTTGAATTTTCTATCGGTAACCCCGTATTCCTTAGGATTTTGCCTACCCGTAGTGTCATTCGTTTCGGCGTGCGGAGAAAGCTTAGTCCTAGGTATATAGGGCCGTTTGATATTCTTGAGCGAGTAGGTGATGTGTCCTATCATCTCGCTTTTCCGTCGTCGTTACATGAGGTACATGATGTCTTCCATGTATCCCAATTACGACGGTATATTCCGGATCTGAGCCATATCTTTGATCATTCGGAATTGGTTATTGGTACCAAACTTTCATATGAGGAAAGGCCGTATCCATATTAGACCAAAGAGAGAAGATACTCAAGAACAAGACTATCAATCTAGTCCGTGTTGCTTGGGGTTATCACTCTTTGGGTGAGTCAACTTGGGAACGTGAGGATGATATCCGATCGCGATATCCACACCTGTTTGACTCATGAGGTAAAATGTCTTCCTTATGTCTTATGCTCTTAACTCCTTGCTTGTATGAATGATTGCTTGATTAATTGTTAGTCGTAGATTGCTTGTGCTTTAGTATAGCCTGCCCCGATATTTCTAGCTTCTTGATTAAATTCTGAGGACGAAATTCATTTAAGGTGGGTAGAGTTGTCACTCCCGTTTTCGTTATACGTATTTTTAGTGTACGTGTACGGATTCCCGACCCGTATTTTGACTTGTCTAGCCTGACATGACCTATTTTGGCGTGACTTGGTTCACCTTGGTTCGTTTTGGCTTGGCTTAGTTTGGATTGTTTTGGTTCATCATGAGTGAGGGGGGTTGATATATAAGTCAACTATACTCTCTCTCATCCATAACATTCATTTACTTCTTCATCTTCTTCATTTACTCCTCCCACCGACACCCAAGAGCTCTAGGCAAGTGCAACTTGCTTCATGATGGATCTTCCATTTTATTTTTCCATTCTCTTCACCACTTGATTCTAAGCCTCTTTAGGGCTTGGTATTTTCGGTTTTGATGGATAGATTTTTGTAGATCTAAGTTTTAATCTTTTTTTGTTTTTCTTGGTTTTGATCCATTAAAGCTTGGTATTTTCTAAAACCAGTCATTCCAGGCTGTAGGAAATCTTTTTCTATGCAATTTGGATCCTTGGAAGTCTCAAATTGGACTTGTTTTGAGCAAGTTATGGCATTTTGAAGTTTTCAATTTTCATGGGTTCTTCCTTGCTGTTTTGGGAAAGAAGAACAGTGCCAGGCACAACCTGCCCTGAATGCGCTTCTTAGCATGGCGCAACCTGGCCCAGCACGCGCTTCTTAGCACGGTGCAACCTGAGTCAGGCGCAACCTGAGTCAGGCGCCCCCCATGGGCCCTGGCGCAACCTGACCTCGCGCAGCTCAGTCTGGCGCAATCTAGCCCAGCGCCCCCTTAAGCCCTGGCGTAACCTGACATGGCGTACCCCAGGCCGGCGCAACCTTGCCTCGAGCAGCCTAGTGCCTGGCACAACCTGACTTGGCCCAACTTGTTGTGGCTTAACCCAGCCTGTCTTGACCCGACTTGCCTTGGCACAACTTGACCTGACCTGGCGCACCCTAGTGCCTAGGCACAACCTAATGTTTGGGCGCAACCTGTAGCGTTGGCACCCCTAGTGCCTGGCGTAGCCTATTATCCCGACGCAACTTAGCTAATGCCACATGTTGGCCATGGTGCCCCTTGCCCCTTGTATGATCTGTCATTTAATTACTGGTTTTATGTTAATTACTTATTCTTTGTACTTGACCTACTTATGACGACCCGACTCGATAACTTGTTGAGCATAGCATGACTTGCCAGTATTGATGTTGACATGAACACGATATGAAAATCTGGATAGTGGCCCGTCGAGGCGCACTCTTGACAAGCACTCTTGATATGATAAGTAACTTGATAAGGCATGTACAATCTTGATAGTGGCCCGTCGAGGCGCACTTCTGATAAGTAATCTAGACAAGTAACAAGTAACCTGGCATGACGTGACAATCTTGAACGCTGTTGCGACAGCTATCCTGACTTGCTAAGTAACTCTTGTCTTGACACCGTGGTTGATTTTCTTGATTGTGCCTGTATAAGATACATGTCTCGTCTTGCATCATGTCTAGGACATGAATTCTTGATTTACTACGGTCAGGGATTTATACTGAATCTGACTAAGTTAATGACTAGATTGATCAAGTAGTTCATATAGAGAGATTTTTCCAGTTACAGAAGATCCCGTTATCCCGGCCACACCTGAGGGACTTGTAGCCTGTCGTCGAGTAGGGCACATTTCCAGTCCACTGTCATGTGGGGCACTTCATGAAACGAGTTCTATGCACTTCATCATGTGTTGCACTCCAAGCCACCTAATAATTCTTGATAACTCTTAAATGAACCTCGCCTGGATAACCTGGATAGCTGCAGGGCTTGTGACTGCGGAAACATCTCATTGCATCTTACTAGTAACTAGGCTTGTGATAACCCTAGTTAGTTAAAGTATCAAGCCATACTCTTTGCTTAGCCATGAATGATAGATGTAGTCCAGTCTAGTCTTGTCTATTCGACGCCAGTCAATGATTACTTCAGCACATGCTTGCTTATGCTTTACACTTGTCGATAATTGGTTGGAGACTAAGCTCTGTTCAGGTGAAGGGTTACAACCCCAGTCCTTGTTTGGATTAGGGGTTGTAACTTTAACACCGGAATAGTCCCTTAGTTGTCTTATCGTTTATCACCTTGTTTTCTCTAACTCATGTCTTTTATTACCATTTATGCTCCCATGTGGTAATATGATGGTTTTAGTTCTTAAGTGAAGCCTCCGTTGTGGCACTTGCTCTTCTGGGGACTGACCCAGCTGGTTTTGTATGGCCAAATTTTGGAGTAGGACTCGAGGATCCTCCAGCCTTCCAGCCAGATGGTGACAACTAGGCGCAACCCTGGCAACGAGTGGGTTCTTATTTTGCTCTCCCACTCTCTTGTAAAAATATTTTTTTGAGGCGTTTAGCCGCCGAGCAAGTGTTAGCTCGTTTGCAACTTTACTTACTGTCTGCCTACGGGCTGTAACATGATTGACAAATCCTAGGGTTGATCATGTATGACTAAAACTCTTGCTAGTCTTCACATTTGGTATGACTAGCTTCATGATCATCTGAATATGTAATGTTTGGGATGCCTTACCTTGTATGTCTGATGATCTAACAACTTGTAACATTTACTTACTGGCTTGAGATTGAGACACTAGGCTCGTTCATGACCATAAGAGACTGTTGGCTTATGGATAAACCCTCATGCATCTAGACAGCCGTGACCGTATATCGAGATAGATTATACCTCAATGTACGTAGCTGGCTATGTCTGTCCCTCGCTCTCCAATATTCTGGTTTTGGGGCGTGATACTTTTCATATTCCTTCATCTCCTACACCCTCCCTCTTCACTTTCTCACACAAGCATAACCACCATCATTTATGATAATTTAACTCAACTCTTCATCTCCACCTTAGTAAACGGCTACCCTACGACCTCCCTTTCACTTATTACGTAAAACCACCTGAACAAAACTTCTTCCTAATCCTCTTTCAAACAACTTATTTTCAAAAATTATTTTCCAAAACTTTCTCTCTTCCTCTACACCTCCACCTATGTACCCCTAACTAGGCTGAATCCCAATTCAGCTAGTCTTTACAATCTGGCCATATCTTCCTCCACAGTAACTACTTGTCTCTCAAATTCAATATACTTCTTCCCAAACAAGTCCTTAACATTTTTGCTCTACAATCTTTCCAGTAAAACTCTAACTCCCTCAAAATAGCCCCTCCATCAGAGGTGTCCAGGCTGAAATAAATTCTGAAGCATTATTGTTAGCACAACCTTGCGAGGTCCCACGACAGCAAGTGAAACCTTGGTAATATTTTGTAGCCTCCCTTCCCAAAATTTTTGAAATATTTTTTTATTATTTATTTTGATTTAAATGGTGATTTTAAAATTTGTTTTTATAAATAATTATTTAGTTAATTAATACGGTAGATGACTTTAGCCATAGTTGAGTTTAGAAGTACCAGACGACTAGGAATCATGACACGGATAGTTCAGTGGCGTGCCTTGACTAGTATATTAGCCGTGGTAGCGAAGGCCGAACCATAGTGATGTCCTAACTAGGAAAACCAGGCCAAGTTGTGACATGACCATTATAAATAGTTTAATTATTCATTATTCATATTATTTAACGTCTAGGTGACACGGTCGTACCAAACTAGTCAAACTGGACCCAAACCAAGCCCAAGCCCATGTAGGCGAGCAGTGAGACGAAAGACGTCCATGTAGAATGTATAGATGAGTATATATAGGTATTGGTTCATTTTATGGTCTAGTAAGTAACCCTTGTAAATTGAATATTAAATATAATATATTATTTTGCTATTTAAATTATCTTGGATATATATAAAATAAATATATGTATCTATATACGTTTCTAGATATATTAATGTTTTAGTTGATTGCTTGGAATACTTGTTGTTGTAGTGGTAGGTATGATAAAAGATAATTATAAATATATATAGAGTTATATAATTATATACGTATAAATGTGTATATAGATACACGTGAGTATTTGTATGTATATGTATATAAATATATATAATATACATGTGTATATGTGTATTTGTATATAAATATATATTATAAATATATGTGTATATGTGAATATATAGATATATATATAGGTAGTGTGTATATATATATGTATAGATGTACATAGGCATTGATATATAGGTAGATATATATACTAAGTATAATAAATAGAAAAAGGAAAACAATTAACACTAAACAGCCCACCACAGCAGGCCCTAACTCCATTCAATTCCAGCAAACCCCGTACTAATCTCCCATGCTCGAACCTAGAGTAGAGATTTCAGCCCAAGCCCAGCTCCCATTGCAGCAGACCCGAGCTATTTTCTTCACTGCCCACAAACCCGAGAATTCCCACACAGCCCGACCCCATCTCTCGAACCAGAACGAGCGCGAGGTTCTCCCCGATCCTATTTATATTACAGCGGCGACAAACAACAACGCGAAACCCAAAACCATCGCGCCACCTTCCCTACACCTCGGCGACCACCCCGGCGGCCTTGCACCGCCGCCAAGTCGTCGGAGTAGGCCGGAACCGCCGCCCGAACTAGGCCGCGCGTGCGGGTTGAGACAGAGCGCAGCGACAATCAGGCTGAACACCCATATTTTGTGGTATGTTTCTCCTCCTGTACTTCATCGTTTAACGTTTTGTAAAGTACTCCGAAGAGCCTACATAACCCACTCGGATCCCTAACCAATAGAATTTATAGATGGCCAAGGAATCGCTCGAAAAATCGAGGCGAATCCGTCCAAAAACTACTATTTCGGAAAACAGTAAGGATGTCCCAAACACCCACTTGGAAGCGAGTTTATGAACAAACAAGTAAGGTATTTCAAAATCCAATCAAAGGCAGTCCTAGCCAATCTATAAGGCTCTGCGACCCAATTTACAGAACCCGGTTACATCGACTACACGTCGAGAAATCGAATCCCAAAATCGACTAAAAACCTGTTTAAAAATCAATAAAATTCATCCACACGACGTGCGTCCCGCCAACCCGGGTGACGTGGTCGCGAACCGAAAGCATCGAAAGGTGCGTAACGGCTTCGTGGTCGTGTGGGCTTTGACGGAATTCATATTGGTCGCGTGTGCGCGACGAATTTGATGCGTATCCGTCGAAATTTACCGTATCGGCCTCTGTGCAAATTCTCTAATTACTTTGTGCACGCTCGTCAGATCGAGAGGAAACTTGCGCTATCAGGACCGTATCATTTTCTGGTCCTGTATGCCAAGTTTGGTCCGATTCTGAGATAGTTGATCGGATCGCCGTTTTGCGGGCCCCACGGTCCGATTCAACGGGCGATTTTGTGCACGACCCGCCGAAATCCAACTTTGGACATACGGTTGGGTTCATATCGAAAAACCGGATCCGTAGACATGTAGTTTGACAAATTTAGAGACCATTGACTCTGGCACGCTTTTCGGTGCAAATCGGGTCCAACGACGGATATCGTTTTTGCCTGAAATTACCGTTTTGCCCCTGTGTCCAGAATTGGACTTAAGGACAGGCAATCCTAGCTAATTTGACTATTCTGAGAACATTGGTAATGTTTATTTCATCTTTCAGAGACAGTTGTGATGATTTGGACTTTATGGCGTACTAGTTGACGGTATATTATTGATTCTTCGTGCAACCTCCAGGCAAGTATACCTTGCCTCCCTCTACAGTTTATTCTCATGCTTATAGTACACCTGTCTTAGTATGTCATCTTGAGTTACCTTAGTTGCTATATATTTATGTGATACCATGTTTACTAGTTTATTGTCTTGCTTGTATATCAGTGTTTCATGACTTGATAGTGTAGTTATACCAGGCTTGTTTACGTCATGGATCATTCCAGAGTTGTCCTTACCTGTGTCATGACTGAGTTGTACTGTGTCATCACCTGTGTCTTGACTGTGTCGTGTCTGCAAGTATGTATGAGTGAACTGCTATTCCTTTGTCTTTTCCACAACCTGCGAGTCCATACTCGGGGCGAGGGTTGTCCTTTGCACCTGCGAGTCCACATACGGGGCGAGGGTGACTTATCTTGAAACTGACCTACGAGTCCACATTCGGGGCGAGGGTTTGTATCCATTGATCTACAGCAGTTCATTTATGCATACTTGATCCCGTATCCGTGTTCATAGTTACCTGTCAGTAGCCACATACCAGTTTCCTGTCTAGTTCCTGTTTATACCCTGTATATATTATTGCATGATTAAACTGTTAGATAGGCATGTTTTATGTATCTTGCTAGTCCTCTGAGGACCTGATGATCTCTTCAGGTTTAGCGATTGTATGGAGTTAGTTAGCAGAGCGGGATGGTAGAGGATTGCGATGCATGATACAGGTATTTGCTTATGATATTTCTTCATTATTCTCTCGTGCTTTATATTCAATGCCATGATATACTCTGCTAATTTATAGACTCATATCATTCTTAGAGTCTAATCGAACAATATGCTAATGGGCTGCAGACCATGACCCATACTTGTTCATTCTTGTATATAATTTCTATGGATTGAGATATAGTTTAGATTAGACATGATACCCTACTCTGGACAGCTTATACGTACTCGAGTCGGGCTGGAGTCCGCTCGATACGTAGCTGGCTTGCTCACGAACTCGCGTCCGAAAAGCGGGTGCGGGTCGTGATAAGTTTTTGTGGTAGCCCATGCAGGTCAGAGCATATCGTACCGGTTACGTAACTATACTGGTACGAGCCTGCGCATATGACTAAACTTAGAAATCTCAATCCACTCTGCCTTAAAAATTCTCCTAAAAATTCTCTACATCCTTGAAAACTTTAAATTTGCTCTCGATTATACTTTCTTGCTTTTCGTGCCATTGACTCTCGTCCCTTCCTATTTCGGGGTGACGAATGATCGTGCTGTCTAGAATTCATCAGAGATTCTTAAGTTATATTAGAATATTTCTTGATTTTGAATATTTGGTTGTTTGATAGATATGTGGGGATATAGATGTCATATGTCTTAGATATCTAGGGATAATGACTCTAGCAACTTGATGGAAGGTTATAAATTTTTTAGTGACATACCCTTGAAGGAGTAGTATGACCAAAGGTGGGTAGAAGTACTCAAGTATTCGAGGTTATAAAATATTTTAAGAAATTAAATTTGAGGAGATTAAGGTAATAGTAGGCTTTAAATTTTAAGGAAGAGTTATGAACTAGAATTTCGAGGACGAAATTATTTTTAAGGTGGGTAGATTTGTAGCCTCCCTTCCCAAAATTTTTGAAATATTTTTTTATTATTTATTTTGATTTAAATGGTGATTTTAAAATTTGTTTTTATAAATAATTATTTAGTTAATTAATACGATAGATGACTTTAGCCATAGTTGAGTTTAGAAGTACCAGACGACTAGGAATCATGACACGGATAGTTCAGTGGCGTGTCTTGACTAGTGTATTAGCCCTGGTAGGGAAGGCCGAACCATAGTGATATCCTAACTAGGAAAACCAGGCTAAGTTGTGACATGACCATTATAAATAGTTTAATTATTCATTGTTAATATTATTTAACGTCTAGGTGACCCTGTCGTACCAAACTAGTCAAACTGGATCCAAACCAAGCCCAAGCCCATGTAGGCGAGTAGTGAGACAAAAGACGTCCATGTAGAATGTATAGATGAGTATATATAGGTATTAGTTCATTTTATGGTCTAGTAAGTAACCCTTGTAAATTGAATATTAAATATAATATATTATTTTGCTATTTAAATTATCTTGGATATATATATAAAATAAATATATGTATGTATATACGTTTCTAGATATATTAATGTATTAGTTGATTGCTTGGAATACTTGTTGTTGTAGTGGTAGGTATGATAAAAGATAATTATAAATATATATAGAGTTATATAATTATATACGTATAAATGTATATATAGATACACGTGAGTATGTGTATGTATATGTATATAAATATATATAATATACATGTGTATATATGTATTTGTATATAAATATATATTATAAATATATGTGTATATGTGAATATATAGATATATATATAGGTAGTGTGTATATATATATGTATAGATGTACATTGGAATTGATATATAAGTAGATATAAATACTAAGTATAATAAATAGAAAAAGGAAAACAATTAACACTAAACAGCCCACCACAGCAGGCCCAAACTCCATTCAATTCCAGCAAACCCTATACTAATCCCCCTTGCTCGAACCTAGAGTAGAGCTTTCAGCCCAAGCCCAGCTCCCCATGGAGCAGATCCGAGCTATTTTACCTACTGCCCACAAACCCGAGAATTCCCACACAGCCCGACCCTATCTCTCGAACCAGACCGAGCGCGAGGTTCTCCCCGATCCTATTTATATTACAGCGGCGACAAACAACAACGCGAAACCCTAAACCACCGCGCCACCTTCCCGACACCTCTGTGACCACCCTGGCGGCCCTACACCGCCGCCAAGTCGTCAGAGTCGGCCGGAACCGCCGCCCGAACCAGGCCGCGCACGCGGGTTGAGACAGAGCACAGCGACAACCAGGCCGAACACCCATATTTTGACGTATGTTTCTCCCCCTGTACTTCATCGTTTAAGGTTTCATAAAGTACTCTGGAGAGCCTACATAACCCACTCAGATCACTAACAAATAGAATATATAGATGGCCAAGAAATCGCTCGAAAAATCAAGGCGAATCCGTCCAAAAACCACTGTTTCGAAAAACAGTAAGGTTGACCCAAACACCCACTTGGAAGCTAGTTTATGAACAAACTAGTAAAGAATTTCAAAAACCAATCAAAGACAGTCGCCAATCTATAAGGCTCTGCGACCCAATTTACAGAACCCGATTACATCGACTACACGCCGAGAAATCGAATCCCGAAATCGACCAAAAACCTGTTTAAAAATCAATAAAATTCATCCACACGACGTGCGTCCCGCCAACCCGGGCGACGTGGCCGCGAACCGAAAGCATCGAAAGGTGCGTAACGGCTTCGTGGTCGTGTGGGCTTTGACGGAATTCAAATTGGTCGCGTGTGCGCGACGAATTTGATACGTATCCGTAGAAATTTACCGTATCGGCCTCTATGCAAATTCTCCAATTACTTTGTGCACGCTCGTCAGATCGAGACGAAACTTGCGCCATCAGGACCGTATTATTTTTCTGGTCCTGTGTGCCAAGTTTGGTCCGATTCTGAGACAGTTGATCGGATCGTCGTTTTGCGGTCCCTACGGTCCGATTCAACGGGCGATTTTGTGCACGGCCTACCGAAATCCAACTTTGGACATACGGTTGGATTCGTATCGGAAAATTGGATTCGTAGACATGTAGTTTGACGACTTTAGAGACTATTGACTCTGGCACGCTTTTTGGTGCAAATCGGGTCCAACGGCGGACATCGTTTTTGCCCAAAATTACCGTTTTGCCCCTGTGTCCAGAATTTGACTTAAGGACAGGCAATCCTAGTTAATTTGACTATTCTGAGAACATTGGTAATATTTGTTTCATCTTTCGGAGACAGTTGTGATAATTTGGACTTTATGGCGTACCAGTTGACGATATATTATTGATTCTTCGTGCAACCTCCAGGCAAGTATACCTTGCCTCCCTCTACAGTTTATTTTCATGCTTATAGTACACCTGTCTTAGTATGTCATCTTGAGTTACCTTAGTTGCTATAGATTTATGTGATACCATGTTTACTAGTTTATTGTCTTGCTTGTATATCAGTGTTTCATGACTTGATAGTGTAGTTATACCAGGCTTGTTTACGTCATGGATCATGCCAGAGTTGTCCTTACCTGTGTCATGACTGAGTTGTACCGTGTCTTCACCTGTGTCTTGACTGAGTCGTGTCTGCAAGTATGTGTGATTGAACTGCTATTCCTTTGTCTTTCCCACAACCTGCGAGTCCACACACGGGACGAGGGTTGTCCTTTGCACCTACGAGTCCACATACGGGGCGAGGGTGACTTGTCTTGAAACTGACTTACGATTCCACATTCGGGGCGAGGGTTGGTATCCATTGATCTACCAGCAGTTCATTTATGCATACTTGATCCCGTATCCGTGTTTATAGTTACCTGTCAATAGCCACATACCAGTTTCCTGTCTAGTTCCTGTTTATACCCTGTATATATTATTGCATGATTAAACTGTTAGATAGGCATATTTTATGTATCTTGCTAGTTCTCTGAGGACCTGAAGATCTTTTCAGGTTTAGCGATTGTATGGAGTTAGTTAGTAAAGTGGGATGGTAGAGGATTGCGATGCATGATACATGTATTTGCTTGTGATATTTCTTTATTATCCTCTCATGCTTTATGTTCAATCCCATGATATACTCTGCTAATTTATAGACTCATATCATTCTTAGAGTCTAATCGAACAATATGCTAATGGGCTGCAGACCATGACCCATACTTGTTCATTCTTGTTTATATAATTCATGTGGATTGAGATATAGTTTAGATTAGACATGATACCCTACTCTGGACAGCTTATATATACTCGAGTCAGGCTGGAGTCCGCTCGATACGTAGCTGGCTTGCTCACGAACTCACGTCCGAAAAGCGGGTGCGGGTCGTGACATATTTCTAACACCTTCCTCTATCACCCCATTATGCCCAATATTCATCTCATTAAGTCCGGTGTATACATTCTCTTGCATCTTCATAATTTTCGTTATCGTAATCCATTGAATCTCAATAAAAGGATTATTCTAGTTTGTGCCCAGCTTGTCGTATCATTGCTTGATGTTTAAAACCATAAATTCTTTGTTATTAATCTCTGAATAATTATCTTTATGTTAAATTTTAGAATATTAAATTAAATATCAATTACAAAATAAGGGATATGAACTATGAACAATTTAAGGGTATGTTAAGTTGTGATATTCTAGAATTAATATAAATATTTTATTGATAATTTACTTGTGAATCAAAGTAACAAAGGTAGTAACCTATACAACTTTAGATAACTTGAACCTAGTTGTTTTAAACCCAAACTTCATAACAATTTTTCTATGAAATGAATAAAGTACCATATGATATGAACTCATGATTATCCATATTTTTCTGATTAAAATCAGAATTAAAATATTAAATTTTCTATTATAATTAGTTCCAAATAAATAGGTAAGTTGGCCATATTGTGTCATTATTAGATATACTAACTAGATAATTATTTCTTGTATATATTATTATTAAATAATATTTATAAATAGTTTCAATTTATATTTTAGAATATAAATTAATATATTTTATATATTAAATGATTTTTACGTAAGTTGGCAACCTTGAATGCACAAACTAGGGGACTATTTTTCAAATAGGGGCAGTTAGGAGATTTTTGTAAATAGTGGACTATTTTTCAAAACAAGGGGTATTTTGAAAACATTTTTAAGATAGCCTATTTGCCAGTACGACTTGGTGTACGATGTATTCCTAGACTCAAGAAATGTGAAAAATAAATTACATAAAGAAAATACAGACTCGAGTGGCAAACATAGCTTCTGTCTTGAACAGAATGGGTAGCAGTTCTCTGGCAGAGTCCAAGAGTCCAAATAAACTTGAGTCGCCCTTATATCGAGACAGAGTTTGATCAATTATTAAAATCAGGTTTGACCACGACCAATGGGCCGATAATCTCTCCCTTTTTGATAATTGACAAAACCTTGACCGATATAACATCTTGATCAATAAGATCTAAAAGATAATCAAAATTGTACTGTATCCTAAAAAAAGGTTCATGTATCCTTTCAAAGATATTAGATCCTATTTCTCCCCCGTTGTCACTTAGCAAAATAATTACAAAGAGAGAAAGCTCCCCCACAATTTATGTATAAGGAACAATCAGTGAAGAAATACAAATATAATATATAAAAAATAAGCATTTCACAGGCAGTTTATATTGAAGCATAAAGAGATAGTGCTACAACAAGAAATAAATTCTAAATTAAAATAAACTAAAGATAGAGTACTAATAATATCTTGGAATGTCAGAGCATTTCTAGGTAAACATAAATATAACAAGGTCTAAAAAAATGACATCTAGACAAAATACAATGTGTCTAGATCATAAATCCATTAAATCATCATCATCATCAGCAGTGCCAGCACGGCCACCATGTCCGGATGGACCAGCTACAGAATTGCCAGCTCCAGAATGGTGTGGAGTAGCACCAGAACCACGGTACCAGTCATATACATTACCGGGCTGAAAGAGAGTGCGTACTGCCTCATCCTCATAGCAGTAGCCGGAGAAGCTGGATCTCTGGAAAGAGAACTGGCAGAATGTCCAGTCTGGGTCAAACGGAGATCGACAAAAGAGTTGACGAGTGTCTGGAACCAACTCACATCACGAAACTCATGTTCCCTGGATGTGTCAGTGATGAATGTTCGCATATCAGAGAGATGCTGATGAATACCCTCAAAGGACATTGAATAAGCCTGCGGAGGTAGAGCAGGAGCAGTAGGAGGTGCAGGAGGTGCGGTTGCCCTGCGATATGGTAGCTAGAGAAACTTGGGCTCAGGGTCCAAAGCACAAGTGGAAATATCAATATTAAAACGCTGAAAGATGTGTGGAATGAATATTGCATAAGAGAGATTTCGATCTCTTCCGCGACAACGTCCCATCATCTAAATGATAGTCTTGGGAACCGAAAATAGAATTTCCTTGATGATATGATAGAGGGCAGACAGTTCAAGATTTGTAACATTATCTTTTGAAGTTGATTTAGGAAGAAGAGTGGAATAAATGATGCGATGCAACTCATAGTTAAAAAATTTCAAGTTTACAGCCTTGAACTTTCCAGAACGAACACGGGCAAATGCACAATGGTTGTTCTTGAAACTGATAAGAGTCGTGCCATCGGGAAAATTGAACTCAGTGATATCATCAAGCGGGGCACCTTCGTTAGGAACACCAAGGATTTTCTCCAAGATGGTATCATCGAACTCGATGTTGATACCGTCGACACGAGTTCTAATAGAAAAAGTGTCTAAAACAAAGTTGCAGTAGAACAGTCTAAGGGTATTAGTAGCTATAATATATTTGATGGTAACAAGTCGGTGTAACCCTAATGCCGCAAACAATGGACGATGGTCAGGAAACACAGTCCACTTAATCGGGGCTCCAGTGCATATGTTACGTATGGCAAAGTCAGCGTACCATAACAATGAGTGATCATGAGTTTCAAAGAAAAACTCATTGAACGCACCGTCGGCCGATTGGACCGGAGAAAAGAGGGAATCCTCTAGTGGATTCGAAGACGATGCCTCTTCACTGGCATTTGTCTTCTTCCTCTTGATGGAGTGAAACCCTTAGGCATTTTCTCCTAAAATTGAATTGAAACTAATGAATTGAAAGAGATAAAAGAAGAGTGTTATACCTTCTGAGAATTGAGTATGTGGTAGAGCTCGAGATTCTTCGCACAAATCGTAATTTTGGATTAAACTATCCAAGTAGAATGGAAGCAATGGGTTGGAGAGTTTCTAGGGTTTAGAGAGGGCTCGGGCGGCAGCTGCTGTTTGAAAGAGGAGTTTGGAAGCGTTGAAGAGAAGGGGGCCTCAGGTTTTGACTTAAAAACATATACCACCAACAGAATTCTGCCCGAACTCGGGCCGAGTTTGCCTAGGGTTCTTTTGATGAAATTTTGAAAAACAATTTGCAGGCCACATTCTTTTCATCATCCCCTTTCAATTATTTAATACCAAGTTCAGTAATTGAAAGTTTCAACTAATATAATTAATATTATTTTATAAATTAAATTTTGTTACACAGCGACTGTTTCAGATTAGCTGTATGAGTACTGTTCCAGCTAACGGGAGTTCACCGGCGAACAATTACATACCGCTTCGCTTCGACCATAGTGACAGACAGACCCTTTGTAGGATTATCTAAAAAATAGTTTTTGATTATCGAAAAATAATTGATAAAACAAAATTAATAAATATTATTGATATCTAAAATTTCTAATTCTCGACGTAAATAATTGAAGCGATCTTCCGCTAAAGGTTTTGTAAAGATATCAGCTAATTGATTCTCTGTGTCTATGTATACAAGGTCTATATCTTCATTTTGTTGATGATCTCTAAGAAAATGATGTCAAATCTTAATATGCTTAGTACGAGAGTGACATACAGGATTCTTAGTCAAATTGATAGTACTAGTGTTATCACAAAAAATGGGTATGTGTGTGTATAGTAAACCGAGGTCTGCTAAGGTTTGCTTCATCCAAAAATTTGTGCACAACAACATCCTGCGGCGATATACTCAGCCTCAGTCGTTGAAAATGCGACAGAATTTTGGTTCTTGCTAAACCAAGAGACTAGATCTTTGCATAGAAAACAATATGTGCCACTGGTACTTTTTCTATCTACTTTGCATCTAGCAAAATCAGCGTCTGAATAATCGGTTAGGTCAAACGACATGGCTTTGCGATACCATAAGTCGACAAAAGAAGTGCCTTTAAGGTATCGGAAGATACGCTTAACCGTGCACGGATGTGATTCCTTAGGGTTAGCCTAAAAACATGCACACAAGCAAACACTAAATATTTTATCAGGACGACTAGCAGTTAAGTAAAATAAACTATCAATTATACCTCGATACTTACGTATGTCGACAGGTTTGCCTTGCTCATCAATATCAAGCTTAGTTAAAGTTGCCATCAGAGTGCCAAGTAGTTTGACTTCTTCTAGATCGAAATTCTTTAATAAGTCATTTGTGTACTTGGCTTGATTAATGGACGTTCCATTGTTGGTTTGTTTGATTCACAGTCCAAGAAAGAATTTTATTTCTTCCATCATGCTCATTTCAAACTCATTCTGTATACACTTTAAAAATTCTTGACAGAGAGATTCATCAGAAGATCCAAAAATGATATCATCTACATAAATTTAAATTAAAAGAAGATTGCCATTAAAGGATTTTATAAACAGCGTAGCATCAACCTTTCATTTTTCTAAAATTGTCGTCAAGTAGAAAAGAGCTTAGACGATCGTTCCAAGCACGAGGGGCTTGTTTCAAACCGTATAAGGCTTTCTTCAACTTGAAAACATAATTAGGATTTTTGAAATCAGTAAAACCTAGAGGTTGAGCTACATAAACTTTTTATTTATGAAACCGTTCAAAAATGTACTTTTGACATACATTTGAAATAATTTAAAGTTATGAAAAAATTCAAATGCACATAACATAAGAATGGATTCTAATCTCGCAACTGGGGCATAAGTCTCATCGTAGTCGATACCTTCTTCTAGATTGTATCCTTGAGCAACGAGTCGAGCCTTATTACGAGTCACTAAACATTCTCATTCAGTTTATTTCAGAATACCCAGCGGGTGCTAATGACCGGATGATCAATGGGCTTGGGAACTAGTTCCCAAACTTGATTATGTTTAAATTGGTTCAATTCCGCTTGCATAGCATCTAACCAAAAATTATCACTACATTCTTCTTCAATATTTTTGGGTTCAAGCTGTAAAATAAAAGCAAAACAGGAAGCTATATCTTTACTAGAGAAATGAGTACTTACACTCCTGGTAATCTCACCAATTACCAATTCCTTTGGATGGTCTACCAAAAATCTCATTTCTTTTGGCATATCCTCTGGATTGTTGGTTCCGCCTTCTGGTTCTGTACGTGATTTGCTTGGAGAATCAGCTGGTGCTTTGTGTGAAGGTTCTGCAGGAGCTGTACTTAGTGTACTTATGTCTTCATCATCATCGACTGAGTGTTGATTGAGTTCGTCAAATTTAACATTTATTGATTCTTCGATGATCATGGTTCTCTTGTTGAAGACTCTGTACCCTTTACTCTTTGTCGCATAACCTAAAAAAGATACCTTCATCAGCCTTTTCGTCAAATTTACTCAGATTGTCTTTAGTCTTAAGAATAAAGCATTTACAACCACATATTTTTAAATAAGAAACTGTGGATGTTCTATCAAACCATAACTCATAGGGAGTCTTCTTCGATATAGGTCGAATTAGAACCCTATTAAGAACATAGCACGATGTATTGACAACTTCAGCCCATAGGTATTTAGGTAGACTAAACTGGTTTAACATAACTCTAGCCATTTCAGATAGAGTCATGTTCTTACGTTCCACGACTCCATTTTGTTGTGGAGTCCTAGGGCAAGAGAGCTCATGCAAATAACCGTGTGTGTCACAAAATTGTTTGAACTCTATATTTTTAAATTCGTTGCCATAATCATTTCGAATACGAGTAATCATGAAACCATTTTCATTTTGAACTTTCTTGCAAAAGGTGACGAATTCTGATAATGCATCGTTCTTGCGGACAATAAAATATACCCACATGTATCTAGAGAAATCATCTACTATTACAAATGCATATAACTTACTACCTAGGCTAACAATTCTACTAGGTCCAAATAAATCTATATGTAGTAATTGTAGAGGTCTAGTGGTACTTACAGCGTTCTTGGACTTAAAAGCGGATCGCGTAGCTTTGTTCTTTTCACTTTCACTACATACCATATCCTTCTTGAAAGAAATGTCCGGTAAGCCTCCACTACAACAAAAATACCTTTTAATGACGGCTAAAAAGCGTCATTAATTGCAAACCATGATGCTTTTTTTCTCAGTCCAAGCATTATGAAATCGGGTGTTATAAATGTTTTTAAAAGCGTTATAGATAATTCATCCAAAACCGTCATTAATAGGTTGAATTTCTGCTACGTTTTATTTTCAAAGCGTTATGGATAGTTATGAAAAACCGTTGTATATGGTCGTTGTATCACATTTATAACGCTCTATACTGCATGACATTCCAAACGCTGCTCAATTCAATTCGAAAACAACCACTTTAAACCATATTCACAACAAAGCATTGAAATGTAATATAAAGTACCATTCTCCATTTCATTGTCTCAAAATAGTGTATTTTAGCTACCATTCTACATTTCTCCATTTCATTATATACATCTTCTCAAAATATATAGAGTATCCAATATAGAGTACACTTTAGCTACATCAAAACTATCGACATCAAAAATCTCACAGATACTGTAGCGAAGAAGCACACTTATAACGCTTCAACTTGGTCACATGAAGACTGTCCATAGCACATGTACGTATAGCGAAACCCTGAAAAAGAAAGCAAAACTGTCACTTTTAGAGTCCGTCAATTTTAGAGTCTGTGATTTATATCGAAAAACTGAGAGTATCAGAGTACTCTAATAAAAAATGAAACCGACAAATAAAATAAAACATCTAGGCATGGCATAGTGGACGTAGTCCCAAAATCAACGATGCATGCATACTAATGGAGATGTCATTCCCGAAATAGAAATACTCCCAACTAATATATACCCGCATGTGATTTATATCGAAAAGCTCCCAACAAAAACACCCACAGTACCAAGTTAAACCCATCATGCATAATAGATACCCAACCAACAATTTTAATCCAAATAGCAAAACATCTCCTACAGCAAAGAAATCTTTCCTAACCTAACATGTATAATAGGAAAAACCTAAACCAACATCCCACAACAAGTATAGGAAGGAGAACCCAAGCAACAATTTATACAAGAAACCCAAACCAACAATGCATGCATCACAAATAATTCCAACAACAACTAGGTAACCCGAAATCGAAAATGATCCAACAGCAAGTAAAGAATGGAACATGATCTAAAGATCATTAACGCTTCACAAACAAAGACAATCGTAGGATCGTCAAGCCAAAATCGAACCCAACACGTATCAGTCGATCGAAACCCTTTTTATGTAGGGATCGAGATCCAACAACATCATCGACAAACAAAATAAACCCAAAAACTGAAATCAATCAAGAGTTTAGAATTTATACCCCAGAATTTGGTATCAAAATTCGAAGGGAGCCTTCGGACTCGGCTCGCAGGCACGCACAACGCCTTGCCGGGTCGCGGCTGCAACTGTGGAGAGGCTACATCATCGGCACGAAGGTATCCTAACATCCGTGTCCAGTATCGACTCGTACAAACACGAACGTATCTGCACCCAGAATGAACAACCCAACAGTACCAACATACAAACTACAACCAATGACAAGAAAGGAAATGAGATATATAAGATGTCTCAGATAAGGATTAATCATTATCTGCTGTATTAGCGTACCATAACACGTATAGGACACGTCCCGACACGAAGCCAGTGTATCCGATACGATCTGCAACACTTTGGTTCATTTGGTCGAACGACCATCACCAAGTGTATCAGAGTACTCTAATAAAAACCGAAACAGACAAATAAAGTAAAACATCCATGCATGGCATAGTGAACGTCGTCCCAAAATCAACGACGCATGCATGCTAATGGAGATATCAATCCCGAAATAGAAATACTCCTAACTAATATATACTCGCATGTGATTTATATCGAAAAGCTCCCAACAAAAACACCCACAGTACCAAGTTAAACCCATCATGCATAATAGATACCCAACCAACAATTTTAATCCAAATAGCAAAATATCTCCTACAGCAAAAAAATCTTTCCCAAACCAACATGTATAATAAGAAAAACCTAAACCAACATCCCATAGCAAGTATATGAAGGAGAACCCAAGCAACAATTTATACAAGAAATCTAAACCAACAATACATGTATCACAAATAATTCCAACAGCAGCTAGGTAACCCAAAACCGAAAATGATCCAACAGCAAGTAAAGAACCGAACATGATCTAAAGATCATTTGCGCTTCACAAACAAAGACAATCATAGGATCGTCAAGCCAAAATCGAACCCAACACGTATCAGTCGATCGAAACCCTTTTTATGTAGGGATCGAGATCCAACAACATCATCGACAAACAAAATAAACCCAAAAACTGAAATCAATCAAGGGTTTAGAATTTATACCCCAGAATTTGGTGTCAAAATTCGAAGGAAGCCTTCGGACTCGGCTCGCAGGCACGCACAACGCCTCGTCGGGTCGTGGCTGCAACTGTGGAGAGGCTACATCATCGACATGAAGGTATCCTAACATCCGTGTCCAGTATCGACTCGTACAAACACGAGCGTATCTGTACCCAGAATGAACAACACAACAGTACCAACATACAAACTATGACCAATGACAAGAAAGGAAATGAGATATATAAGATGTCTCAGATAAGGATCAATCATCATCTGCTGTACTAGCGTACCATAACAGGTATAGGACACGTCCCGACACGGAGCCAGTGTATCCGATACGATCTGCAACGCTTTGGTTCATTTGGTCGAACGACCATCACCAAGAGTATCAGAGTACTCTAATAAAAACCGAAACGGACAAATAAAGTAAAACATCCATGCATGGCATAGTGGACGTCGTCCCAAAATCAACGACGCATGCATGCTAATGGAGATATCAATCCCGAAATAGAAATACTCCCAACTAATATATACCCGCATGTGATTTATATCGAAAAGCTCCCAACAAAAACACCCACAGTACCAAGTTAAATCTATTATGCATAATAGATACCCAACCAACAATTTTAATCCAAATAGCAAAACATCTCCTACAGCAAAAAAATCTTTCCCAACCCAACATGTATAATAAGAAAAACCTAAACCAACATCCCATAGCAAGTATAGGAAGAAGAACCCAAGCAACAATTTATACAAGAAACCCAAACCAACAATACATGCATCACAAATAATTCCAACAGCAGCTAGGTAACCCAAAACCGAAAATGATCCAACAACAAGTAAAGAACCGAACATGATCTAAATATCATTCGTGCTTCACAAACAAAGACAATCATAGGATCGTCAAGCCAAAATCGAACCCAACACGTATCAGTCGATCGAAACCCTTTTTATGTAGGGATCGAGGTCCAACAACATCATCGACAAACAAAATAAACCCAGAAACTGAAATCAATCAAGAGTTTAGAATTTATACCCCAGAATTTAGTGTCAGAATCTGAAGGGAGGCTTCAGACTTGGCTCGCAGGCACGTACAGCACCTCGCTGTGTCGCGGCTGCAACTGTGGAAAGGCTACATCATCGACACGAAGGTATCCTCACATCCGTGTCCAGTATCGACTCGTACAAACACAGCGTATCTGCACCCAGAATGAACAACCCAATAGTACCAATATACAAACTACGACCAACGACAAGAAATGAAATGAGATATATAAGATGTCTTAGATAAGGATCAATCATCATATGATGTACTAGCGTGCCATAACACGTATAGGACATGTCCCGACACGGAGCCAGTGTATCCGATACGATCTGCAACGCTTTGTTCATTTGGTCGAACGACCATCACCAAGAGTATCAGAGTACTCTAATAAAAACCAAAACCGACAAATAAAATAAAACATCCAGGCATGGCATAGTGGACGTAGTCCCAAAATCAACGACGCATGTATGCTAATGGAGATGTCAATCCCGAAATAGAAATACTCCCAACTAATATATATCCGCATGTGATTTATATCGAAAAGCTCCCAACAAAAACACCCACAGTACCAAGTTAAACCCATCCTGCATAATAGATACCCAACCAACAATTTTAATCCAAATAGCAAAATATCTCCTACAGCAAAGAAATCTTTCCCAACCCAACATGTATAATAAGGAAAACCTAAACCAACATCCTACAACAAGTATAGGAAGGAGAACCCAAGCAACAATTTATACAAGAAACCCAAACCAACAATACATGCATCACAAATAATTCCAACAGTAGCTAGGTAACCCGAAACCGAAAATGATCCAACAGCAAGTAAAGAACCGAACATGATCTAAAGATCATTCACGCTTCACAAACAAAGACAATCGTAGGATCGTCAAGCCAAAATCGAACCCAACACGTATCAGTCGATCGAAACCCTTTTTATGTAGGGATCGAGATCCAACAACATCATCGACAAACAAAATAAACCCAGAAACTGAAATCAATCAAGAGTTTAGAATTTATACCCCAGAATTTAGTGTCAGAATCCGAAGGAAGGCTTCAGACTCGGCTCGCAGGCAAGCACAACACCTCGCCGGGTCGCGGTTGTGACTGTGGAGAGCCTTCGGACTCGGCTCCCCAAATGCAATTACACTCCCTTGAACAAGAACAAACAGAAAAAAAAATCAAAGAACACAAGCATTTGCTACTTACAATTATTTCATCGAACATGAAGTGCACATAGAACAATTCCCAACAAAATCTTTTTTTAGGGGAAAAAAATCTAAATCAAAATCACTCACTTAATCAAGAGAAGTCAACGATGATGCAGCCCTTTTTGGATCATCGCCGACGTGGACGGAGACGTCGGGAAACCCTAAAAGAACCCTAATTTTGGAGAGATGGATGCATGTATGGCTGTCAAAAATTAGGAGATTTTACTAAAATCATGTCGAGACAGAATTTAGGGCATAAAATAAGCAATGATCGAGATTTTAGGACAAACCGGTGGTGAAGGCTACGCCGGTGATAACCTTTCCTCTGCGGTGGAGTCTGTAACCGAGGGAGACGAGGAACGGGCTGAGGGAAGTTGGGGAGCGAGGAACGGGCTGAGGGAAGTTGGGGAGCGAGGAACGGGTTGAGGGGAGTTGGGGAGCGGGGAGTGGGCTGAGGGGAGTTGGGGAGTGGGAGGAGAAGGAGAAGGAGAAAGAGAGAGGGTTTAGAATTTTTCTTAAGTGCGGGAGAATTGCGGGGGGGGGGGGTCGAGGTTTCGACTTAAATTTTCGTGCTTTTTTTATAACGCTCGTATCACTGGAGCACTATCAATAACATTTTTAATGTAAACCGTCATAGATTCTAGTCTTGCTGAACTTTGATGACGCTTCCACATCACCCGTCATGAAAACCACTTATCAAGCGTCATTAATAGGTCTTTTTGTTGTAGTGCTTGTACCAGTTTTTTTGTGGATAATCTTGAAATTGTGTCCATGTTTGCATGACCGAGTCTCATGTGCCATAATTGACTCTCATCACTTTTAGCCATCAAGCATCTACATGCCTTGTTAGCATCTTCTAACAAATAGAAAATATATATATTATCTTCACTGATACCTTCAAAGATAGTACTACCAGTTGAGTTATCAACTATAGTACATTTGTCTTCGACGAAGTTAATACCATAACAATGGTCAGCTAAATGGCTTATGCTGAACAGATTATATTTTAACTCGATAACTAGACAGACATCTTTAATCACAGGGTAGAGGGCCTTACCAATATTTCTGATACCAATTATGTACCTTTTCAAATTATTATCGGAGGAAACGTATCCTTCTTTCTTCTTCGACAGTGTTGCAAATAATGAAGCGTTATCAGTCGGTCATGTGCCATGAGCAACCGCTGTCGAGGATCCATTTGCTTCTAGCATGTGAACGGTGTTTCACCTATGAAAGAATTTATAGATGAAAACTTTGGTACCCATTTCTTGTAGGGTCCTGGAATGTTAGTTTTTGGTATCCATGCACAAATCTTCAAATCAACAAGCTTTCTAACTCTACATGCAGAAGAAATACGACCAATGGTGCCACAATAGTGACATCTAGCATGTTGAGTGTTGAATGCAGTGTGTTGTGTATTGTTGGTAGGTCTAGTTTTCTAGTGTAAAAGAATGCATGCTTATTTGTCAGTTTTGACCGTATTTCAATGATTCGGTAGGTGACACGTGTTAGGGTAGGAAGCAGCAACTTCAGGCAGTTTTTCTAACCTAATTTTCCAACTTTTTGGGCGTGTCATGTAACAAGCTATATTTAGCAGTAAGTGCATCATTTCTAATAATAGCTTGTTGGAGACTTTTCTTCTCTTTAGGTAAGTCTTCCTCTAATTGGGTAATAGTCTTGTCCTTCTCTTCGGATACTCTTTGGGTCTCGTGTAATAACAGCTTAACAGAAGAAAGCTCACCTACCTCACTAGAACTATTACTACTTCTAACCTCATCTAGTAGGTCGGTAAGTCTTCATATTTCACCTTTGTACTCTTTGAGTACCTTCTTAGAGGTCTGGTATTTACTATGCAGTCTTTTGTAATCCCCTAAGAGGTCAGTAAAGGCTTCTCCTAGTTGCTCAAAGGTAAAATCAACATAAGTATCAAACAGGGGGTTAGTGGTTACCTGATCGTCAGCCATCAAACATACATTTTTAGAGTCATCTGACTGCTCGTCTTCTGAGTCGCTGGCTTCACTTTCATGCCATATGCTTGTATTGGTATATCTTCGAGATGTAGTTTTCTTCAGGTAGCCTTTGTCATATTTGTTGCTCTTCCTAGTTTATAATGATAATGTTTGACTGTCCTTCTTCATGTGTCCTTTCTTTTTACATCTATAGTAGATAGGATCTTTTTCATTGTTATTGTTGTTGCTGTTGCTATTGTAGTCATTCGTTCTTCTGTTGAATCCCATGAACTTCTTAAATTTTCTCACAATAAGAGCTTGATCCTCAGTGTCAGAGTCACTGTCGTCGAAATTATCTTCGACAGTTCTTCTATGTTGAGCTTTGAAAGTGATCGACTTCTCTGACTTCTCATTTGGTGTAGCATCTTTAAAGTCTTGAAGTTCCAGCTCGTGAGTGAGTAGCTTACCCATGAGTGTTTCAATAGACATGGTTGTTAGATCATTCCCTTCAATGATTGTTGTAGCCTTCAGAATCCAGTTCTTTGTGAGAGATCGTAGCAGTTTACGAATCTTCTCATGGTTACTATGCTTATTTCTTAATGATCATAGAGAATTTACAATATCCAGGAATCTCGTAAACATCTGGGTGAAAGATTCGTTTGGCTTCATCTTGAATGCCTCATACTTCTGAGTAAGTGTGTTGATCTTTGACTCCTTGACTTGTGTTGTTCCTTCATAGGTTACTTCGAGAAGTTTCCATACTTTATTAGATGTTGTGTAAGTAGACACCCTGTTAAATTCAGTCCTGTCTAAAGCACAAAATAAAGCGCTAATAGCACATGCCTCAAGACTGGCCTTTTTTTTTCATCCTCAGTATATTTAGCATGAAGTTTTTCAACCAAAACATCTTCAACAAGAATACGATGAGGCTTTTTGTAGCCATCAATAACTATAGACCATAAGTCAAAATCTAGAGATTTTAAGAAAAAACTCATCCGTGTTTTCCAATAGGTATAATTTGTACCGTCAAACGGTGGAGGTCTATTTGTGGCTTGGCCTTCACTTGTGAACTTCACAATTGCCATATGTTGTGCTTTGATCTATGTAACTGTTAAGAATAATAATAAAAAATATAACTACAATGTTACCATGCTTTACCTGTATAATCCTCTCTGATACCAATTGTAGGAATGAATCGTAAAGTATAATACTCTAGAGGGGGTGAATAGAGTAAGCAGCAAAATATTGCTAATTTAAAAAGTTAGCAGCAAGATCATAGAGATATATCACAAATAAATAAATGTAAAAACAGAGATCAGAAAGCAAATACAAAAATAGCGATGTAAACTGGTTTCCCTCTTGTGAGGACTATTCCTGTCGGATGAACTCTAGCTTCCAGTTGAATCCACTATTGGAAAATACTACAAGTTTTCATACGAAGTCCTTGAAACATCTACAAACATGAGTTTGATACGAAGTACTCGACCAACTTCAATTGTGAAGTATCTTTTTTCAATCAAGCCTCTGATTACAATCGCTCTGGCTTGGAATTTGAATATTAAAGCTTAGAACACTTTGGAAGAGAGCAATAGGCTTTAGAGAGGAGATAAAAGTGAATGAGTGAATTGAAATGATCGAAATCCTTCTCTATTTATAGCTTTTCCAAAGGCAGAACTCTGTCAGAGTTCGAGCAAAATTTGGGCAGAACTCTATGAGAAAATCTCGGTAAGATCCGTAACTGCAGGAGGACCAAGTTCAAAAAGCAACGTTCACTAACGAACTCTGGCCGACCTCTTGCAGAACTTGGGCCGAGTTCTGTCAGGGTCTTGTTAGGTTTTTGCAAAAAAGATTTTTAGGATTTTTGAAATTATTTTAAGCAGTTAGGAGCTTTTTGTAAATAGGGGCTGTTTTTCAAAACATGGGATATTTTGAAAATATTTTTAGGGTAGCCTATTTGCCAGTACGACTCGATGTAGAATGTATTCCTAGACTCAAGAAATGTGAAAAATACATTACATAAAGGAAATACAGACTCGAGTGCAAACACAGCTTCGATCTTGAATAGAATGGGTAATAGTTCTCTGACAGTGTCCAAGAGTCCAAATAAACTTGAGTAGCCCTTATATCGATATTAGGTTTGATCAATTACTAAAATTAGGTTTGACCATGACCAATGGGCCAATAGTATCTACGTATGTTTAGGATTACGCGTATCAGAATCATATAAATGCCTAAATGTTTGTGTGATAACAAGATGTACGAGACCCATATGACGTAATAGGCAGTAGCATGGTACATGGTTATTGGCATATTGCTAAGGCCGTGCAACTGTTGGGTCGTTGGCATGAACATCACCATATCGGTTGACGTTGTGCAAATGATCATATTTTTAAATTAGTTGAATTAGATTGTGTGTACTGATTAGAATATGTTTTAGTAGGACGACTTGGATCCGATGTACCTCCAACTTGAAGACACCAGTCAGATGACACCACAGCAGGCAAGTGTACCTTACCATGATTATGGACTGTTTCTTTTATTTTCTTGTTTATTTTGTCAGCACTATCATGTCGTAGGATTGTTGATACTTAGTGTCCATGCCGAAGATGGATGCCGATGTCATAATATTGACATCGAGTATTGACACTAGGCTGTATGTGTATTATAACATGTATATTGACACGAATGACTACAGGACACCGACACCTTCATGTTGCAAGATTACGTGATTATTCTTGATGATGACTTCGCATTAGTTGATAGGGATGTTACCGTTCTTCTTTGTAGATAGTTTATGATTGACCGAACTTACTAGATTCTAGATATGGGGTAGGGAGAATGTAACTACAGTATCAGACTCATTTCTAGTTGGCTTGTTTATTCTAGTGTGTTATTGTCTCTGTATCAAAACTTTGACATTTATTTTTTTCTAGTTTGCCCTTGGTTCTATGGCACGGTGCTTAGGGCAATAGCCTACTGAAAAGCTTGTGTGCCTCAGTGGCAAAGTCTGATATTCTATACATGTTTTTGCTTGCAAAACACGTAGACCAGATATACTAAATACCCTTAGTTCATATTTCCTTTTCTCTACATTGGCATATTGTATGTACCTTGCTATATCTTCTGAGGACCTGGTGATCTCTCTAGGTATTCGACTGAGCGGAGTTGGTTGCTGATCATGATGGTATCTATTTACTATTTCAGTTATCTCTTGCGGTTACATATTCATATTTATATTCTGCTTGTTAGCTTAGTATTTGTAGACAAAAGTTATTCTTTCGAGTCTATTCGGACAAATGTAGCATGAGGTGCACAATATGTTATATCTTGTTCATTCTTGTATTTTATCTTACTGTGGATTGAGACTTAGACATTATTGATTTAGTAAAGATAGTTAGTCGTTACTGTATAGCTTATACGTGTCCTAGCTGGGCTGCAGCCTACTTGATACGTAGCTAGCATGTATATGCATTACTTGTCCCACGTATTTTGGGACTGGGGCGTTACATGTTTTTATGGTGGCCCATGCAGGTCTGAGCATATTATTTCGGTTACGTTACTGTGCCGAGAGAGCCTGCATGCAATGGGATATTGTATTAGGATCTCAATTCACAATTTCTTTGAATTTTTTAATATTTATTTATCGCTCTCGGAACTCATAATTAAAGTCGATCATCCTTCTTGAACTCCTTGACTTGGGCTCTCATTTTTCCCTATTTCAGAAGAAGAATACTCGTACTGAAGAACCATTTGGATTATGTTCTATCATAGCTTATAAGATAGCTGATCGAGTGCTTCAAAAAAATTAGTTATATAGGGTAGTAAGGGTTTGGATAGACACCTCAACTAGATAAACCAAGTGGATCAGACTGGCAAAATATAATTCTTATAGGAGACTTAACCCTAATGAGAGATTCTAGCATCAATTGGCTATCTCATTCTACCATCACCTATGACATAGAGATGTTATATAGAGATGGGCTAGAGGTATAATACGGTTGTCACGACCCGCACCCAGTATAAGGGAACAAGAAGTGGGTATGTCCAGCCTACGTCGCAGTGTCGATGGTAGAACGCTGTCCTAGGTCACAACATCTAACAATATATAACTGTACCTGTACAATGAAATACTCTCCAAAAGGATGACAACATAGAAAGTATAACTCAATCACAGAACCTAAGATAGAAATAAAAGGATAAAAAGATGGATAATAATCTCAACATAGAACTACAACTGAAAGTTAACAAGTTTGGATATTTAAACAACATCAAAATCCAAATAACTGAAGTACATCTCAAAGACAAAACAACTAAATAAAGATAACTAGTCTAGCAGTCTAATCTAGACAATGGGCAGGTCCACAACAACTGTTGGATCCTCATGAGGGCCCAAGTCACTGGTGTCATCTAAGCCAGCTCCATAGTAAGTAGGGCAGAACTCCTCCTTATCCTCTATAATATTTTCAGCAGGTCCAATCAGGATAGGAACGAATACATATCTCCCACACAGTTCGTATCATGATAGAAAATGTAAAGCATGCTATAGAATAAAGTACATGAAAACTGTAAGAATAAACATGAAGAAGAAAAGAGAATTTGATAACAGAAAATATTTAGGTATGGTAATAGAGAATTGTAAGTGACTAGTAATTTAAAGTACAAGATAAACATGTGAACGGCTTGATTTGTACATGATTACACTATAGAGTTTGCACATGATTACACTACTTTGGAATTGTTCACATGACTACTTCTACTCCCCCTTATCCCAATCAATACACAACGATTTAGACAGGTTATGTTATTGTACATGAAAGTTTATACATAAAACTCATGAGATCATGAGAGTACATGAGAGCACATGAGTGTACATGAATAATAAGAGTCCATGAAATACATGATGTTCGTGAAAAGCACATGACATTATGTATCTGATATACCCGAGGGGGATAACATCTTATGTAAAGATCCATATAGACTAATCCATGTTAACATCATGTCAGCATCATGTAAATTAGTCTATAACAAGAATATAATTCCTAACAAGTATGAAACGGTCAGAGAATGTACTCGCCTGATATCCCAAATGTCTGATGAGAATATGAGTCTGAACCAGAGTATCTGTGTCATATTTAGAGCAACCACATGTTACAAAGTGTCCAACATGAATTTAGACAAATTTATAAAGCATTATAAATGATTCTAGGTCATTCTGGGTCAAAGTCAACCCTTGGTCAACTCTGGTCAACCATTCTGGTCAACTAGGTCAACCCTAAGTCAACTAGTCAAGTCTTCCAAGTTTAGGTCAAACTTGAGTTATCTAGTCATTTTAGGTCTATTTGGGTCAAGTTTAGATCAAGTTCAACCCAAAGTTGACTTTTGTCAACTTGCTAGTCTACTATGCAAAGTTAGGCCTATTGGGTCAATTCTAAACTAACTCACCAACCATAGGCCAATATCCTATATCAAAATCAAACATATTCATTCAATTCAACATGTAATATATATATATATATAGGGAGTCATGCAAACATAGGAAGGGGGGGAGTATATATATATATATATATATATATATATATATATATATATATATATATATAAAATATATATATATATATATATATATATATATATATATATATATATATATATATATAAAAATATATATATATATATATAGACTCCCCCCCTCCCCCGTTCCTATGTTTGCATGACTCCCCCTCGCTCGCCGCCGACGCCGGTATATATATATATATATATATATATATATATATATATATATATATATATATATGTAGACTCCCCCCCTCCCCCGTTCCTATGTTTGCATGACTCCCCCTCGCTCGCCGCCGACGCCGGGGCCGCGCAGCCCCGATGGACTGTCGACTGCCCCACCCCTACGCCCCCCGTCGTCGTACGCACAAGTCGGCGGGGGTTTGCCCCCCTCCGAAACCCCCGAACGATTGTGCCCCGGCTGTCCCGCGCTCCTCAGTCGCCTATACCCCCGACCAGTTGGCCCTGGTCGGATTTTCCTCCTCTACGGTGGCCCCGAATCCGCGGTAGCTGTAATCCCCGACGCTAGCCACCGAGCCGACAACAGAGGCCTCATCCCGTAACCGGCCTGTTGATCGCGATGGTCACACCTGCGCCCTGTCGTCCCTGGGCTTCGCCCCTCTACTCCGGTGGCCACCCTCCACGGCGAACTCTTTCGGCGCCCCCCTCCAGCCAGGCCAGTGGACTTGGACGGGAAATGAGGCCACTACATTGGGTTCGGGGCTTTTCCGCTCGAAGAGCAGAAATTCAAATTCGAATTTGCTCTTCTCCCCCTTTCCCCAGCAGCCAGGAGTGGAGTCGGCGTCTATGCGCCCTCCTCCCCAGCCTGACCCAGCTATGCTCCCATATCTATGAGGGGCGGCTATGCGCCCACACCACCCTTGTTGGGAGTCACCATGTCGCTCCTTCGGCGAGCGAGCGGACCTTTGCACCCTTCAGGCTGCCACCCGTCGGGCTACGGATCGGCTCCTCTTGCCGCTAGCGTCTATACGCCAGCTCAATGCCCCGGCTATGCGCCCCTTTCCCCTCCCTCTGAGGGCTATGCGCCCTCTGGCCTTCGCCCGGGCGCATGCGCGCCCCCTCTTCTAGGGACCTATGCACCGGCTTGCGGTAGTTATGCGCCCAGCTCTCCCGTCGACTCCACGTGCTCTCTCTTGGCCGCTGGCCTAGCTGGTCCCGTGTCCCCCTCGATGCTTGGCACGGCAGTCGCACCTTTACCCACCTCCTCCACCTCTCAACCCGACCTCCCCTCCACTGACAGTGCAACTATCCCCTCCGTTGCTCCTTCTTTTGCCGAGATTCTTCGGCTAGATTGCCAGACGCAGCGTCCTTTCTAGTCCGAGGACCCTGAGCATCCGGACGTCAAGCTGCCAAGCACCGCTGATGGCGACACTATCCATGTCCCGTTCTCCCTAGCTGACATCTCCTCCTCATCCGCCAGCTTTGCGGAGACGTTCATGCTGAAGTTCCCCTCCGGGTGCCTGAAGCTCCTCTTAGCTCAAGAGGCTATCACTGGCTGGGGTCTCGCCTTGGCCTACAAAGTCGCCCCGCTGGACCCAAAATACTTACTCCTTCACCTCTCCTCCGACACCGACTACTCGTTAGTCTGGGCCAAGGGATCTACCAGCATTGGATCCCATAACGTCAAGATCGCCAAATGGTCCCCCGACTTTAACCCCAAAGTCGACTCGACTATAATCTCGACGTGGATTACCCTCCCAAACCTCCCCCAAGTATGTCCCCCCCTGCCGTCCTCAAAAGAATCGCCAGCTCCTTTGGGTCCCTCATTGCCAATGCCGAACAAACCCGTAGTCTCACCAATGGTAACTATGCAAAAATCTGTGTGGAGCTCGACCTATCTTCTGAACCCCCCACCCTTCTTCAGATCGATCTCGGGGGATAAATACACCTTCAGTCGCTGCTACATGACAACAGCATTATATTTTGCAAGCACTTTCAAATTAGAGGTCACCTCACACAACATTATTTTCGGGCCCACCCGGAGGTTAAGAAGAAAGTCTCCCATAAGTTGCAACCCCCCAAGGTGACCCACCCCACTCACTCAGCCCCCATTCTCCCCCTCCCCAACTCTCACTCTCGCTTCGATGATAGCGATGGCTCACCCAGCCCCTGCTCCCCTCCGGCGACCCACGCTATCGCCACCGCTCTCGTCGAACCCACGGCCATCATCCTCAACAACAGGTTCGATATTCTCGCAAACTCCCCTCCAGACATCGTCCAGACGAGCACCCTTCCCGATAGGTCCCACCCCGCCGTTAGCGTTGAGCCCACTGTAGAGCTACCAATCTACGTTGGCCCAACGACGAATGAGGGGAACAACCAGATGGCTTTGATCTTACACCCTTCCCTATCCATTATTGCCACCAATCTACGTTGGCCCAACGACTACGAGAACGTCCTGGCCACCTCTGACCTCATTCCCGCAGATCGGCTCCAGCAAACCAAGGAGGCCGGCTTTTTGGACCCAAGCAACCCCCTCTGTGTGCGTGTTGAGATTTAGATTGATGATACCCCCCTCCCTTGCAGGATACAGGCAACACGGGTCAGGGAGACACATCAGCAGAGATCCCGAGAGCAACATCGGATGACCCCACAGGTGTGACCCCGAGAGCTCACAAAATCCCCCATCACAAGAAAAAAAACACTCCCAAGAGCCCACGACCATGACCACTAGGTCGGCCACAAAGCTCAACACCCATCCCCCTCCGCAACCATCCCAATGCTTAACATCCTCTCATGGAATGTCAGGGGACTGGCCAATAAACCCACCTTGAGAAGAATAATTAGCCTCAAAAAAATCCACCGGATCAATATACTTGTCATCATCGAACCTAAAATCTCCCAGATAATGCTCAAATCCATCCAGCTTCATCTCGACTTCCAGTCCGCAGTTGCTGAGTGCCATGACATCTGGATCCTCTTCGCGGCCGAATACAAATTCGGCATCGTGCAGGAATCAAAACAAGTACTCTTCTGCTGGCTGGAGCACCCCATTTTTACTTCTCATTCCCTCTTCTTCGCTATCCACGGCAGCTGTGATTTCGTCGAGCACAAGCTGCTCTTTAATACCCTAATGGACACCCACCTACACCTCAACAACCTTCCGTGGCTCTGTGTCGGAGACTTCACCACGATCTCGGGCAGAGAGGAGAAATCAGTGGGGCGCTCTCCCCCCCAGCCGGCCATGAATGACTTCAATTCCTTCATCTTTAATGCTCACATGTCCACCCTTTCCTTCTTTGACAACACCTTCACATGGTGCAACATGTAGGAAGGCACCGGAAGACAATAATTCCGTCTAGACTGAGCCTTGATCGACAACCGCTGGTCCGACATGGATCTCAACTCTAACCTCTTTCACCTTAACTCCACCGAATCAGACCATTCTCCGCTTCTTATCGAGATCCACAGAAACTCCAACCTCATCAAGAAATATTTCTATTTAGTGGATTTCTAGAGACACCACCCGCAATTCAGAAACACCGTCGTCGCAGCATGGAATTCGATGACTCACCCTAAACCCTTGTTCGTGTGGCTAAGAAACTCAAGGCCACCAAGGGCGCGCTCTCTTCTTGGAGCAAGCTCGCCTTCGGGAACATCTTCCAAGAGATTAAGAAGGCAGAGGATGACATCACCAGTGTTAAAATTTGGTACGCATCGGACAGATCCACGGAAGCCCGTGCCGATCTCAACCTCACCAAAGCTCTCCTCAAGCCTCGGCTGATGGTCGAGACAGAATTCTGGAAGCAGAAAGCCAGATTGTCCTAGGATGCTGACGGCGACAAAAATTCCAGCTTCTTCCACACCTGCGTCAAAGGTCGTAGATAACAACTTAATCTGCACCAGATCTCCGACGAGAACGTCACCTTACTTAAAGACCAGTGAAGCATTCACGTGGCAGTTGCTAACTTCTATACCAAATTTTTCTCCAAAGAGGTCGTCGTCAAAGTTGAGGTTTTCCTGGCGCTAGTCCCCAACTTGATCAGCGAGCGTGAAAACGAGCTGTTGTTGACCCCCCATCCGCGGAGGAAGGTCAAGTCGGCCGTCTGGGCCCTAGACGAGCACAACGCCCCCAGGCCTGATGGTTTCTCTGGTGTCTTCTTTCGATCTTATTGGGATATCATCGAAGCAAATTTACACGCGGCCGATGTTGCCTTCTTCCAAGGCGCGAGCTACCCCAAATCCATCTCACGCGCAAACTTTATCCTTCTCCCAAAAAAGATAACCTGGAATCCTTCAAAGACTTTAGACTGATCAGCTTATGCACCTTCACAAATAAAATCATCTCCAAGATCATCGCAGTCCGCAAGTCCACCCTCTTTCCCAAGATCATCTTCGAGAAGCAAAGCGGCTTTATTCCTGGGCGGAACATCACCGACAACATCCTTCTCGCCCAGAAAATGATCACGTGCATGAAATTCCCGTCCAGGGGAGGAAACGTCGCCATCAAACTCGACATGGAGAAGGCTTAAGATCGTCTGGACTATAATTCATGATCTAGGTGTTCAGGGCTTTCAGGTTCTCCAAAATTTGGATTGACATCATCTTTTGATCCATTAGCAACTCTTAGTTCTCCACAGTCATCAACGGGCAAGCCGACAGCTTCTTCAAGTCGAGTCGTGGGGTTTGACAAGGTGACCCTCTATCCTCCACTATTTTCATCATCGTTGCCGAAGCACTAAGCAGAAACCTAAATAACATGCCAAACACCCCCAGATTCTACCACTTTCATACCACCACTGGTTGCCCTTTAATCACTCATCTGGCCTACATCGACGACATCCTCATCTTCTCTTCTAGCGATGTTGGGTCGGTGGTGGTGGTCAGCAGAACACTTGATAATTACTCCAAATGCTCCGGACAATGAGCTAACACTAAAAAAAGTATCGTCTACGCCCATCACAAAGTCGACAGGAACCACTCGGCCACTATCGCCAACTTAACCTCCTTTTCTATCGCTTATCCACCATTCTCGTATCTGGGATGCCCGTTGGTCTATAGTAAATCTAACTCGGGCATCTTCGAAGGCCTTGTGAACAGAATTAGGAGTAAAATCGAGGGTTGGCATAACGCAATCCTATCTCTGGGCGGAAAGATGATTCTGATCAAGCACATCTTATCTTCCATCCCTATCTACAACCTGGCCGTCTGTTCCCTCCTAAGAAGGTGTTATCCTCATTAAAATCCCTCTTCACTAACTTCTTCTGGGGGTACACCAAAGGAAAGGATAAGAACCACTGGGCCAGCTGGGACACCATGGCCAAACCTACCGAGGAGGGCGAATTAGGCTTCAGCAGACTTTCACACATCATTGACGCCTGCTCCATGAAGTTTTGGTGGAAGCTACGTTCGGATAACTCCATCTGGACCCTGTTCATGAAGGCTAGATACTTCCAGCACTCCCACCCCACGATGGTTGTTGCCAACAATCGATCCTCCGTATCCTGGCATCGTATCCTCCACGGCCGACACCTCGTCGAACCCTTAATCCGACTAAAGCTTGGCAATGGCAGCTCGTCGCTACGCCACGAGCGGTGGCTCGACAATGCGGCACTCCAATTTTCTTCGATCGCCCCCTATTTACTCAATTCGTGATTTATGGGACCCCATCTCGGGGTAGAGGTGGGACTGGAGCCGTGCGTGGCTGGGGCGGCAGCAACAGCCGATCTCGCTACTACCAAAGTGAAGCTCAACGACTTTCCTAACGCTTTCAGGTGGTCTTCTAACCCTGGCGGTACTTTCACTATGGCCTTAGCCAGGCGCATGGTGAGAGGCACCAGCGGATAATCTTCGTCAATCATACCCTTTTGGCACTCCTGCATCCCAAGCAAATGGTCTGTCCTGCTTTGGAGAGCTAACCGCAAGAAGTTTCCTACCGATGACTCCCTCACTTCCATCGGTTTCATCCTCGCTTCCAAATGCCATTGTTGTACTTCCCCCCGATCTGAAACTTTTGAGCACATCCTTCTCACCGGTGACCTCGTCTCTCAGCTCTGGAGCGACCTCTCCCGCCGCTGCAGACAGATTCATCACGCCGAAGGCTTCTACGATCTCCTCGCCAACTGGGGCATCTCTTATGGGCATCAGATAATTGCAGCCGCCGATATCTGGGTACTCTGGAAGAACCGAAACAAATTCAAGTATGAAGGACACCAATACAACCCTGCTCAGCTGAACAGAAAAACCCTCCGACAAATTCTCAAGATCAGGAGGCGCTGCACACACTCTCCGGTCCGTTTTTGGCAGGCGCTGACCAAACCTCGGGGTCGGTCTATGCTCCTACATTTGGGTCGAGACCTCTTCTTGTTTCTACTTTTTGCTCGTGCGAGGCGCGTTTACTTGTAAACGCTTCGGCATTTTGTGCCTGATACATCAATAAAGCTCCCTTCTTTCAATATATATATATATATATATATATATATATATATATGTAAACAAACCCACATTTTTAATTATTCAAGGTGCAAAATGCCGTAGCCTTTACAAGTAAGCGCAAAAATCAGAAGACAAAAAGGAAGAGGGGAGCCTCTCATGGGAAAAAGATCAGGAGGCCAAAAGGTCCCAGAACTACAGTTGGCCATGGTTGTAATTACGTTTGATCTTGAGACTCTGGCGGATGGCCTCGCGAGTGAGCTGCTTGACTGAGAATTGACGACCCTCGTATCTAGCTTTGTTGCAGTTCTTACATAAGACCCACGTGATGACGGCTGCAACGATCTGGTGGCAATAAGACACGTTTGTCCGGGTGGACAGAAGATCGTTAAAGCTCCCACCGGCCATCTCCATGCCGTAGCGATGGGATAGGGCCAACCAGACGTTAGCCGAAGTATTATCGTAGCAGAGTATGTGGTCAATCGTTTTCGGCTGTTTATCGGCGCAGCAATGACAAGCTGACGTTAAGCTGAAACCGATGGTAGTAAGGATGTCGTCAGTAGGAAATTTCTTGTGCACCGATCTCCACACCAGAAACGACCATTTTTTTGGTATACAGGGGTGCCAGAAAGGACCCAAGATAGGTGCGGGAGGCCCGTGTCCGTGAACGATCCTTCTGGTAGATGCTACTGTGAATACCCCGTTGGGGATCTCTGACCACGTGAGCCCGTCGTCATCCATACCTATCTTCAAGCCAGAGTTCTGGAGGGTGTTAGCGGCCTCTTCTCCGATCCAGTCCCGAATTTTGTGCCAATTCCAGTTGCCGGCATTATTCCACAATTCTCTGATCTTGCTGGTAGCCGGGGAAGCCGGGGGGCGTGGGATAAGATCAGCTCCCATCCACCTTTCAAGGAATAGTGCTGATTCGCCAGCGCCCAGTTGAAGGCGAATCTTTGGTTCGGCGAGGGAGCGACCGTGTAGAATGCATCTCCAAACCGCCAAGGATCTGCTGTTGCTAATAGCACTAGCTGGGTATATGTGTTTGAAATACCTGGCCTTTATGAAGGGTGCCCACAAGGTGTGGCTCACACGAAGCTTCCACTACAGTTTCATGGAGAAAGCGTCCATAATGTGATACAGTCAGGAGAATCCCAGGCCCCCCTCATCAGTAGACTTGGCCATAGAACCCCAGCTAGCCCAGTGTTGTCTGTCTTTTGATTCATTGTGTCCCCATAGGAAGTTGGCGAAGTGATTCTCGATGGAGGAGAGGACCTTCTTCTGGGGGAGCATGTCCAGAGGGTGTAAATAGGGATGGAGGAGAGCACTTGGTTAATCAAAACTATTTTGTCGCCTGGCGATAAGGTTGTGTTATGCTAACCTTCAAGTTTTTTCCTGATTTTGTCAATAATTCATACGAAAATGCACGCGCTCGATTTGCCGTAGACCAACGGGCATCCGAGATAGGAGAAAGGAGGATAAGCGGCAGAGAAAGAGGTAATGTTGGTGAGAGTGGCAGTGTACTCCCCGTTAGTGTTGTGGTGGACATATATGACGCTTTATATATATATATATATATATATATATATATATATATATATATATATATTTATATATATATTAAATATACTAACATACATATATTTAGATATATCAAAGGAGTGAAAACAAGTGTGTGTGTGTGTGTGTGTGTATGTGTGTGTGTGTGTGTGAGTGTGTGTGTGTGTGTGTGTGTGTGTGTGTGTGTGTGTGTGCGTGTGTGTGTGTGTGTATGTGTGCTGTGTTGTGTAAGGGGGTAGACTAAATCTCAGAAACTGAGATTGAACTCAAGTTCAATCTCAAAACAAAAGCAAAAACCAAGTCTCAACTTATCAACCTACACTAACCTTCAATAGTACATACATATATACATATACCAATACCTATAACCAATAGCCTACAACACTCAATACATGTCATATCCATATATATAGATATTCCAACTCTCATATATATATACATATACAACTGAAATCTCCTAATGTACCTCAGAAAACTGTGACATGTATGTATATCAACCCACATACCCTCAAAAGAAACTGAACTCAATAGGTATCTCAGAAATCTAATTCAAAACTAAATATCAGTGTCAAACTCAAAAATTTGAGTTGAACAAAAAATCAATTCTCAAATATCAAAACCAATTGAATATCAAAAACTCATATACTACACAAACCCAACTCAAAACCTAAAATCTGAAATACAGAACTAAAACTCATGAAACTTGACAAACACAAAGGTGTACACGTGTGTGTCATGCTCGTGTCCTCACAAAGTCGAACACGTGTCCGTATCGTTTCCAAACAGTGTATATCGTACAGGCACATACACGTGTATAGGAAAATCCTCGTGGGCACGTGTCGTGCTCGATAGAACACCACACGCAACACGAGGAGCCTCGTGCTCATGCGCGTAGCTAGGTGGGGTGTAGGTCTAGGTGTATACCACCCTGACACATTTCCATGCAGTATCTATGCGTCACATGAACAGCATGTCGGGAAGGGCCGTGCGCGCGTGCACGGTCTCAGCCGAATCAGTACAGGCACGGTAACTTCGCGCACACTCAATAAAATCTCATGAAATTTCATGAGCACGTGGGCAAAGGTTGCCCCCACGTTTCCACCAAATTTTATACCAAACCGTGTCGTATCAATCGAGTTATGACACTCATAATGCAGGATAGTGCACGGGATCTCGTGCTACATCTCCATGTCTGATTTGGACACCAAAAATGTGTCAAATTGAGATTTGTCTTCACAGAACTTGTTTCAAATATAAACAACAACAAATTCGTGAAAACAGAATAAAAAAATATGAACTTTTGATTCTAAGAGGTATTTCATCGAACACGTGTTCCAATACACCGATACGCGTCCGATACGCCAACCAAACGGATACAAAATCCTACCAAACTACATCTACAGGTCTGGGACACCTAGATGGATGCATCTATAAAGAAAAATCAGAATTTAAAGGGGTTTAGAGGGGTTTACCTATTGGGATTCAATATCTCAATGAAACGAGCCTGCAAACGTCCAGACCTCGATTTCCTCTGGTCTAAAGCCTCTGATTCCTTACTAGCAAGTCTCCAGCAAGTTTCTCTCCTCCAAAGGATCGCAACATACTTCGCTTGTTCCGATTTGGATTAGAATTGAGGAAAAGGGGCCATTGGAAGGGAATAGGAATTTCTAGGATTTTGAGAAAGCTTGACGGCTACTATACTATAACACATATAGGAGGGCTGTTGAAGTGGCCGGCCAGGGGTGTTGCTAGGGTTAGGTTAGGGTTTAGGATGGGCCATAATACAACTAAAGTCTAAAAGTAGCCCATTAGCACAAAGGCCAAAAAGCTATATATTAAATAGCCTAAAAATAACTTAAATTATTTCCTAATTAAGACTAAGCTCTAACTTAAAATCTAATTAGCTAATTAAGTCTCTAATCACATGGTTAGTCTTCTAATCAAGGTTAACTAAGGTTAAATCATTTGCTAATACCAAGAGCACCAATCAAAAACTACAACACCAATCAAATTAATAATAAAATAATCAAAAATTCAAAATATCACACAATTACTAAAATACTCCAAATCTAGAAAAGTGGTAGTGACAAATCTACCCTCCATAAAATAATTTTGTCCTTGAAATTAAAGACAAAACTGAACAAATGAGAAGGATAGAAAAAATCATACCTCAAGACTGAAAAAGATATGGGTATTGCTCGCGCATCTCATCCTCCCTCTCCCAGGTAGACTAACCTGGAGAGTAACTCCTCCATGCGACGCGAACCAAGGGTATCGTCTGGTTCCTTAGCACCTTCTCTCGTCGATCCAGAATCTCTACCGACTGTTCTGGATAACAAAGAGTAGGGCCCACCTCGAACTCAGAATAATCCAGTACATGGCTGGGATCTCCCACATACCGTCTTAACTGCGACACGTGAAATATATTGTGGACTCCCTCAAAGGCAGGTGGCAAGTCCAATCTGTATGACATGTCACTGAATCTTCCGCTGATAACGAAAGGTCTGATGAAGCGCAGGCTAAGCTTTCCACCTCCACCAAAACGAATAGTACCTCATGTCGGAGATATTCTCAGAAATGCCAGATCTCCAACCTATCATAAATATGGTCTCCAACTTAACTATAACAATCACATGTTCAAACAAAATCACAAAAAAACAAAATCATAATCCTAAGTCTAAGTTGTAGCTCAAACTCCAAAGGTCTTCGATGGCTATCGGTCCAATGCCGCTGTCTGTACTGTGCCACACGAAGTCGATCTCTGATGAGCTTCACCTTCTCGGCTACGTCCACAACCATCTCAGGTCCCAATAAAGCTTGCTCTCCAACGTCATCCCAAGACAAGGGAGTACGACATCTACGCCCGTACAAAGACTCGAATGGTGACATCTCAATGCTGGCCTGGAAACTGTTGTTGTATGTAAACTCCACCAAGTGCAAATGATTCTCCTAGGAACCTCCAAAATCTATGACACAAGTCCGCAGCATGTCCTCGAGTGTCTGAATAGTCCTTTCTGACTGTCCGTCCGTCTGCGGGTGGTATGCAGTACTAAACTTGAACTGAGTGCCCAAACTAGTATACAGACTCTGCCAAAAATGGGAATTAAAGCGACTATCTTGATCCGAGACAATACTTACCGGAATTCTACGAAGTCTGACAATCTGACGCACGTACATCTCTGCTAGCTTCTCCGTAGACAAACCCACTTTGAATGGCAAAAAATGGGCTGATTTGGTCAACCTATCTACGATGACCCAAATTACGTCATTTTCTTCTGGTGTACGTGGCAATCCTGAAACAAAGTCCATCAAAATATGCTCCCACTTCCACTACGGAATGGATAATGGATGTAACAGTCCTCCTGGCCTTTGTCTCTCTGCCTTTACCTGCTGGAAGATCAAACATCTGGCTACGAAGCGTGCTACCTTTCACTTAATCCCATACCACCATATATACTTTTTTAGATCCCTAAACATCTTGTTGGCACCTGGATACATAGAATACCAAAAACGGTGGACCTCCTGTATAACCTGCTCTCGAAGGCCTCCACTAGGCACAAACAGTTTGGAACTATACCTCAATGTGCCATCCTCTGCAATGACAAACTCATCCGCAAGTCCTGCTCGAACCTGCTCTCTAATAAACTGCAGAGCAACATCATCGAACTGAGTTAACTGAATCCTCTCAATCAAGTTCGACTGAATCTGCAGTCCCCACATCTGCATCTCAACTCACGACACTATCACCTCGATCTCCAGGCTCTCCAGATCTGCTAACAAGTGACGTTCTACCATCAAACACATAGCTAATGGATGCCTACTCAAGGCATCAACAACTACATTGGCCTTCCCTGGATGATACTGAAATGAAATGTCGAAGTCCTTCATCAACTCCAACTATCTCCTCTGCCTCATATTGAGCTCCTTTTGTGTAAACACATACTTCAAGCTTTTGTAGTCTGTGAAGATCTCCACATGCTCTCCATATAGATAGTGCTTCTACAACTTATGAGCAAAGATAACTGCCGCCAACTCCAAGTCATGGGTAGGATAGTTCTTCTCATGCGGACATAATTGCCTGGAAGCGTAGGCAATCACCTTTCCATTCTGCTGCAAGACACAATCTAGACCCTTTCCTGAGGCATAACTGTAGATAGTAAACCCGTCTGACCCTAATGGCAATGTCAGAATCGGGGCTGTCGTCAGCCGCTTCTTTAACTCATTAAAAGTGACCTGACACTCCTCTGACCAGATAAATTCTGCGTCCTTTCGGGTCAGCCTAGTCAATGGCTCTGCAACCTGGGAGAAATCCTAAACAAACCTCCTATAGTAGCCTACCAATCCAAGGAAACTCCTGATCTCTGCAACTGAACTTGGAGCGGTCCACGCCTCAACTGCTAAGATCTTTTTTGGGTCGACTGAGATCCCATCCCCGGTCACAACATGACCTAGGAAATTAACTTGATCCAGGAAGAACTCACACTTCGAGAGCTTGCCATAAAGCTCCTCCTTACTGAGAATCTCTAAAACCACTCTCAAGTGCTCCTCATACTCCTCTGGGGCCTTCGAGTACACCAAGATGTTGTCGATGAATACCACCACGAACTTGTCCAAGTACTGGTGGAACATCTTGTTCATCAGGTTCATGAACACTGTCGGGGCATTAGTTAACCCAAACGGCATCATCATGAACTCAAACTGGCCATACCGTGTCCTATTTTCGGAATGTCCTCCTTCTTCACCTTTACTCGATCGTAACCTGACCTCAGATTAATTTTGGAAAATACCCTCGCTCCGCTCAACTGATCAAACAAATCATCGATTCTCGGCAGTGGATACTTGTTCTTGATCGTGAGGCTGTTGAGAGCTCTGTAGTCGATACACATCCGTACCGACCCATCATTCTTTGGCACAAGGTGTATCGGTGTACCCTACAATGAAGAACTCGATCGAATACAACCTTTGTCATGTAACTCATCCACCTGCTTCTTCAACTCCATTAGCTCGTTATTGTTCACTCTGTAGACATGCTGAGATATCGGCTCTGTGCCGGGCACCAAATCTATAGAGAACTCCACATCTCTGTCCGAAGGTAATCCTGGAAACTCCTCTAAAAATACATCCATGAACTCAGCTATCAATGGATGTGGTACGCTCTGCTCCTCTACTGAAACTCTACAGAAAACTCTGCTGCTCTGGTCCGCCTCTCAACTGGTGAACTCGAACTCTTGCTCTCCTGGCGCTCTGAAAAGAACTCTACCACCACAAAAATTTATACTGGCACGGTACCTGCTCAACCGATCCATCCCGAGTACAATATCGTATCCCAAAACTACTCTCCGATCCTTGTAAATATCACGGACGAAGATGATACCAACCCTAGTCGTGATCTTGCAAGTCCTAGGTAACGATTCAGAAGAAAAATGGTATCTAATAGCAAATAATACAGACACAAAGCTATAAGAAGCCCCTGAATCAAACAAAGCAAATACAAAAAAATAGTCGAGAAGAACATAACCTGCGATCAGATCTTCTACTGCCTCTGCATCCTCGGCTGATATGGCAAAAGCTCGCCCCTGCTGACCTCCTCGAACCTACTGCTGGTGCTGAATAAACTTCTGCTGCTGAGTCTGCAATGGTCCCTTCTGCAGGCCTGCCAGAGCCTTGGCTCCTGCACCCTGAGCTGTACGTCCCAAAGACAAGGGACAGTCCCTCAGCTAGTATTCCGCTGATCCGCAAAGTAGGCACTTTCCTAGACTCTTTCTACAGTCGTTCCACCCATACCCTAGCTTCTTGTAGAAGGTCCAACTGATGGCTTGCCGCTGTCTAGGTGCCTGTTGTATCTGCCTCTGCTGAAAAGGCACACGACCCTGACTCTGGAACTACTGTTATTGGAACAACTTACGCTGATGTTGCTCCTAAAAATGGGGCCTCTTGGCCGGGCCTCCACTGCCACCGGCTTCATGTGTATCACGACCACTCTTCAACTTCAGTTCAAGGTCGTCCACCACTTCCATAGCTCTCGACAGAATCTTCTTAAAGGTAGCATCTCTGTCACTCTTGGTCAAGGACTTGACTTCCTTGACCAAGCCCTTCCCGAACCTTCTAGCCTTCGCCGTCTCGCTAAGGCCCACAACGAATCTGACCAAGCGACAGAACTCTTTGGCATACTCCTCTACTATCTGGTTCTCCTAAACTAGGTTCTCGAACTGCATCTCCAAGGCGCCAAGTGTTGTGTCGGGGAAGAACTTCTCCTTGAAGACCCTCTTGAAAGCTCCCTATGTCTACCTTTCTGTACCAACTCTGGGGTCGGTCTGGTACCATATACGGGTAAGGTCCTGCATTTGGCTGCCCGCTGCCTCTATCTGAATCCCAGCTGGTATCTGCTTGAGGAGAAAGACCTCCTCTATATGCTCAATCCAGTCGTCGACATATAGGATACCCTCAGTACCCTTGAAGTCTCATGGCCTCAACTTCTCAAAGTCCTGAATGCCCAGTTTGGTGGCCCATGCAGGTCTACATTAATCACTTTAGTTACGTCACTATATCGACGTGAGCCTGCAATAGGATTAGACTCCTAGGATCTTATCCACGCATCTTGACTCATTATTGACCTCTATCCTTGATTTTTATTGAAACCTTGACTTGCATCCTGCTTGAAATTCTTCAGCGGCTAATATTTTCTATTATTGTAGTGAATGGATTCTTAAGACAGGAACAACGCTTCCCTGAATACCCTACCGACTGCAGGAGGATTCTTCACGTACATGATCCCACCGACGCAGGGAGGCCAACTTACTCAAATGGGCAATCCGTCTCAGCCGTAATTCTCGAGGTTTCGTAGAGACGACATTCCACCACCCCCATAGTTTCCCCCATAGACTCCACTACAAGCACCCGTTCTGCCTTCAGCATATGCTCCACCACCAGCACAAGTTCCACATCCAGCGTATGTTCTCCATCCAGCACATGTTCCATATCCAGCTCCTACCATACACCCAGAACCAGCAATGTATCCAGCCCCTGCCGTATATCCAACATCTGTTCTGTCTCTGCCATCTACACTAAATACCGTTGCTCTCCTCGAAATCTTCCAGCAGCTCATCACTTCCTAGATGGAGCAGGGCAATACCTTTCGCGACACCTTGAGAGAGGCTCTCCAGACTAGAGATGCTCCATGATCACGCCCTGGAACTTCCAAGAATTTCATGGACCTTAGGCCCATGGAATTCAAGGGGACAGAAGGGATTCTCTACACGGATGAGTGGTTAGAGAACGTTGATCGGATTCTTCAGATGACTCGAGTTACTAAAGACCTAAAGTTCGAGTCAGCTAGCATGCAGCTTTACGACATCGCCCGCATGTGGTATAGAGACGAGCCTCGATTCACCGCGCCCGATGTGACCTGGGAAGAATTCAAGAAGCTGTTAAAGACGAAGTTCTATCCTGAAGCAGCCCGCAAAGAGTTGGAGAACGAGTTCGAGAGCCTGGAGCAGGGCAATCTCTCCATCGATGAGTACACCGTCGAGTTCTTTCGCCTCAGTCGCTTCGGAGATGCCTTAACCCCTGCAGCCAAAGCCAAGAAATTCAGAAAAGGGCTATCACATGAAATTCATATAGCCATCGCCACCAGCCAGGCCACAACTTACGAGAGAATCTTGAAGGTCGCACAGGCAGTAGAGATAGAATTGAAGTGTAAGCGTAAGAGAGACAGAGACGCCCATGGAGGAGGCAACAGCCAATCAGGATCGACGAAGCGACCCAGTGCCCCAGAAAAGACCGCAACATAACAGTATCCTCAGCAGCTACGAGCAGCCCCATATCAAGTCAAAGATTTTGCTACCTGCCAGTATTGTATGAAGAGGGGCCACATCTAGGAAAAGTGCCACAAATGGTTTGGGTTGTGTTGGAATTGTGGGTCCAACAAACACATATCTCGATTTTGTCCGAAGAGAAACGCGACTACCCCACCACTACTAATGCCACAAGCTGCAGCTGACAGTAATCCCTAGTAGATTATGGCAATAGTATTATTGCTAGGCCTATATTAGAGTTGACTTGTGAGTAATTGAAATATTTTAATAGCAGGATACATTAGACTATTCATGCTAATAGATCATTGTTTTATTGAATTTCGAGGACGAAATTATTTTAAGGTGGGTAGATTTGTGAGCCCTTGGACCAAATATTGGTGTTAAATTTTTTTATAATATTTTATTATTACTGTTAATTTTTGTTTGTGTATATATATAAATATAACAAGTGTTATTAGGCAATGGGTAAAGAGAGGATTCCTGTAGAATGTTAATTTAGCCAGGGGCCTTAGTGTAAAAGCTTCCAGTTTAAACCTCTTCAAATGACCAAATCCCTCTCCCTCTCTGGAGAATTCAAATTTAAATCCTCTGTTCAAAATTCGTAAAGAAGAATCAGAATCTTTATGGATAAATCCAAATGTGATTCTAAATCCAGTTCTCCCAAATCTTTTTCCTCCTGATCCAACCGAAAACCCTAGCTATATAAAGGAAGAGTAGCATACAACTACCTCCCCTACTATGAACCCTAAGGCTTGGTTTTTCCCTACCGCAGGAGGTTTAAGGAGGACTGAGGGATCAATCGAACGAGGAAAGCCAACTAAATAGGTACACCGATCCAATCTTATTTTACAATTCATGTTTAATGTCTTAAGTGTTCGATATGATGTCTAGGAGCAAGGGTAGATTAATTAGAAGCGTTAATGCCCTGTCCCATGATTTTGAAAACCATAGAAAGTCGAGGCCACTTTGGTATCAGAGTTGATACTAAACTAATTCGAATGTTGGTACCAGGTTTGATATTAAAGTCACATTCGATGCTTGAATCAGAACTGGTAATTAATACCATGCTTGAGTTTGTATCAGAGGTGATACTTAACATCATATTCGACTCTTGTACATGATTAACACTCGGTACCATTGACTCTTAAATCCAAGTCATAGGCCTAAGCATCAGAGTAGTATTGATGCCACCTTCGACTCGGTATCAATACTGATACATTGGATAGACCAAACATTAGGGAGAGCATGTCATCTGTTGTATCAGAGGGATCAATCTTCCCATTACTTGTATTAGTTGCATAACAATTATGTTGCACAGGGGTTGCACTTGCACTAGGTTATTAAGGGTGCCCTGATTATGCCAACTGCTCATATATGGAACTCATATCCTGTGCCAAGGATACATGTTACAGTATTAGCATATAAAGTCTCAAAGTTGAAGGGGTATTCATACCAGTTGGTTTGAAGGGTACAGGTCAGATCGAGTCTCATATGATGATGGGGAATCGATTGTATGACATACATTAGGCAAATAGGACGGTTCCCCAGCAGAGTCTGCACTAGAAGTAAATTGTTAAGGAAGACACAAAGTTTTGCATTTGGTTTTGCTCTAGTCCCTTATATACATGTATGTCCCTTCGTCGTGTGTGTGCCTCTTCTTGTTATTGCTCGTGTTATACTTTATCTGCTGTTGACAGGTTGGATAACTTGCCTGCAGTTATAACCTTGCTCCGACTCTTACACCCTGTATTGCTCACCCTATTAGGTTCCAAGAATGGTCATTTACAGCAGGAGGATATGTTGATGTGTGTGTGTGCGTTAGAGTGTCAGATAAGTTACCTCTGATAGGGAAGACCTGTGTATATGGATGTGTCAGATGGCATGTATTATTATAGGTACTTGTGTATATGCGTCAAGAGAGTCCTGGTATCAAATCGAGTACCCAATTAGGATTCTCTGGTGTCTACTTTCAATCTTGTTGGGATATCATCGAAGCGAATTTACACACGGCCGATGTTGCCTTCTTTCAAGGCGCGAGCTACCCCAAATCCATCTCACGCGCAAACCTTATCCTTCTCCCAAAAAAGACAACCTGGAATCCTTCAAAGACTTCAGACCGATCAGCTTATGTACCTTCACAAATAAAATCATCTCCAAGATCATCGTAGTCCGCAAGTCCACCCTCCTCCCTAAGATCATCTTCGAGAAGCAAAGTGGCTTTGTTCCTGGGCGGAACATCATCGACAACATCCTTCTCGCCCAAAAAATGATCACGTGTATGAAATTCCCATCCAGGGGAGGAAACGTCGCCATCAAACTCGACATGGAGAAGGCTTAAGACCGTCTGGACTGTAATTCATGATCTGGGTGTTCATGGCTTTCAGGTTCTCCAAAATTTGGATTGACATCATCTTTCGATCCATTAGCAAGTCTTGGTTCTCCACAGTCATTAACGGGCAAGCTGACGGCTTCTTCAAATCGAGCCGTAGGGTTCGACAAGGTGGCCCTCTATCCTCCACTATTTTTATCATCGTTGCCGAAGCACTAACCATAAACCAGAATAACATGCCAAACACCCCCAGATTCTACCACTTTTATACCACTACTGGTTGCCCTTTAATCACTCATCTGGCCTACGCCGACGACATCCTCATCTTCTCTTCCGACGATGTTGGGTCGGTGGTAGTGGTCAGCAGAACACTTGACAATTACTCCAAATGCTCCGGACAATGAGTTAACACTAAAAAAAGTGTCATCTATGCCCATCACAAAGCCGACAGGAACCACTCGACCACTATCGCCAACTTAACCTCCTTCTCTATCGCTTATCTGCCATTATCGTATCTGGGATGCCCGTTGGTCTATAGTAAATCTAACTCGTGCATCTTCGAAAGCCTTGTGAACAGAATCAGGAGTAAAATCGAGGGTTGGCATAACGCAACCCTATCTCCGGGCGGGAAGATAATTCTGATCGAGCACATCTTATCTTCCATCCCTATCTACAACCTGGCCGTCTGTTCCCTCCTAAGAAGGTGTTATCCTCGTTAAAATCCCTCTTCACTAACTTCTTTTGGGGGTACACCAAAGGAAAGGATAAGCACCACTGGACTAGCTGGGACACCATGGCCAAACCTACCGAGGAGGGCGGATTAGGCTTCAGCAGACTTTCACACATCATTGATGCCTGCTCCATGAAGTTTTGGTGGAAGCTACGTTCGGATAGTTTCCTCGTTCTTCGGGCTGGTAGCTTGCGCTGGCTGTACAGCTGTCCTCGAGCGCTGTATTGTACGAGAAACAAATCGTTTCCTCGTTCTTCGGGTTGTCAGCTGTCAGAAGATCTGATTTTCTGTCAGATAATGATGACGCGGCCACGTCAGCTAGCGCGCTTGGATGGGTACGCAGTTCAGCTTGTGCAGTTGAGTTGTTGCGCAATCTGTTTCCTGCGTATTTTAGTTGAAGGGTGCACAATTTGATTTTTATTACTTTTTTGATGGGTGCAACTTGATTTTTAGGACCTACAAGACCCCCTTCAAAGTTTTCAAAATTTGAAAATATTCAAAGTTTCAAAATACTTTGAATTTCGAATTTAAAATCAAGTTGCGCAAGTGATGCCTTGACTGCGCGTTTGGAGGAATCAGTTCCTAATTTCTCGGCGCAATCTGAGGTGACTGTTACTTTTGAAAAACTATAAATAGTTTTCGTTCTTCTTTCTTTCATTCTTTACTTGTTTCCAACTGTTCAAGAGAGAAAAGCTCATGTGCCAACTCCGACTCTTCTCCTTCTTCTCCGTCGACGTCGATGGCCCCCAAATGTTCAGCCGCCGAGAAGGGCAAAGCCCCCGCTGAGTCTTTGACTCGGGTTGTGCCCCGAATTTCTCGTCATGAAGTCGGTCACCCTGTACTGAAAGGTAGATGATAAACTCGATCAAAACCCTTTTTAGGGTTCTTTGACATTGTTGAACCTTCATACCTCTCTCTTTTTAGAGATTTGATGGTATTACGCCACCCTATTTAGGGTTTTGGTTGCACACACACAATAGTTTTCATTTTTATGAAAACTATATTCTTGCGCAATCGGTTGAAAAGCGCTGGCAAATGTTCAGCGCAATCTATCAATTTGCGTAAGTCTGTCCATCGCAAACTGATGCCTTGCGCAAGTGTGTTAGCGCAATCTGATGACTTGCACAAGTGGATGTGTTGGTGCAACTGGATATTTTGTGTATGTAGGCTACATTAGCGCAATCTGATGCTTTGCACACAGCACAATCTGATACTTGCACAATTTGCTGATCTTTTGAACAGACTCTTTGATTTTGCATGTACCGAATTCTGTTTTTTTGTTTGATGCAGTTAACCTCAGGGAAGACCCAAATTATGAGGTCTTTGCAGGGACTTTGGCTGAACCTGAGTTTAAGGAGGATCTGTCCCATGTGACATTTTCTCAGTATGCCCGGCCGTCATCTCGGCAAGCCATCCTAACAGCACAAGACAATGAAACATTACTGAGTCTGATGACCGGGCAGCCTCTGCAAACTGCTGACGCCATTATTCATAAGAAGCCTCTGTTTCTGTTTGGTGAGGCTCTTGATAACAGTTCTCAGCCGAGACCTCGAGTTGAACAAGACTCTTTCAGAGAGGCGAAAAAATGATACTTCTACCTGAGATTTCCAGGTGCCTTCCCCTATCTCGCTATGCTTTTATGAGCTATCCCAGGAGGATGGACTGGGATGTAACTCCTCTCCAGCAAGCCCGAACGGGAAATATTTGTGTGAAGAAGGGGCCAACAACAAGGACATGTTCTACAGTTCGTCTGAGCGTCACAGCTCTCTGCTCAGAGGAATGAAACCCAGCTACATTCCACCGGAAAACTCCTTCCTGCTGCTGCCAGTCCGAACGCCGATATTCGTAAATGAGTTTGCGAAGGTTGAGGGAAGATATCCGGACCAAGACATCCGATTGACGGGTCTTGTGAATCCGGACAACAAGAGATGGAATTGTATAGCCAATTGGATATTGGCTCAATTCGAAGAGAAGCTCAAGGAGATTGAGCTGTACCAGGCGGTGTACTCTACCGTTTACGGCTTCCACCCCAATCCCCATCTGTTCCTCGCATTGGCGGAGACGTACAACTTCAGGACAAGAACTTTTATGACGCCCTGTGGAGAGATTGGATTGGCTTTTCACGAGATGAAGTACATCTCGAGCCTGCCAATGGAGAATATCCCTTATGAGGAATTTGTCCCAACCAATGACGAGTTGGACAAACTTCATCAGGAGAATGCTGACATGGTGGCCGTTTTTGAAGAGCTGCTGTGCCACTACAAGATTTGCTCCTTGTACTACAAGAGTGGTACCTCTACCACTTGCTACTTGACAAAATGGTTGTCCTATCGCTTTCTCAACCACATCATGGAGAAGAAGACTAAGGAGCACGATAAGTGCAACCCTAACTTCTTTAGACCACTCAGCAGTAGCGAAGTGATGGGGTTGATGGAGCAAAACAAGGAGCTGGATATCAAAATCGATGATGATCTTCAATATCCTCCTTTCAAAACAGGAGATATTATTGAAAGTTTCAGGAGGATGGGCTATAGGCCCATGTCAAAGGAAGCCCAGCTGGCGGGTTTCCTCACCTACTGGCTTCGACAATTCGTCGTCCCTGGAGCCAGCACCGTCGATCGCTTTCATCGAGGCGTGTTATTTGCTGCCGTCCGCTTAGTCTTTGGCTATCAGATGGATCTGTTGTCGGCAATGACCTGCAGAGTAAATGCTGGCCTTCGTCTTTTTGTTGATTCGATGCTTAAAGGGAAAGGCGAGAAAGGGAGCTTTCCTCGGCTAGAGATACCCTACACATATTTGTTCGGATGGCTGCTTCTGCACTATCCTTCATTGATGAACCCCGACATGGGAGCGGTAAGCGGTAGCTTCCTGAGGAGATTCTCCAAGAGTAAGTGGATATACACCAGTTTAAGAGATTGCAGACATGCTATGAATTTTGGAAAAGGATGGAACGTCTATTGTGTTCCTCCTCCAGCGGGCTACAAGCACATGTCTACAAATCTGGTTGACTCTGGGAGGCAGCCTTTGGGTCGTGTAGTTTTTGATTGGCTGAAGACAATCTGGCCGTCACACCTAGTTTACGGATTTGAAGACGAATGTTATTTGGAGCCCTATCTTCCCAGCCGTTTTGCGTGCCAATTCGGCTATGACCAGTTTTATGTAGGCAACGCCATCACGTGCCTGCAAGGAAAAGGTTATTTGATTGATGGCGCCCGGGCTTGGGCCTACTATAATGCTCGAGACACAAGAACAACATTCTCGATGCCGACGAATAGCGATCATGGTCCTCGGATGCTGTACACATATTCACTCTTCTATACATCGACGAATACCTTTGTCGAGAATTTCAGTCTTGCCGATAGCTTTGCAACAGCAATGCGACTAAAGAAAGGAGCAACTGTTATGTCGGCTTCTGGTAATGACGAAGAGTATGAGCCAGTTGATGCCCCGTTGGAAGCTTCAAGGGAAGCCAACTTCCCCGAAGAAGTCAACGAGCCACTACGTGTCTCATTGAAGGTTGTCAGATCTCCAGCCAAGGAGAGGAAGAGGAGGATAGAAGAACCTTCTTCTCAAGTTACTAAGAAGAAGCTTGTCTTGGAATCTTCGAAAAAGGTCACCACTCGGTCGCAATCTCGGCAGCTGGCTGAGTTGACTCAGAGAGAAGAAGCGACCACCCCAACTTCTATTCAAAGACAAGAAAACGTCATAGATGTAGAGAGTCCGGAGAGACCTCTACACAGAAAGAAAATGGTCTTCAGAAGAAAAAAGGTAGTCACTCCTCCGAGACAAATCCTGTCATCGGTCGTGGCTAGTGCTATCGCCGGAGTCACAATGCCGTCTCCTACACCTGCCCCTGAACCTGAAGCTTTCAGTCCAGAAAGGAGGGATGAGGTTGTAGAGACCAGGGAGGAGGTCATGGGGAAAGAGGATGAAGTATTGTGATCTCCTACACTTGCAGGGGAAACTACCCAGCTTCCAGCTACACCGAGAACACTTCATGATGAAGAAGATCGATTAATGATCGATGCTCTGAATGACTTCGACTTCGGCCTCCAGGATGATATAGATCCGGTCGCCGCAACTTATAGTGGAGCACGAGAGGAGAGCACAAGTGATGAAGATTCATCAGCAGAGGCTGTTGATGATACTCTGAATCCAGAGGAGGACGCTGATGTCCATGTATCCCCAGAAGGTGTTGATGAAACATTGAATCCAGAAAAGGATATTGATGTGCATGCATCTCCAGAGAAGAATGCAATTGAAGAAGTAGCACCTGAGGAAGTTAATATTGCTGATCCCAAAGGTATTGAATGATATTATCAATCTTCTTTTCGTAGATTAAATGGCTGACATCTATATTTTTTATCCATGCAGAAATTGAATCTTCTCCAATTCCTTCCATATGTACTGACATAGTGCCAATAAAGGCAATAGCTAGCGGTAGCCGACATTTTTTGGGCGGCTCCGAAGCGGGTAGTAGCCAGGCAGTAATGTCTGAAGCTACTTCTGCGAGGTTGCAACCGGTGTCAGCAGATGACAGACTTGTCACTGGACCTAATAATGGTAAGATTGGTCTTACTTTTGATCTTTCTCGATAGTTGCTAATGACAGCCAACTGATGGTGTTTGTTTGATTTCGTAGAGGAACATCTGGGAGGGGCGACTAGCTCTTTCATGGCTCCTTTATCTAAAGAGACCTCCACTCATGTGCAAGAAGCTGAACGTCCATCTGTACAGGCACCTGCTGCTTCGACGTCCATGGGAGTAGCTGCTACTCCTGGTGCCATTGCCACTAACAGATTCATAATCGGTTCCTTCACCAACCTTTTCTTCAATTCATTGGGACCCTTAGTAGAGAGGGTAATTGATAAAGAAGAGGTTGGTTTCATAACTGTTAGTGTTAGGGTTATATACTAAAAGCATCACCTTTGTAGTAACCTTATTTCCTTAAATTTTGAATAAGAATCATATGGGTAAATGTTTGCATATTGTATTTGTTGCAAGTGTTAATGCAAATGTCTGATATTCTATATTATAGATAATATGGTGTGTGGTGTCACACAGAAGATCATATTATCAGTTTCCTATGGAGTATATAAATAGTTCACAACCTAGATGGACTTGGACAATCTATTGGAAAGGTTGTAGTGTAATCTGGTATTAGTCTATCTTGACTATAGGTTTACACTAGTACACTTTGTGTGTATTGAACAGGACCACTTGAGGTTGTTCTCTTTGTACTGACTACATAAGAGAACAAACACCTCTTTTATTATGGATGCTTGTACTCTTAATCCGGATATAATAACGGACATGTATATGCAGTGTGCATTACTTTGACTCATAAAAGAGTGAGATTCCTTATGGATCAACAACCTTTATGAATTGGGTAATAACATTGTATGTATGATAGGCTGTTGATTATAAATGGAATCTATGTCCCGATACATCGGGTTGATGATGTCCTCTTAAGGAGCTCATAAGGATTGTCATGTAAATCCTGCAGGTGAATTATATCCGACATGATAAATAAAGTTGAACGGTACTACTTAAGGATAAAAGATGTCGAATCAATATAGTTGTCAGTAACTTAATTTGATCGACGGACATACGATATCTTAACATGGGAAGCCAAACGAGCATATAATAAAAGGAGCCCACAAACATAATTTGGGATTAGGGAGGTAGTGCAACAATAGCTCATTAGTGGACCGAGCTATTGTTAATGGGCCTGGATTGTGTGTTCGGGCTGAACACGGGATATCCAGATCCATTAGGAGGCCTAACCCTAATTTCTCCTTATGGTCCCTGCCGTAGCCTATATATATCCTCTATTCTCTGGCCGCCAGATTACTGATCAGAAATCTGAAATTTTCTCTAAATTCATGATTCACGTAAGAAGAGAAAGAGAGTGCTGCCAAGGAGAAGAAAAGGTTGGGAGATTGACGCCCACACGACGTCCAACTCGAGGAAGGAATACATGCAGAAGATCTTGGGGTCGTCCGCTCGAGATTGCCAGGAATTACTTGTCTCCTTTCCATCGCAGGTATAATTCGTGAACCCTAATTTCCGCCTATGAAGGGTTAGAACACGTATTAGATCTGTTTAACTTTCTATCGATCAATACGCACACCAAAGGAAGGGTCCTGGGAATCCCCAGTTCCATCAGTTAGGGGTCCAACCTCGTATCTGATAGCTGCCATCCGGAGTCAAGGTGATAAAGCGCAAGTTGCTTACCATGAACACATCATGGATGAGCTAGAGGAATCGGTTAAGATCTACAAAGATCTGAATCGGGGGGAGGTGGAGCCCTTGGTACAGGCCGAGTTTGAGAGGATGTCTCAAGAGGCTGCAGTTGCGAAAATTGACTTCCAAATTATCTTGGACACTTTCACTGCCAAGTCTTCATAGTACAACTCTCAAATAGAGATAATAGCATCTGCTGCCGGGGAGAAGGAAAAGAAAGTTGCTGAGCTAAAAGCAGAATCTGCCCGTCTTCAAGAAGAGTTGAGACTTGTTCATCTTGCTCTGGAAGATGAGGCCACACAACATCAAGCTACAATTCAGCAACTGGATACCCTAACCAAGGAAAGAAATGAATATGTCACAACTCATCAAGCTGAAATCTCTCGCAGACTAGTAAGCTTGCCGACTTTCGACGATAAGTCTGGAATGGAGGAAGCTAGGAGGCGAGTGGTGAATTCTCGTGAGGAGCGACTGCAAACTTTAAAGCAGCAGATGACTAGCTTGATGACCCCGCCAGCGGAATAGAAAGACTTTTTATATCTTCTATTATGTGATATGTAATGCCTTTTGATTTTGATTAATAAAAATACATTTTCTTTGTGGCTCTATTATTTATTGCATATCTTATTCAGATATAAATAATAGCGATAGAAAATATATTCAGAGGTGCAGGACATGATATATTTCTTAATTTTTAGAAAATAATTATATTTATTATATCTACTCAGAGGTAATGTGGACATGGCAGCATATAATTTGTTGAATATCATAATTTCAGTTGACAACTTAATCAAAGACAACAAATACATGACAAGTTGCTGATGTGAATGAAATGGATGAATCGTCAAAAGGTGTGAACGAAATGAATCGTCAAGATGAACGGATGGACAGTCAAATAAATGGAATGAACGGATGAACCGTCAGATAGATAAAATGAATAGGCGAACCATCAAACGAATGTAATGAACGGGCGAACCGTCGGATGAATGTAATGAACGGGCGAATCGTCAGATGAATGTAATGAACGGTGAACCGTCGGATGAATATAATGAACGGGCGAACCGTCAGATGAATATAATGAACGGGTGAACCGTCGGATGAATGTAATGAACGGGCGCACCGTCGAAGGAATGTAATGAACGGGTGAACCGTCGGATGAATGTAATGAACGGACGAACCGTTGGATGAATGTAATGAACGGGCGAACCGTCGGATGAATGTAATGAACCGGCGAACCGTCGGATAAATATAATGAACGGGCGAACCATCCGATAAATGTAATGAACGGGCGAACCGTCAGATGAATGTAATAAACGGGCAAACTGTCGGATGAATGTAATGAACGGGCGAACCATCGGAGGAACGTAATGAACGGGCGAACCGTCCGATGAATGTAATAAACGGGCGAACCGTCGGATGAATGTAATGAACGGGCGAACCGTCGGATGAATGTAATGAACGGGCAAACCGTAGGATGAATGTAATGAATGGGCGAACTGTCAGAAGAATGTAATGAACGGGCAAACCGTCCGATGAATGTAATGAACGGGCGAACCGTCGGATGAATGTAATGAACGGGCGAACCGTTGGATGAATGTAATGAACGGGCGAACCGTCGGATGAATGTAATGAACGGGCGAACCGTCGGATGAATGTAATGAACGGGCGAACCGTCGGAGGAATGTAATGAACGGGTGAACCGTCGGATGAATGTAATGCTTCATTGTCTCAAGAATCTCTGTCTATAAATAGAACAGAAAATCGGACGGAATGATCACTTTCACTTTTTAACACAAAGATGTCATCTAGAGATGCATCCAAGAAGGCTGAGATCACCCCGAAGGTTGAAGCGGTTATTGAAGAACGTCCAGTCGAGACGGCCCAGCCAAAGCAGACAGAGGAGGGCGCAGGTTCGTCTGCACCCAAGCCACCAAGGGACGTCTTGGACTTCCTTCTTGAACCATGGAAAACTGAAGAAGAAGAGGCCATGAGTATGGCTGCATGCAAGTTCCTGGTGGGTTCGAGCAAGAATGTTCTCGGCTCTTTTGCCGATTATGTTTGTGAGAAGGATGGCAGTGGTCCCTGTCCTGTCTTCAAGAAGGACGATAGTGATTCCCGTCCTTGATATTTTGTAACAATAAAATCAAACTTTATTTATGAACTGTCTGATCATATTTACATAAAATCCTTGCTACATTCATACATAGTATTTTTTAAGGAATTTGCCATTAATAGGCATCATAGCAACTCGAACGTCTAGCTCTGAGAGTTGATAGGCTCTATTTGAAAAGACTTTGCTCACAATGTAAGGACATTCCCATTTCGCATCGAACTTGCCCTTGCTCATATGAGTCATAGTCATAAGACGTCTGACAGTTAGAACGAGCTCTCCTTTCTGAAAAGCTCTGACCTTAACATTGCGATTGAAAGTCTTCGAGATGCGGGCTTGGTATAACTCAATATGCTGTTGAGCCAATAGCCGCTTCTCGTCGAGCGCCTCCAATTCTCGAAGTCAAAGAAGATCGTTGTTCTCTGTAGTGAGCTCATTAGCGATGGCAATCCGCAGGGACGGAATTTGAAGCTCCAGGGGTAGAACTGCTTCACAGCCGTAAACCAAAGAGAAGGGCGTACAGCCTGAAGGGTTGCGGACCGTAGTACGATAGGCCCATAGACATTCTCCAAGCTTTTCACTCTAATTTCGTTTGTTAGTAGACAAAAACTTCTTGAGGAGCTTGATGATAGTTTTGTTGAAGGCTTCAGCTAAACCATTTGCGGCAGGGTTGTAAGCTGTAGAGGCGACGTTATCAATTCGATGATCGTCACAAAACCTTGTGAACTTTTGACTGATGAACTATGGTCCATTGTCGTGAATGATCCTTCGAGGTACACCAAATCTATAAATGACATGGTGTTTGACGAAGTTGATGACGCTGCTGGTTTTGACTTCAGCCAAAGGTATAGCTTCAACCCATTTGGAGAAGTAGTCGGTTATTGCTAGTATGAACCGGTGTCCCCTAGAAGAAGAAGGATTGATGGGACCTATAATATCCATGCCCCAGGCTTCAAAAGGCCAGGAAGCAGCAGTCGGGTGCAGGAATTCTGATGGTTGATGAATAAAATCTGCGTAGATTGGACAAGCTCGACACTTCCTTGCATATTCGATGGCATCAGATACCATAGAGGGCCAGTAGTAACCCATGCGTCGGATACGGTCTTGTAGTTTAGGACCGGGTTGATGTGCTCCATAAACACCATCGTGAGCTTCACGTAACACTTGCTTTGCTTCATCACCAGTAGGACAACGCAATAGTAAGCCGTCATAAGTCCGTCGATAAAGAGTCTTGGTAGTCTGGTTATAGTAGAATCGCAGAGACCGCTGACGAATACTCGTAGCTTCCTTGGGATCTTCAGGAAGTATATCATGAACTACAAAGTCGATGAAGGGAGCTCTCCAATCTTCACTGATAACATTGGCTTCAGTAAGATTACTGAACTCAATATTATGATTGTTTTCGATGCAGAACAATTCTCGATTAGAGACAACCACAACCTGCTGTCTTTTGATAGGGATGGCTAAGACTGCTGCAAGATTAGCCAAAGCATCTGCTTCAGTATTGCAAGATCGACGAACATATTCGATGAAGAAGGCTTTGAATGATGTAGCCATGTTAATTGCCGCTTCATAGTAAGGCACTAGATCTTGATGGCGAACTTCATAGGTTCCTCTAACCTGGTTAATAACCAGCTTAGAGTCGCCATAAACTTCAAGATATTCAACGTCCAGTTGTTTAGCTAACTGAAGACCAATGAGTAGAGCATTGTGTTCTGCTACATTGTTGGAGCAAGGTTCATCTAGGGAGTAGGCTCTTTGAATAGTTGACCCGTCCGGAGAAACAAAAATAACTCCAACTCCTGCGACAATGGCACCAATAGGTCCAATCCTGGATGTACCGTCAAAGAATAGACGCCAAGTAGGAAATTCTTCGGAGATCATGTTTGATTCCAATGTCTCGTCTGGAATTTCATCGTAAAGCTTAGATGTCTCCGGAACAGGATGAGCTGCTAAAAAGTCAGCCAGTGCTTGACCCTTAACAGACTTTTGTGGAACATATACCATGTCGTACTGGGCTAGCAGAATGGCCCATGTAGCCAGTCGGGAATTGAGTGTGCTAGGCTTCTTCATCAGTACCCGAAGAGGATTAACTCGGGATATGACATTAATTGTTTGTCCAATGATGTAATGCCTTGTCTTTTGAATAGCGAACATAAGAGCTAGGCATTCTTTTTCGACCGGACTATAACGGTGTTCAGCACCAATCATAGTACGACTGAGATAATAGATGGCCTGTTCGTGACCTTCTTTGTTCTTTTGGGCAAGTAAAGCACCCAATGAATGATCCATAGCACGGACATACATTAAGAATGGTATACCTGAGATTGGTGGTACCAAGACTGGTGGGTTCATGAGATATCGTTTTATGTCATCAAATACTCGTTGACATTCTTCGGTCCAAATAAAAAATACACCCTTCTTCATTAGCTGAGTAAATGGTCTGCAGCGTCCAGACAGATTCGAAATGAATCTTCTGATGTATGCAAGTCGACCTTAGAATCCTCGTAGCACTTTTAGGTTGCGTGGAGGACGCATCTCTTGAATGGCTTTGATCTTTTCGGGATCCACGTGTATACCTTTAGAGGTAATGACGAAGTCGAGAAATTTACCACTAGAGACACCCAAGAATAACTTGGTGGGATTCATTTTGAGTTGATGTTGGCGCATCAAATTGAAGATTGTTCTCAAGTCTTGGATGTGATCTTCCTTTAGACGACTTTTGACGGCGATATCATGACGTAGCATTCGACAGTCTTACGCAGATGATCTCGAAAGATAGTATTCATGGCTCGTTGGTAAGTTGCACCAGCGTTCTTGAGACCAAATAGCATTACGGTATAGCAATAGACTCCACGAAGAGTGCAGAAAGAAGTATGTTTTTCATCTTCAGGATTCATCCGAATCTGATTGTATCCAGAGAATCCATCCATGAAGGATATTCGCTCGAACCTACAGGTGTTGTCAATCATGACGTTCGTGATAGGGAGAGAAAATTCATCTTTTGGACAGGCTTTATTAAGATCCCGAAAGTCGATGCAAACTCGAACTTTTTCGGTTTTTTTCAAGACTGGGACAACGTTGGCTACCCAATCTGGATGTTGTTCTTCTCGAATAAAGCCACAAGCTATAAGCTTTTTGACTTCATCATTAATCGCGTCCATTATTTCTGGCTTGAATCGTCTTTGATGCTGTTTAACTGGCTTTACATTAGGCAAAATATTCAGTTTATGAGTAGCAATTTTGGGATCTAAACCTGGCATGTCTTCATAACTCCAAGCAAAGACATCAATGTATTCTCGAATAAGAAGAATTAATTCTTGCTTATCTGCCTCTGGAAGGTTCTTGCTGATGAATATTGGACGAGGGGACCCGCTTTCTCCTACGTCAATTTGAACTAATTGATCTTCGGTAGGAGGTTCTCGTTGTTCGAATCGGAGTTCCTATTGGATATCCATTCGTTGAGCCCAAGGATCTGTTTCGGGATTTTCTTCAATATCCTCGTCATATCCTTCTGGAAGTTCGGCGGAGACCATGTTGGAAGATACGACTAGCCGATGAATCTGACCGAAGCTGGTGTCAGAATCCCATGATCTGGAGTCAGAAGAGTTAGAGCGCTCCTCACTATCGGATTCTGAGACTACTGTGGATAATACCGGAGGTGAAGCATATCCGAGACCTCTTTTGGTTCTGCTGTAGTACATCTCTGACTTTCCTTTCGGAACAGCCGTACGGATAGGAGTTCGTCTACCCTTACCATAGTTGAGGCCATTCTTGAAATCATAACCCATCTTTCGAATGATATCTTTTGATTGTTTACTTTAATGACGAAGTTGGAGATGTCCCGTATCGTTGCTTTTGCTATCATTCGTATAGCTAAATTTTTGTTCTGGTCCTTTACTAAAAAGTATTGGACTCTCACCTCTCTTTCGAGAAGGGACAACAAAGTATGAATCATCTGGGTGTTCGAGTGAGACATCTGTTTGAAGAGACTGTACAACTCCTATTGTAAATAACTGAAAGCTATCTAACATATCCAAATAGCACTTAGCATGATAAATGACATCAGTATACTGGAAAGGGGATGCTTTTTCATTGATTTGTACATCTGTATTTACAACAGGACCTGTAGCCTTAGCAGGCTTGGTCAGATTGATTACAAGAGGGGAGAAAAAGAACGTGGAGGAGGATTGGACTTGTTACGATGAAGGTCAATAACAAGCGGCTCAGAGGAGGTGAGCTTCCTTTTATCCTTGTTACGAGATAAATCAATAACAAGTGGCTCAGAAGAGGTGAGCTGCCTTTTATCCTTGTTGCGACGTAGGTCGATAACAAGTGGCTCAGAAGAGGTGAGCTCCCTTTGATCTTGACCACCATCAGTTGGTTGCTTCTGGACAGGCAAGTGAATAGCCAATGGTTTGGAGGACTGAGGATGAAAATCACGCCCTTTGACAGGTATGATGAGGGTATCATTGGGCACTGCTTCTTGTTCTTCTTCAGTATCCATAGACAGTACTACCTTCATGAACTCATCTTTATACATGCGAGCATCGTTGCAGTATGCTTCGACACCTTTGAAGGAATAGAGATCTGCAACTCATTTTGAGCTTCTTCCTTGTCATCAACGTATTTGAAACATTGATAGAGATTCGAAAGAACAATGTTGTGTTCATGTAAGAATGGTCTTCCCAAAAGAGCATTGTAAGAACAACCATGGTTGTCTATGATGTAGAAGGTTACCTTTGTGCGGAGATTGCCTATTTGGAGTTTTAGGTGAATCTTGTCCAGAGGTTTACTTCTTCCCTGGTTGAATCCCAAGATGGTGGTGATTGTACCAGAAAGACTATGTACTGGGATTTTCAGTGCATCTAGCATTGTCTTCAGCAAGATGCTGAGTGCTGACCCTGGATCAATCAGAATACAATCAACTTTCATTGAGTCAACATATCCTGTATAGTATAGAGGATGGTCATGCCTATTGTCTTCCATCAGCATATCATCCTGTGTGAAGGTAATATTTAGAATTAACTCCAACATACTATGACAATGGCGGCAAGAGACAGGCTCTGCTTTCGGCTTCTTTAGAAGGTTAGACAAGTTTCCGCCTGCATTAGAGCTTCACTCAGAGTTTCTTGAGTCTCTTTGAAGAGGCACAAGAGCTCGAAGATTGACAGCCTGGCCGGCGTATTGGCTAGTTGAGCCAAGATATCAAAGTTATATGGCTTCTCAAGTCCTAAGGGGGATGACTTCTTCAAAGGTTTGTCGAAGCGGACTTGTTGTTTGCCTTTGTCGGCTGTCATCAGTTTGGGGGGAATGGGTACTACAACCGGTGAGGATGCATAAAGGACGTCTTCAGTGGAAATAGGATTCACTGGAGCAGACTCAGAAGAAGAAGCAGGGTTTTCTTGATTTTTAGGATATTCCCGTAGATAGGCTTTCCCTGACCTGGTGCCCAGCAGGATTTTTTCTTCAACTATGGGGTCAAAAGACACCATATTGCAGATCTTTGTTTTGCTTTTGGAACGTTCTTTCTTCTTGGAAGGAGCTTCGAAGTCAAAAACAAGATCCGGGTGGATCCACATGATCTCACCATTGTCAAGAGATAAGGGGACGAGACCTTCACTTCGTGGAGGAGGGAGATTCTCGATCTCAAGAGTGGCCTTGGGGATAGGGATGACACCGTGCTGTACCATCTGTGGAGGGAAGTTACCGAACTGTACTGAGACCATGTTTGCGGTAACAGTCTTCTCATCTTGTTGCAGAGTGACAACACCAGCGTTGACTAGCTCTTGAATTTTACCTTTGAGCACATAACATGCTCGAGTGGGATGCCCTATGAACCTGTGATAGACACAATATTTGGGATGATCAGTCTTACCGACTTCATCAGGCTTCTTCGGGTCTGGGAGTTGGAGCTTATTGCTTTTGATTAAGCAATCAAAGATGCTCACGGTGTCGTTCTCGTCAAAGGAGTACTCTACTTTCGGACGAGGTTCTCTTGGTGGAGGTGCAGAAGGAGTAGAAGCAGACGTAGGGGGAGCTACGTTGACCGCTAGAGATTCTTTGTTCTTCAAGTTGATGTTCAAAGTCTCTTTTCCTTTGCGGTTGTTCTGGCGATTACGACCACTCAATGTCTGATGTTCATCCCGATCGGGGTTAGACATGTGTACCCCTAGCTGCTTGAACTTGTCAGTATTAACTTCAGCTATTTTAGTATTGACAATGAAGGATGGCCAGTCTTGGAACTGAGTTGACCCTGTCCACATGCTGATAATAGGCAAAAGATTTGCCTTACAGGTGTCTATAGTGACAGCGGCTGGAGTCCCAGGAGGCATCTTTAAAGCTTCTCGACGGAACCTTTCAGTGAAACTCTCAGCAGTTTTATTATATCTTTGTTTGATTTTATTAAGGTCTGACATGGTCATGTCATTGATCCCCTCATAAAATCGTTCCAAGAAGATTCGTTTGAAACCCGAGAAAGAGGTGATACAGCCATCAGGCAAGCTTCTGTACCAATCGTATGCCACACCGGCTAAACAGCCGACGAATACCCTGGTAAGAAGAGCATCATTTGGTTGAAGTTGGACAGTCATTACCTTAAAGTGGTTAATGATCTGACTAGGAGATGTGCTGCCATCAAACAGAGAGATTGTTAGAATCTTGTACTTAGGAGGAAACAGAACTTCCTTCCATTCAATAGGATAAGGTTGCTTGACTCCCAATCTCTGCAAATTATCCTTCTCTTTGAAAGCCTCGAATTGAGTGCGTAAGAGTTTGACAGCTTCATTATTATCCTCTGATGATGAAGAAGGAGCAGGATGAATCAGAGTGTTAGGGGAAGGAATAGCGTGATAAGTACTACCCCCAGCACCTGACTGACTGGATGTGGGTTGAATTGGTACAAGGGGTACTTGAGGAGATACTACCCCTAGCCCTACATTGACAGGCATCGACGATGCTATGATCTCAGGATTTGCAGCAGGTACAGTCGGTGGTACTGTATGTTGGGCTACGATGATAGAATGCATACTTGCAACCATTTCAGCCATGGTCTTCAGTTTGTCTTCTAGTGCAGCTATTCGTTGTTCTTGACTAGCCGAACTAGAAGCATCTGGGTCTTTAGTGACAACATAAGCTGTCACTTCTCTAGGTACAATAGAGGATACAGTCTGTTCAGAACATTCGTTGTATGCATCATAATCAGAGAAGGAATCATCTCCTGAGTGAGAACGAGGGAGATGGCCAGAAGGATCTTGGAGAAGATTCCTTTGACCGATTGTATCTCGGCTTCGGGATCTGGTATGTCGAAATACTCCTTCAGAAGATTCTTGGAGTAGATCTAAATGCCGTTGGCTGGGCTAGCGAGGCTTGCCGTGCTTGGAGCACTTTCTACCCCCAGTGTCTCGAGAAGCCATATTGACAGAAGCATACAACACTTCGTCTTCGTCTTCTGACATAGGTTCAGACGTTGCAAAATTCAAACGATCGAAGACAGATTGTTTTGTTGTTTGACAACAACACTTGATGACAACCTTGTGATTACAATGGTGTCCAAGTGGTTGAACTGGAGGTGTTGAGATGTTGTCCCGTTTTTGTTTGAGGTGTTCTCGGAGATCAGGAACAATGATGGGACGAGAAGAAGTCTGAGGGATATGTTCTTTGACAACATTCGGAACATGGTTCCGGTTCTTCAGATGTTTTGTCCCTTGAGTGTACAGGGAAGTACTCACTTCATTAGCATAGGTGTCAGGATTTTTGATCCTGGAAGTTTGCCTCTGATGCTGGTTCAATTTTGGCATTGGCTGTTTGCGTTTCATAGAAACTGGTCTATTGAGATAAGTCCTTAGATCAGCAAATTCATCCCCAGGGGTTTCTGTCTGAGACACCAGTAATTTTCCCTATTTTGAGCAGAATATTCTGAGAGTTGGAAGATCTTGGAATTCTGCTACCGGAGTAGGCAGAATACCTCTTTGATCAGTACACTTCCCTTTGGCAAGGAGGGAAGAAGAACTCTTGCTTGAGAGAGTTCTTGTACTGATTGGTGCTGAGGCACGTTCAGATTGATCTTCTACGGTAAAAATCGAGGAAGACTGAGAAAAGACCAAAGGACCTTTTCCCTTGTTTTGTGAAGAAGGGTTAGCTAAAGAGCGTTTCCCTCTATTGTCTTCCAAGTCGTGGAACGAGGAAGTTTGAGAAAAGACCAACGGGCCTTTTTTTTTTGTTCTGAAGCAGAGGTGGAATAGTCAACAGACTACCCCCAGTAGATTGCGCTGGAGCAACAGGGTGCTTGGGAAGAGGAGCAGAGTTTTTCCCCTTGCTGTGAGAAGAAGAGAGATTAGCCAAAAGGCTATCCCTTTTAGACTGTGCTGGCACAGTTTGTGCAGGGGTTGAAGTGGCAGTAGGCACATTGACTGGTTGCGCATGAAAAGCTTTGACAGATGGCCTTTTGGCCACAGACACTGTAGATTGTGCAGCAGGAGTTCTGGCTTCAGAGTGCTTGGGTTGCACTCTGGTTGATGGAGTGGTGGACTGCGCAGAAAGAGTTGCAGCCAACTACGCCAGAGGAAGAGGAGTCTTGCACTTTGCCATAGCAGCATAGGAAGTGGTTTGTGTACTGGCAAGAGGAGCAGTATACTGCGCATGGACAGTAGAGGCAGCAGACTACGCAGCAGTTTTGGCAGCAGAGACAGCAGACTGCACAGAGGATTGCGTAGAGTACTGTGCAGAGGACTTTGGAGTCCACACTGAACGAACCTTGCTCTTGACAGAGGTTGCAGTGCGATGAGTAGTCCCAGAGTTGATTATCTCCTCGTAGGCCATCTGGTTGACATTTACAACCAGCGTCTTCTGCGTCTTTTCGATAGACGCAATGTCACATTGAGTTGTCACTTTTTCGTCGGAGGAGAAAGTCGTCCCCAGCAGAGTCGCCATTTTGTTTGTAAAAACAAAAGTTGTTCTTTATTTCACAGACTTTGTAAGAAGATTACAATAAAATTCTGGAAAAGTACAACTATAGGAATCCGATCTAAAGACGATCGCTTTATCCCTTGGACGATGTGAACTTTGAAGACGGTAGCCTTTGAAGTTGAAGGCAGTAGCCTCTGAAAAATGCAGCAGCACTTGGGCAAGAACTCCTGATTTCTCTGATGATCTTGAATGATCTCTGCTCTTGATTCTGATTTTTCTGATCCCCCCTATGAAGGACTTGAAACTCTATTTATAGAGTTCTGGAAATAACTAATTTTTAGTTATTCTGGATTGCGCAGGATGGACTGCGCAGACATTGGACTGCACAAGAAGCGAACTGCGTGGGCAGTTAATCGATCGTGGCTCAACTGTATTAGACACATGGCATTGTTTGATTAAAATGCGCATGATCGTGTACAGACGGTTGCCACGTGATGAGCAATTGATGGCATGTATGCCACGTACAAAATGTCAGTTGTCTTGATGGACTACGCCACATGAACTGCGCTGGCTTCAGACTGCGCTGGATTGAACCGCGCTGCAGAGAATCTGGCAGACTGCACTTCGATTGGGCTGGTAGCTTGCGCTGGCTGTACAGCTGTCCTCGAGCGCTGTGCTGCACGAGAAACGAACAGTTTCCTCGTTCTTCGGGCTGTCAGCTGTCAGAAGATCTACTTTTCTGTCAGATAATGATGATGCGGCCATGTCAGCTAGCGCGCTTGTATGGGTGCGCAGTTCAGCTTGCGCAGTTGAGTTGTTGTGCAATCTGTTTCCTGTGCGGTTCAGTTGAAGGGTTCACAATTTGATTTTCATTGCTTTTTTTATGGGTGCAACTTGATTTTTAGGACCTACACCCGGTTCATGAAGGCCAGATACTTCCAGCACTCCCACCCCATGACGGTTGTTGCCAACAATCAATCCTCCATATCCTGGCATCATATCCTCCACGGCCGACACCTCGCCGAACCCTTAATCTGACTAAAGCTTGGCAATGGCAGCTCGTCGCTCCGCCACGAGCGGTGGCTCGATAATACGGTACTCCAACTTTCTTTGATCGCCCCCTATTTACTCAATCCGTAATTTATGGGACCCTATCTCGGGGTGGAGGTGGGACCGATGCCGTGCGTGGCTGGGGCGGCAGCAACGGCCGATCTCGCTACTACCGAAGTGAAGCTCAACGACTTCCTAACACTTTCAGGTGGTCTCCCAACCCCGGTGGTACTTTCACTATGGCCTTAGCCAGGCGCATGGTAAGAGGCACCAGCGGACAGTCTTCGTCGATTATACCCTTTTGGCACTCCTGCCTCCCAGGCAAATGGTCTGTCCTGCTTTGGAAAGCTAACCGCAATAAGCTTCCTACCGATGACTACCTCACTTCCATCGGTTTCAGCCTCGCTTCCAAATGCCATTGTTGTACTTCGCCCCAATCTGAAACTTTTGAACACATCCTGCTCACCGGTGACCTCGTCTCTCAGCTCTGGAGCGACCTCTACCGCCGCTACGGACTGATTCATCATGCCGGAGGCTTCTACGATCTCCTCGCCAACTGGGGCATCTTTTATGGGCATCAGATCATTACAGCCGCCGATATCTGGGTACTCTGGAAGAACCCAAACAAATTCAAATATGAAGGACACCAATACAACCATGCTCAGCTGAACAGGAAAACCCTCCGACAAATTCTCAAGATCAGGAGGCGCTGCACACACTCTCTGGTTCATTTTTGGCAGGCGCTGACCTAACCTCGTGGTCGGTCTATGCTCCTGCATTTGGGTCGATACCTCTTCTTGTTTCTACTTTTTGCTCGTACGAGGCGCATTTACTTGTAAACGCTTCGGCATTTTGTGCCTGATACATCAATAAAGCTCCCTTCTTTCAATATATATATATATATATATATATATATATAAATAAAAACAAACCTACCTTTTTATTCATTCAAGGTGCAAAAACCGTAGCCTTTATAAGTAAGCGCGAAAAGCAGAAGACAAAAAGGAAGAGGTGAGCCTCTCATGGCAAAAAGATCAGGAGGCCAAAAGGTCCCAGAACTGCGGTTGGCCATGGTTGTAATTACGTTTGATCTTGAGACTCTGGCGGATGGCCTCGCGAGTGAGCTGCTCGACCGAGAATTGACGACCCTCGTAACTAGCTTTGTTGCGGTTCTTCTATAAGACCCACGTGATGGTGGCTGCAACAATCTGGTGGCGATAAGACACGTTGGTCCAGGTGGACAGAAGATCGTTAAAGCATCCACCGGCCATATCCATGCTGTATCGATGGGATAGGGTCAACCAGACGTTAGCCGAAGTATTGCCTTGGCGGAGTATGTGGTCAATCGTTTCCGGCTGTTTATCGGCGCAACAATGACAAGCTGACGCTAAGCTGAAACCGATGGTAGTAAGGATATCGTCAGTAGGAAATTTCTTGTGCACCGATCTCTACACCAGAAACGACCATTTCTTTGGTATACAGGGGTGCCAGAAAGGACCCAAGATAGGTGCGGGAGGCCCGTGTCCGTGAACGATCCTTCTGGTAGATGCTACTGTGAATATGCCGTTGGGGGTCTCTGACCACATGAACCCGTCGTCATCCATACCTATCTTCAAGCCAGAGTTCCGGAGGGTGTTAGCGGCCTCTTCTCCGATCCAGTCCCGGATTTTGTGCCAGAAAGGACCCAAGATTGGTTATAGGTATTAGTATATATATATATACACACAAATATACTAATATACATATATTTAGATATATCAAAGGAGTGAAAGCAAGTGTGTGTGTGTGTGTGTGTGTGTGTGTGTGTGTGTGTGTGTGTGTGTGTGTGTGTGTGTGTGTGCTATGTTGTGTAAGGGGGTAGTCTAAATCTCAGAAACTGAGATTGAACTCAAGTTCAATCTCAAAACAAAAGCAAAAACCAAGTCTCAACTTATCGACCTACACTAACCTTCAATAGTACACACATATATACATATACCAATACATATAACCAATAGCCTACAACACTCAATACATGTCATATCCATATATATAGATATTCCAACTCTCATATATATATATATATATATATACATATACAACTGAAATCTCCTAATGTACCTCAGAAAACTGAGAACACAACCCATATTGCTAACATGTATACTATACCTTATAATTTCCAACCCTCACATGTATGTATATCAACCCACATACCCTCAAAAGAAACTAAACTCAATAGGTATCTCAGAAATCTAATTCAAAACTAAATATCAGTATCAAACTCAAAAATTTGAGTTGAACAGAAAATCAATTCTCAAATATCAAAACCAATTCAACATCAAAAACCCATATACTACACAAACTCAACTCAAAACCTAAAATCTGAAATACACAACTAAAACTCATGAAACATGACAAACACAAAGGTGTACACGTGTGTGTCATGCTCGTGTCCTCACAAAGTCGAACCTGTGTCCGTATTGTATCCAAACAGTGTGTATCGCACAGGCACGTACATGTGTATAGGAAAATCCTCGTGGGCACGTGCCGTGCTCGATAGAACACCACACGCAACAGGAGGAGCCTCGTGCTCGTGCGCATAGCTAGGTGGGGTTTAGGTCTAGGTGTACACCACCCTGACACGTGTCCACGTAGTGTCCATGCGTCACACAAACAGCTGTCAGGAAGGGCCGTGCGTGCGTGCACGGTCTCAACCGAATCAGTGCAGGCACGATAACTTCACGCACGCTCAATAAAATCTCATAAAATTTTACGAGCACGTGGGCAAAGGTTGCCCCCACATGTCCACTAATTTTTATACCAAACTGTGTCGTATCAATCGAGTTATGACACTCAGAATGCAGGATAGTGCACGGGATCTCGTGCTACGTCCCCATGTCTGATTTGGACACCAAAAATGTGTCAAATCGAGATTTGTCTTCACAGAACTTGTTTCAAATATAAACAACAACAAATTCGTGGAAACAGAATCGAAAAATATGAACTTTCGATTCTAAGAGGTATTTCATCGAACACGTGTTCCAATACACCGATACGCGTCCTATACGCCAACCAAACGGATACGAAATCCTACCAAAATACATCTACAGGTCTGGGACACCTAGATGGATGCATCTATAAAGAAAAATCAGAATTTAAAGGGGTTTAGATGGGTTTACCTATTGGGATTCAATATCTTAATGAAACGAGCCTGCAAACGTCCCGACCCCGATTTCCTCCGGTCTAAAGCCTCTGATTCCTTACTAGCAAGTCTCCAGCAAGTTTCTCTCCTCCAAAGGATTGCAACGTACTTCATTTGTTCTAATTTGGATTGGAATTGAGGAAAAGGGGCCATTGGAAGGGAATGGGAATTTCTAGGATTTTGAGAAAGCTTGATGGCTACTATACTATAACACATATAGGGGGCTGCTGTTGTGGCCGGCCAGGGGAGTTGCTAGGGTTAGGTTAGGGTTTAGGATGGGCCATAATACAACTAATGTCTAAAAGTAGCCTATTAGCACAAAGGCCAAAATGCTATATATTAAATAGCCTAAAATAACTTAAATTGTTTCCTAATTAAGACTAAGCTCTAACTTAAATTCTAATTAGCTAATTAAGTCTCTAATCACATGGTTAGTCTTCTAGTCAAGGTTAACTAAGGTTAAACCATTTGCTAATACCAAGAGCACCAATCAAAAACTACAACACTAATCAAATTAATAATAAAATAATCAAAAATTCAAAATATCACACAACTACATCCTCATCTTTCTTCTTCCTCAGAACTCTTTTCTCCCTTCTTTTCTTTGTTAGAGAGATGGCTCCCAAGACTCCCCGAGGCAGTGCTGCTAGACGAGGAAGGGGCCGAGGAAAGGAACCCTTGGAGGTCAACACGGAGGAAGTCCCCGTCGTTAGGGCGACTGACGCCGACGTTCGCCCGGAAGTGCTCGGTGGGTATTCTCTTGCCTTGGTCTTTATTGCAGTGATGTTGGGGCGACCCAACTATAGATGATCAGCCTCATGTAGATGTGCTTAGGCTGACACACATGGATTTTTGTCCTGATGATGCGTCGAAGGCCTTTCAGCTGACACGCATGGACTTAAGTCCTGATGATGCGCCGAAGCTTCACTTGATGACGCTCATAGTCCTCGTGATGCGCCGAAGCTTCTCTTCAATTGCACCCAGACTTTTGATCCTGTGTGTCTTTGTTGGGATTCTGTCTATGCGTATGGGTTTAATCCCAGTTGATGCGCCAGAGATTCTGAGGCAGCTAACATGCTTATGTTGGTCTTCTAAGTCCTTTTTGCTAACTTTTCTTTGACTCTGTTGCAGTACCCATGCCGAAGGCAGAGGCTGTCGTGAAGGAAGAGATAATGTCTTCTTTTGTTAAGCAAGATCCGTTGACTGTTAAGGAGGAGGTGTTACCAATGGTCGAGGTCAAGGAAGAATCGATGACCATCAGGGAAGAGATTGCTTCCAAGGTTGAAGTTAAGGAGGATCCACTGTCAGAGAGTAGTAGCATCAGGACTGACCCTTCTGTCCCTACAAAATACCTCAACCAGATTGAGCCTTCGTATGCAAAGTGGCTGAGGGAATGGTACATGCCTCAACGCAACTATGATCCCTAGCTGTGATGATTCATCATCTGACTTGCGATCTTTGCTGAAGCCGAAGTCAATTTTTCTTTTTGGTTTCTCTGATCTTTGTTTCCTTTCTGAGATGTAACTTTTGCTTTTGAATATTTGTGTGTTTTGTGTGAACAATTTGAATACTTGGGATTATTAGTGTTTTGTGTGTTTATTTGTGTGTTAGAATTGTTTGTGTGTTATCATATTAGAATTGTGTATATTGGAATTGCTTGGGACTATTTGTGTGTTTTGTATATTGGAATTGTGTATATTGGGAATGCCCAATTTTATGCTATTTTTTTCAAAAAATTTCCAGCTATCGACGGACTGGCAACCAATTGCCGATGGACTATTCGTCGCTAACTGGGGGATTCCCAGTTAGCGACGGATGCACGACTAACAGCCGACGGATTATCCATCGCCAAGGTTCTAGAATTATGAAAGATTTACAGGATAGGGTCGACGGATATTACGTCGGTATACCGTCGCTAGTAGTCGGTAAAACATTGGCGGCGGATAATCCGTCGCTATAAGACCGACCGATTGGCGACGGTCTAGCGACAACTCACGACGGAGTAACGACGGATTATCCGTCGCTAATGTTTTGAAAATATAAATAATTCACATAATCGGGTCGACGGATATTCTGTCGGTATTCCGTCACGAATCCGTCAAAACTTAGCGACCATTCGCGACTGATTGGCGACAGAATTTGTGTATCAGAAACTCTCTGATACGCATTTACCGACCAAATAGCGACAGATATGTCCGTCGGTAAGTGATACGCCATTACTTATTTTGATACGTGATTTGACGATAATCTGTCGACGAGTCGCCGTAAACTGCACGAGTATGGATGACGGCAGTCCGTCGCTAATCCGTCGCTAATTCGTTGCTGGGCGACAACTTGTCGACAGATTGTAGTTAGCGACGAGGCTTTTCCCGACGATCTTTTTTAACCAATATCCGTCGACCATCCGTCGGTAATTAAATTTACCGACGGGTTTTTGACGGATATAGCCGTCACTAAATTGATGAATTTTTGTAGTGGTATCAACTGTTTGGGATAATGTATCAGCTAACCACGGGGGCACCCTAACGTTAGTAATGACAATTTGAGGTTAGGTTGCCATATCAGCATTTGGGTAGACTCAATTATCTACTTGCAGGATTGTAACAGATATGATAGGCCGCACAACTCCAAGGTTTGGAGGGTATCAGGAAATTAGGTGTGTATCAGCGGTATCCTCTGCATTAGAGAAACCGCAAGAAAGAAAACAGAGTTCACTACCTATATAGATACAAACTGTAGACTTCATAGAGTACTAATAAGAGTGTACCAAAATGTGAGCAATTTAGGAGACTTGAGAACCTTGTAAGGACTTAGATGTAATAGGGGGGTATGTACAATGGTTCATGTTCGGGATAGTACTACCAAATGGGACAGCCTAGGGATAACTAGGGCATGGCCAGTAGAGTACCCAAGGAGAGTAGATATCCGAAGTACCAGTAGGCACCTGTCAATGAACACCAGCAGGTAGCTTTCCCTACTTAAACAGTTTGTATTACCCTTGTATCCAACCTGAGTGGACACAGTGGGTTACCTGGGGAGGGAACCATTATTAGAGTCACACTGACACCAACATCTAGGATATGCACATCCCATAAATGAGTATAAGCAGAGTATTAGTTAGACTATAGGACCAGTAGCAGCATGAATCATAAGGACTTTGGGCTGTGTCTACTTGGGGCAATTTGATAAATAGAGGGGTGACACCGAGATGTACCATCACTTATGCATACAGGTAAGTTGGTAATACAAATGGCAAGAGTGAGATATTCATTTCAGCAATCATATTCATATTCCTACGACAGTAGATAAGTTTTAGGTGGCTTAAATAAGCTAGGTGTCGGGTCAGTTATAAGAGTAGATGTAAAGGGTAGATAAAACACATAAGTTGGGTTGGTGAACAAATGACTAATAGACAAACTTAGGGTAGCCACCTAGTATACACCAGAAATTACCATATGGTGTTGAACCTAACAACCAAATATATAGGATAAAACTTGAATTGCCTTCATTTATTGATACCATGCTTTGTAAATCATATAACAGGTTACTTGGACCTCGATACGGACTCTTGCCCCATATCCGCAGCTCAGGACCAAAGGCAAGAATACCTTGCCCTTCTTTATAGCTTTATTACATGCTTATCTCCTTTCACCACCCAGTTGATTCTGATTTGATTGCTGACATGTGCTTCTTCAAGATTATGTAGTCCTTGTTCACAGTTAGCCTTGTAGCCTTATTTGGACATATTTTTCACTCGTACTAGATTGAGTTGTATCGTAGGACGACCATGTTATAAACTGAACTGATATTTTCTTATTTCAATTCTTACAACTTGCGTGTCCATATACGGGGCGAGGGTTGACCGTTTGCACCTGCGAGTCCACACACGGGGAGAGGGTGACTTCTCTTGAACTGACATGCGAGTTCACATTCGGGCGAGGGTTAGTAATTAGTTTCAAACCTGCGAGTCCACATTCGGGGCGAGGGTTTGGTATTCCATTGATCTCTTATTTACTTGTTCTTCCTGCAGTTCATTTATACGTCGTTGTTCATATATTCATCTCCCGTGATTGTCTTTTCCTGTTTATATCCTGGATTTCCTTCATACATGATAAACTGTTAGGAAAGCTTGTATATTATGTATCTTGCTAGTCCTCTGAGGACCTGATGATCTCTTCAGCTTTAGCCGAGTATTGAGCTAGGTATACACGAGCAGGTTGAGCCAGTATTGGACCACGGTACCAATGCAGACAAGGGTACCTTGATTATTAGCAGTTTTGACTTAGTTATTTTAATTTTATGTACTATTTTATTTCGTCCATTGGTAGTAGATTTGTGTCCACCAGACGTGACTGGGATTCTCGATGAGCTTGATACTTTATTTTATATATTATCATTCTATATTCAGTCTCATTTGAGTTGATTGTGACATATTTCTATGGATGAGATCTAGACTGCCTTGTTAGTTCTATAGACTCTGTGACTTGTATATATATTAGACAGCGTTCTACCGCCGACAGTGCGACATAGGTAGGGCTTGGGCACGCCTCGTATCCAATAAGCGAGTGCGGGTCATGACACCCGGGGTCCTCGGCTGGTACTGCTGTATCTACCCTCCTTGCGGTTGGACAGTCACCTTCTCCATTGCTACCATGGCCAGCTGATGGGCATTGTCAATGCCCTGCCTCATATCTTCCGACTGGCACAACTGAGCCTCCATCATTTGCTGAAAGAAGGCAAAGAACTGTGCCATGTCAACTGTCCCCAGAGGTGGTGGCGGTAGCATCTCCTGAATTCTCGAGGTAGTCCTCGGAACAAGTGGACGAACACCCCCAAAAGCTGCAGACGCTCCCATATGAGCAGGAATGAGAGGTACTGTGGTCCCAACATCTGTCTGGACCGGACGAGAAGTGCCAGACCTCTCAGTAGTTTATGCTATTACGGAGCGACGAGATCATGTCTGCACCATCCTGGAGACAGATCAAACAAGAATCAATTACTGAGAAAGAAGTGATATAATCAAAGGAGGACAGTTTATTTCAAAGGAAGTAGCAGCAATAATTAGATAAAAGCTTTTTCTAATGCAATTGAGTACCTTAAACTTATATCCTATATCCTACAACAGGCTGTAGTGATACTCTAGTTCGAGTACCACTATAAAATTATACTAGTTGCGACTATCTCGTCCTGCATGGGTCACCACTAAAAACTTGTCACAACCCGTACCCAGTGTAGAACGCTGTCCTAGGCCACAACATCTAACAATATAGAATTGTACCTGTACAATGATGTATTCTCTAAAAGGAGGACAATATAGAAAGTACAACTCAATCATAGAACCTAAGATGGAAATAAAGGGATAAAAAGATGGATAATAATCTCAACAGAAAACTACAACTGAAAGTTAATAAGTTTGGATATTTAAACAACATCAAAATCCAAATAACTGAAGTACGCCTCAACGACAAAATATCTAAATAAAGATAACAATTTTAGCATCTAATCTAGACAATGGGTATGTCCTCAGCAACTGTTGGATCCTCCTGAGGGCCCAAGTCGCCAGTGTCATCTAAGCCAGCTCCATAGTAAGTAGGACAGAACTCCTCTACTTCCTCTGTAATATTTTCAATGGGTACAATCAGGACAGGAACGAATACATATCTCTCACACAGTTTATATCATGACAGGAAAAGTAAAGCATGCTATAGAATAAAGTACATAAAAACTGTAAGAATAAACATGAAGAAGAAGATAGAATTTGATAATAGAAAATATTTAGATATGGTAATAGAGAACTGTAAGTGACTAGTGATTTAGAGTACAAGATAGACATGTGAACAGCCTGATTTGTACATTATTACACTACAGAGTTTGCACATGATTACACTACTTTGGAATTGTTCACATGACTACTTCTACTCCCCCGTACCCCAATCAATACACAAGGATCTAGACAGGTTATGTTATTGTATATGAAAGTTTATACATGAAACTCATAGGATAATGAGAGTACATGAGAGCACATGAGTGACATGAATAATAAGATTCCATGAAATACATGATGTTCGTAAAAAGCACATGACATGATGTATTTGATGCACCCGAGGGGGATAACATCTCATGTAAAGATCCATATAGTACTAATTTATGATAACATCTTGTCAGCATCAAGCAAATTAGTCTATAACAAGAATATAATTCCTAACAAGTATGAAAAGGTCAGAGAATGTACTCGCCTTATATCCCGAATGTCTGATAAGAATATGAGTCTGAACCGGAGTATATGAGTCCTATTTAGAGCAACCACGGGTTACAAAGTGTCTAACATGAATTTAGAGAAATTTACAATGCATTATAAATGATTCCAGGTTATTATGGGTCAAAATCAACCCTTGGTCAACTTTGGTCAACCCAAGTCAACCATTCTGGTCAACTAGGTCAACCCTAAGTCAACTAGTCCATTATTCCAAGTTTAGGTCAAACTTGAGTTATATAGTCATTTTAAGTCCATTTGGGTCAAGTTTAGATCAAGTTTGACCCATAGTTGACTTTTGTCAACTTGGTCAACTTGCTACTCAATTATGCCAAGTTAGGCCTATTGGGTCTATTCTAAACTAACTCACCAACCATAGGCTAATAGGCTAATATCCTATATCAAAATCAAATATATTCATTCAATATATATATATATATATATATATATATATATATATATATATATATATATATATATATATATATATATATATATATATATATATATATATATATATTTTATATATAAATATATATATATATAAAAATATATATATATAAATATATATATATATATATATATATATATATATATATATATATATATATATATATATATATATATTTTTATATATATATATATATATATATATATATATATATATATATATATATATATATATATTTATATATATATATATATTTTTTATATATATATATAAAAATATATATATTTTTATATATATATTTTTATATATATATTTATATATATATATATATATATATATATATATATATATATATTATACATACATACATACATACATACATACATACTAATACACATATATGTATATATATATATATATATATATAAGGAGTGAAAGCAAGAGTGTGTGTGTGTGTGTGTGTGTAAGGGGGTAGACTAAATCTCAGAAACTGAGATTGAACGCAAGTTCATCTCAAAACAAAACCAAAAAACCAAGTCTTAACTTATCAACCAACTTATCAACCAATACTAATATTCAATAGTGCATACATATATACATATACCAATACCTATAACCAATAGCCTACAACACTCAATACATGTCATATCCATATATATAGGTATTCCAACTCTCACACATATATATACATATATAACTGAAATCTCCTAATGTATCTCAGAAAATTGAGAACACAAACCATATTGCTAACCTATATACTATACTTATAATTTCCAACCCTCACATGTATGTATATCAACCCGTATACCCTCAAAAGAAACTGAACTCAATAGGCATCTCATAAATCTAATTCAAAACTAAATATCAGTGTCAAACTCAGAAATCTGAGTTGAACACAAAATCAATTCTCAAATATCAAAACCAATTCAATATCAAAAACCCATATACTACACAAACCCAACTCAAAATCTAAAATCTGAAATACACAACTAAAACTCATAAAATTTGACAAGAACAAAGGTTTACACGTGTGTGTCATGCTCGTATCCTCACGGAGTCAAACTCATGTCTGTATCGTATCCAAACAGTACGAATCGCACAGGCACGTACACGTGTATAAGAAAATCGTCGTGGGCACGTGCCATGCTCAATAGAACACCACATGCAACATGAGGAGCCTCGTGCTCGTGCATGTAGCTAGGTGGGGTCCAGGTCTAGGTGTACACCACCCTGACACACGTCTACGCGCCACACAGCATACGAACAACGTGTCGGGAAGGGCTATGCACGTGTGCACGGTGTCAGCCGAATTAGTGCAGGCACGATAACTTCACGCACACTCAACGAAATCTCATGAAATTTCACGAGTATGTGGGTAGAGGTTGCCCCCAGGTGTCCACAAAATTTCATGCCAAACTGTGTCGTAATAATTGAGTTATGACACTTAGAATGTAGGACAGTACACTTGCTATGCACGAGATCTCGTGCTACGTCCCCGTGTTCGATTTGGACACCAAAAACGTGTCAAATCGAGATCCGTCTTCATAGAACTTATTTCAAATATACACAGCAAAAAATTCGTGCAAACAGAATCGAAAAATAAGAACGTTCGATTCTAAGAGGCATTTTATCGAACACATGTTCCAATACACCGACACGCGTCCGATACGCCCACCAAACGGATACGAAATCCTACCAAACTACATCTACAGGTCTGGGACACCATGATTGATGCATTTATGACAAAAAATTAGAATTTATAGGAGTTTAGTGGGGTTTACCTATTGAGAGTCAATATCTCAATGAAATGAGCCTTCAAATGACCCGATGCCAATTTTCTCCAGTCCAAAGCCTCCAATTCCTTGATAGCAAGTCTCCAGCAAGTTCCTCGCCTCCCGAGGATCGCAACATACTTTGTTTGGTCTGATTTGGATAAGAATTGAGGAAAAGAGGCTATTGGAAGGGAATAGAAATTTTTAGGGTTTTGAGAAAGCTTGGCGGCTACTATACTATAATACATATAGGGGGCTGCTGTTGTGGCCAACCAGGGGTGTTGCTAGGGTTAGGTTAGGGTTTAGGATGGGCCACAATACAACTAAAGTCCAAAAGGATCCCATTAGCAAAATGGCCAAAAAGCTATATATTAAATAGCCTAAAAATAACTTAAATCGTATCCTAATTAGGACTAAGCTCTAACTTAAATTCTAATTAGCTAATTAAGTCTCTAATCACATGGTTAGTCTTCTAATCAAGGTTAACTAAGGTTAAACCTTCTGCTAATACTAAGAGCACCAATCAAAAACTACAACACCAATCAAATTAATAACAAAATAATCAAAATATCAAAATATCACACAATTACTAAAATGCCCCAAATCTAGAAAAGTAGTAGTGACAACGGTTTAAATGGGGATTAGTAAGGAAGGCAAGTTATGTTTCTCAATCACAATGAATGAAGTGACTGGTAGAATATATGGTAGAATTTTAGGGTTAGATACAGGATTCCAAATAAAATATGATTGCCCCAATGAAAGACTGTAGTTGAAAAATTTTGAAAGTCTTGTTATGGATAAGATGGTTTGATAAGGGATAGTAGAATCCTTAAAGACATTTTAAGGTTGCAACAAGGTTATGAAAATATTTATTTGAAGGATATAGAAAACATGATAGTATGCATATGTAAAGTTAACTCGAACAGTAACCTGAATGAACTTTACTAGAGAGATTCTTATCAAGGGAATGAATCAAAATGATCCGTGATGATAGGTTGTGCCATGTGTCGATCTAGGAATATTTGTTTGAAGAATGGCAAGGATGGTATTAGACGAGATATACTACTATATACCTATGAGGAATAGCTTGAAGGGACCTATTAACAACAATGACTAGAAGATTAGTCGATAGGTAAGTGGTTATCAAGGTATCATATATAAGCATTGTCTAGCATTAGCATGCCCATTACCTATAGTAGACAAGCATAGAAGGATTAGGACATAGCAGACTACATTTTAGCATAAAAATACCATATTGCTAGGAGAGACGATTGGAGAAAATCCAAGCCACAGAAGTGGGTGAACTGGTTGGAATCAAGATATATGACCTCTAAGGTAGTATAAGTTAGAGCATGACTTTAGAGATTAGCTAGTCTCATTCTTAGAAAATCTTGATTGATAGTTTATGATTTAGAATAAGTCGGTGGTCATCATCTTGAGACTGATTGATCATTTAAAGCCCAAGATCGCTTTGGTAACTTGAAGTATAGTTCACCATTGATTGGATCGACCGGCTGGAAGAAGCAAAGGTATATTTTATTGACTTAAGATCGGGATACCATCAGGTGATAATGCAGAAATAGGATATTCCAAGGACACCATTCGGAGTTCGATACGGCCAATACAAGATAGTTGATGCCATTTGGATTGTCGGGTGCGCCTGCTGTATCTATGCAATTGATGAACAAAGTGTTCCATCAATTCTCATACTAGTTGTGGTAGCTTTGATTATATTTTATCGTAGGATAGAATTTATATTGGTAAAATATTTCGTAGAAGGGTGATTATCAATGGTATATACGAGTAGGGTAGAACAACTATGCTTGAAAGTCTAACTATAATTGTGGCAATCTATTTTATACAAGTTTTAGTTTGGTAGAAAGTCGTTCTTAGTCAATTGATAGTATTCCTATACCTGACCAACCAGATATGATAGATTAGAGACTTCTGTTATCAATAGAATGGCTTGGTAAGCCTTACATTTAAGGCTGGACCTAAGCCTGTATAGAACCATTATTGTATGTATAAAAAATTATTTGAAGGAGATAGGAATCCAGGATTACTGGACTAGGTAAATAATTAAGGTGGGAAGAATTTCATAGGTACTTTGCCCAGGAAAAAGTTAGAATATAGTTCAGTATAAAGCCTAACCCTAATAAGCAACCATAGAATCATTAGACCAAACCCTGCTATCATTTGTCTAAGATAGGGACTATGATAGAAGTACTAAAGAAATTATTATTAGGATGATACATGAATAGATAATGAAGATATGGGTTAGCAAAGACGACCATCTCTATACATGGTAAGACTAGACTTAAAATGACCTATGGAAGTCCAAGATTATAAGGATGACCAATAGGTTTATGTGGCTGTCTAGTTCAGCCTCAACCTTTACCCTACGTGGTAGTGTATATTTATTCTAGGAATACATGACGGTGTGATCAAGGATGCCAGATTCCGACTATAGTACGCACGCTTGGATACTACAGACAAGTGTACATTGCCAATATTTCAATTTACCATCCTTCCCTTTTTTTGTTGTGTTTTGTTTCATGTTTACTATCATTGAGGATGTAGGATGGGATGGTATTTTGTATCCGTATTATATTCGGGTGTTGATGTTATTTTATAGACATCGAATAGCGACTATAGGCATTGAACTATGTTGCAATCGTGTTTCAGTGATACGATATACCACAGGACACTAACACTATCATGATACAGAGTCAGACATAAGTATTCGTGGTTTGGACTTCGTGATAGGTTAGTAGATAGTTACTTGCACTTGTGACTTATTTTTCTGGACTTGACTCGACTTGCTAGTACTTGACATGGGATAGGGAGAACATTACCGCCGTAGCATGCAATACTTACTCGTATGACCTTGTTTCCATTTTGGGACTTGATAGTTATTACTCGTATGACGTCGTCTCTGTAGAAGAGCTTCGGGGCTATTTACTCGTATGCCTATGGTTCTATGACACGTGTAGGGGATAGCCTACTAAGGAGCTTGTGAGATAGTAGCTTGAGCCTGATATCCAGAATATGTTCTCACGTGCATATCACATAGATTGGATACAGTACTTACCATTTAGAGTATATATTTCATTTATTGTTACATTTGCTTGTTGTTTTTGTACCATGCTATGTCCCCTGAGAACCTGGTCCTTTCCTAGGTAGAGACGAGGAGGTTTACCTAGAGGTTTATGGTTCTAGAGTTGAGACTAGAGACCTACCATTGTAGGAGGATGAGATAGTTTCGGGGGACTTCTTTTGATTCTTGTCCTTCTTAACTTATTGATTGTTATTTCTATTTTAATTTAGTTCAACAGACTTGTAGTTAGATATTTTTCTCTATTTTTTCTTATGATGACGGGTTGTCTTTTCTCGCATATTTATTATCTTATTTTCTGCTGGACATATGTCTTTATTATTATTGTTATTGGACTTGGATATCTCATGTCGTATTTTTTGCGTGGGTGAGATTAATATTGTACATATGGCACTATGTGTTGTTATAGGTTTACTGTCATGATTTACAGCATAAGCATTCTCTACTGGGCGTGTTAGGTAGTTTGGCACACTAGAGATATATTGTTGGCATGTATTCGTATTCCTGATCCTACATATTTTGGGACTGATCATTACACACATGCAATGCACCTAATGGCACACGTCGATGGATACGTATCGCTAAAATACCCTTCTATTCCCAAATTGACCATACGTATCATAAATTGTCATGATATGGCACCACGTATCCCAATTTGGACATGTAGAGATTAATTTGCACTAAATTTGGACTAAAATACCAGGCTTAGCCATGGATCGAGCACTTGGTGGGCATGAAGTGTGTCCCCAAACTAGATCTCAAAACCTAACCACTTTATCTAGTAAAATTGGGTCTTCTACTCTCCAAATCCACACCTAATGGAATAGATCTAGGAATTTGAGATTCATACAGAATTTTTTTAGAATTATACATGAAAATTAAAGAAGAAGAGAAGTTACTAATTGGAAAGAGATTCCCAATCCAAAACTACGGAGTTGAACACGAAGATGCCGCTCCAACACAATCCTTCTCTGGACTAGCTCTTCTTGGACTCCACTTGAGATCTCTATGCTATGAAACTCCATGAAGAGGTTCAAAAAGGAGTGGAAATTGAAGATGAGAAGAGAATTTAAGGGGTTGGAGCTGCAAAGGAATTTTGGAGAATGGTTTGAGGGAGGAGAAATGGTGTGTAGAGAAGTGAAGGAGTGGTAGCTTATATGATCGACCACTTGGTTGGTTTGGGGCCTCTAATTAATGCCTAATAAGCCCCTACTAATCCTCATTCCAAATAATTAATAAAAGGACCCAATAGAAAATTGTAGGTTTGGGCAGGATGAGCTATATAGGCTTTAACCAAGTCTTTGGGCCTAGTCTTAATTCTATATTCCTAGTCAATAAATCAAAATAAATAATATGCTAATGTCACACTAAGTGTTGGACAAAAATGCCCCTACGAAGGAATGTGGTGGTGATATTAAACCATGGATTAGTGATTATCGTTCTTTTTATTGTACTTCTTTCATGCATTTACCTTTCTTAGAACTTGTGATTGAGTTTTGTTATGGATATAGATTATTGTCCTCCCTAGAGGAGTTGAGATATATTACATGGGTTATATATCATATTGTTTGCCATTGATTATGAAAGTACAGAACAATTTATATAGGAGGACTGAACTTAAACTCACAATACAAACTCGCTCGTACAAAGAAAGCCTAGGGATAAAAACCTAGGTACAACAATCTAAGTACAATTGTTTAGTTTTTCTAGGGGGTGACGGTAGAGGCTCGGGAAAGCGATGGCAGCTCTGCCTTACTCCTTAGACGATCGGACGTAGCCTTGGCTCTGGTGAAGAAATGCTCTTGGACGTGTAGGGAGACTCCTCTGCGCCTTCGGTTGCTGGATCTCTGGATGTCTCTGTAGTGCTCTCTCTCTCTGCTCTTCTTTTTTTCTCTCGCTGCTTTTTTTAGTAAGAGAAAATGTCCTCTTCCGCAAGGGAATGGCACCTTGCTATTTATAGGAGTGGGGTCATCATTAGGGTTTGCAAATGATTGCCTCCTTCAGAAATCGACGGTTAAGGATCACATAATCTGGGCCATTCATCTTGAATATAATAAATTTGAGCAATTAATATGATTGCATCAAATCTCTGTAGGCAATAAATGTTAATTGCCATGAATATTCGTGATTTGTGATAGCCTGCCACGTGTCCAATTTGTTTGATTTGATTTTATCTGGGCAATTATGACGATCGCAACAAATCTGATTTTATTGGGATTTGTTAGCACCCATAGTTCCAGGGAAGATAAGACTACCACGTGTCTCAATTGTCGCAAAGAGCGCCACGTGTCTCAACTAGACCGTCCTGGCAGAGCCGCATATGGGTGGTCCTTTCGGCCGCATAAAGAATGCAACCTCATGAGGATAGGCAGCCGCATGAGGATGGGCAGCCACACGTGTATGGGCAGCCGTATGGGAATGGGCAGCCGCATGGGGATAGGCAGCCGCATACAGAGGGGCAGCCATATGGGGATAGGCAGCCGCATGCAGATGGACAGCCGTATGGGGATAGGCAGTCGCATGCAGATGGGCAGCCGCATGGGGATAGGCAGTCGCATAAAGATGGGCAGCCGCATGGAGTGGCCTCGGGACTTGGTAGATTTTGCCAGCTGTATGAGATTTTCTCCTCTTTCCATGCCATCATGTCAGAGTCATTATTACGTCCTTATGTCAGAACTCTCATGGCTGTTATTTGTCAGAGCAGCCGTCAGAACATTAAATGCAGACGAATGTAGAGAAGAACTGTTGAAGGCCACATGGCTTCTTTCTGAGCTGCATGGATCTATCCGAGCCGCATGGACCCCTGAGCCGCATGGACTTCTGAGCCGCATGGGAATCCTGAGCCGCATGGGGATCCTTCTGTCGGAGCCGCATAGGCCTTTCTTTATTCTTTTCTATGCTTCTACAAGACCCCCTTCAAAGTTTTCAATTTGTAAAATTGAAATACTTTGAATGAGAAACATGGCCATATAAAAACTTTTCGAGCCGTATAAGATGTCCTGGCCGCATGGATGTCTCAGCCGCATGGCCTCCTCAGTCGTATGGCCATCTGAGCCGCATGGGCTTCCCAGCCGCATAGGCTACTGGGCCTCATAGGCTCCTTGCCACGTCTTCATGCCATGTGTACAAATCTTTGCTTTGATTGCCTTTAATTTGCTATCAGATTTAAATCCGCTTTTTGGGGTAGGATCCCAAGAGTTTAGCCTTGAATAGTCGGATTGCTTTGATAACCGAAGAGTCGGTTACGCTGCACATGGATCGATGCGTCGGTCTATGGGCTCCGTATATAAATAGAAGCAAATTTGGGACGAAGAGACTTCTTTATTCTCTCTCTTAATTCAAGTCTTTCCCGCCCGAACTGTCATCATCTTCTTCGATCACCGACGGCTCCCAAGAAGACTGTTGCGGCAAAGGGTAAAAAGGCGGCGTCCTCGTCGGCTGCGGCGGCGAAGGGCAAGAAGACTGCTTCTACTTCGACTGCGGTGACGAATATGGCAACTCCTCTGCCAGTCGACATGCCCGCAGTTCACCCCGACGTCCACCCCCACTATTGCTGGTAAGGACGCTGTGTGAGCTTGAAACCCTAACTGTTGTGGCTACGTCGCATGCTTTATGCGCGAGCCTTCATTTTCATGTGTGCCGCATGTACATCTCATGTTTGAGTCGCATGAGAATTGTTACTATGGCCGCATAAGCACTTCGCCAACGGGGCTGCATAAACTGTGCTGGGCCGTATGGGCTCGTACGAATTTGTTCGTTGCCTGAGCCGCATAAACTCATCCGACCTCTTCGCTGGATGGAGCCGCATAAGTGTTTTCTGAGTTAGGCTGCATGCGACTCCATTGAATTGGAGCCGCATAAGCTTCGAAAATACCAATCAGTTCCCCTTGTCCATCTTTCTAACTTATTTCTTTTGTCCTCTTTTCAGTAAATTTTCCAGTTAATGCTGCAGAGGAACTCTGGTGGGTCGTGCCCAAGATGCTATGGGCTATAGGTACGACCAGATAGTTCGGTATATGGCGGACCAGTTTCCTAGTGACGAGCCTTTGACGAGGTTGAATGCCCTCAAGAACCAACCCTTTTACTTCCTATGTGCCATGATGAATTCGGGAAAATTGGAAGGGGAATACCTGAAGCCTGCATTCTTCTTCAGAGACGCTTTGACTGTGAATAACAGTCAAGTTTTGAACGTGTCGGAGAATTGGAGCTTTATTTCTAAAGGGATGGCGATCTGCATCCCTCAAATGGAGCGTCACTTCCCACTATCTTGGTTTAATATGCTTCCGCTGGACAGGAAGATGGAAGAGTCTTTGACCCCTACCCGGAATGGGATATTTGTGGGTGACATCCATTACCACAACAGCATAAAGTCAGTGTGTGCGGGCAAGGTGCATGCCAGCCGCTATGTAATGGGATTGGCCCCGGGTACATTCTTGAATGTGCCGGGTCCCAATTTCATGTTCTCTGTAGCCGACACTTTCCTGAACCAGCTTGCTCGGAAAGGCTCCTATCCAATTGGCCGGTTGACGCTCCCAAGTTGGATACACCCCATCCCCCATGGATCAATCTGTCTATGTGGATCTCTCAAAAGTATGAGGCTTTTCTGCGTGAGTTTGGTCTTTATCACGCTATTCGGGGCACCAGCCATGGCTTACCCGTAAATAAGAAATTATTTATGGATCTGCTGGAGATGTACAACCGCCGTACGGGAACCTTCTATACACCTGTAGGAGAAATGGGGCTTGCACTCCATGAGATGCACGTGGTTTCCAAGCTTCCTTGGGGGGATGAAGCTCTTGAGGTGTACACTCCTACGAATGAGGAGTTCGAAGAGTTGGAAGAACGGTATCCGGGTTTCGTGGCTATTTATCAGGAGATATTGTGCCACTATAGCACGTGCCAGCAGATAGCCAAGAAGGATAGCAGCTCGGAAGGGAATGCTCCCTACACTAAGGACTGGGTAAGCTATCTCTTCTCGACGGGAGCTTCAGGCCGAGTTACTTCCCGAAGTCCTCAATCCCGATAGGCGGTTCAGGCCTTGGTGTCATCGGCCAAGAGGGCGGCCACCGCCAGTGACAGATTTGGGAGTCAAACCGACTCTTTTGGTTATTTTTATCAGGATACTCAAGAGCTGTCAGAGAAGATGCTCCTGGCAGGATTCTTGATGGTATGGCTGCGTAATTGCGTAGTCTCGGGAGGAGCTGGTTCTATTGAGAGGATCAGCCGTAATTTTATTCTCCCTGCCGTGAAGTTAGTTTTTGGAGTCAAACTAGCTCTTCTTCCGGCCATGGTGTGTAGCATACACCGTGGTCTCTGTACTTTTACGTCCAAGGTCATTGCCCGTGATGTGACAAAAGACTTTGAAAGGACTGAGCTGCCCTATCATTATCTGATGGGGTGGCTGCTGATGCATTGTCCGTCTTTGATAAGGCCGGGTTCTGAAGATGGGGTGATTGCTTATGACACTTTTATCTTCTGCTATCGGAACGAGCCTTGGGAGTATGAGACCATGCACGCCTGCCGGATGGCGCTGGCGAGAGTAGATAGGTACTACTTTTTCGTATCCGTCCCTCGTTTCACTGCTGAGGAAATAGCGGACGTACATCTTGACGGTATTGGGCCTCCTCAGCTTCTAGATGGCCAGATGCTTCTGTGGTTGCGTAACATCCGCCCCGCCCATCTGGTATACCGCAACCGCAACGCTGTCTTCCTGGAGCCTTACCTGCCCAGCATGTTTGCCCGATAGTTTGGTTACAGCCAGCTTTTTCTGGACAGTCCCAGCTCTTGTCCGGGTTTTGAAGGTAGCCTCCTTGACGGTATCAGGGCCTGGCACTACTATGATACATTCCATACTCGTACCACTTTCTCGGTTCCTGATATTGAGGCGTCGGTAGAGATTTTGTATATGGCGCCTCTGTACCATGTTATGGCAAACAAGCTCCCCGTCAGTTTTAGCCCTGGTGCCAGTTTTATTATTGGTACTGGCCTGGATGAGAAGCCCCAGGAGGCCAATACGAGAAAGAAAAAGAAGAATATAGTCGAAGCGCCAGACTCGGACTCCACCGATACGGATGATGAGGACGATGAGCATGATGCTGATAACTATTCCCTTCCGATGGAAGATGTTGGGGCGGATCAGCCTCCTTTTATATCAGATAAGATGGTGGCGGATCAGCCACCGGTTGCACCTGGTCCTGTACGAAAGCGTAGCAGGAAAATCTCCCCTGTTGGCGGTATTCCTCGCTCCCGAAAACAGGCTGCGACCAGACATCGCAAGCTAACTATAAGGAAGAGAAGTGAGGAGGTCGACCCTGCTTCGGAGGTAAAACGAGTTACTACCATCTTTATTTAGTTCTTTCTTTCTACTTGGTTTGATCTTAATCATTTTTCTTCCCTCTCATAGGTGTCAGAAGAAGAGGAATCTCAGGTTGCTGAGGTCATGACTCGAGACGGCGGGGGCTCCGATGAACCTGTCCCCGAAACTGCTGTATTTTATCAAGGTGACGCTGATCGAGTCGTACCTCCCTCCGGGGTGGCTGGGACAGAAGAGCCAGCCGAATTCGGTTTGGGGCGTACTAGTGAGGGGACTGTGGCGGTTGTGCACGAACCTCAGCCTCCGCGATTCTCCCTTGGTAAGATAAGCCGAATTTTGACTAATGAGGAGGCCCATTCGCTCTATCATCACATCCTTCGAGTTACGTCGATTGATGGTTGCTCTGGGCATGCAGGTCCTGCCCTTTCAGTGCCAATGACGGATATTGTTATGGTAGGCTCTGCCAAAGAGAATCTGGTGGAGGGGAGCGTGCCCCCTCCTCTTTCGGCTTGTTTTGAGGGGCCTCCCGCCAGCTCGAGTTCAGAAAGTCAGGTGGTGGCACAGAGAACAATGGTCCTTACGTACTCTTCTGCTCAGGCGGCTCAGAGAGTCGACCATTCTATTTTGTCGAGTGTCCAGATTCTTCGGGTGGCGGAGGAGGAGTTAGCCGCTATCCGCGCATCTTTCCGCTCGAAATTTGTCTCTCTGGTGGCAAGTTCTAGCGTGCCTCCTTCGACATTCCCTGCCACACTTCCTTTGACGCTGTCCTCTACGGAGGTTCTGGATGAAGCGTCACAGGACGTGGTTGACAGCTTCTATCGCCACTTGAAGAGAGGGGTAGCGGTGGCTGTGGAACGGGGGACCCCTTTTGCCTTGGCCCGGCAATGCGCCCAGGGTCACATTGATATTCTTAAGACTCTTCCCGGTGGGGCGGGGATAGCTGCACTTCTGGAGGCAAAATTGCTGGAGGCTGATCAGTTGGTGGCACAGCTTCAGGTGCTACGGCAAGCTGATCTGCCTGCTGCTACAGATCAAGAGCGCGGTTTCCTCGTAACTGTCGTAGAGAAGATAAGGGCTGCTTGGGATAAGACCAAGCCGGTCATACTGAAGGACCTCCGCGAGAGTGAAGATGTTACAGCTCCGAAAGCGACTGCCTCCCATGGGGTCATTGACACGCGGGAACAGATCCTTGAGCTTCAGATGAAGTTAGCGTTCCTGGAGTCTGAGCTCAAAGTTGCCCGCACCGAAAGGGGGCTGATTATCCAGGAGGCTGACAGAGTTAATCGAGCTTCTGCTGGCCTGGAACTTGCCCTGAAGAAGCTGGAGGATGACTGACGGGCACACTTGTATTTGGATGATGCGGAGCGGTTGTCCCAGGAGGCCGAGCGTCGAGCTAAGCAGCGGCTTGAACGGGGGACCACCTTGGTGAAGAACCGTCTCCTGGAATTTTGTACCGCTGAACCATAGACGACTTTTTCTTTCTTTTTTGTTTTCGTTCTTTTCCTTTTTTTATGTAGTACTTTCGCCTTCCAAATAAAAGAGTATGCTTTACTCTACCCTTTATTTGTACTGCTTGTTGTGCTTGTGGTGTTATGGTGGTGTTTGCCCCACTTGGGGGACTGTTTGTGGACCTATTACCCTTGGCATACCTGGGTTTTAGGTTCGGATAACAAGTTTGATGGGGATACCTAGAACAATTCCATAGTAAGGTGGTCATGGACGTTCCTAGCATCGGGAGAAAGAATGCCATGGAGCAGCTGGGCTCCCGGGGCATGATGAGAAATGATGTGCATGTATTAGAAACTTAGTACAACATTTGTGGTCAGCAGAGGACATTTGTAGGCCTATTATCCTTGGCGTACCCCGGTTCAGGATACGAATAATAGGACGAGATATAACCAACATACTTACTCAGAGGTAATGAGGACGTGGCAAGTATGAGGGTTTTTCATCGCAGAATCTTCCTACTCAGAGGTAATGAGGACATGGCAGGACTGGACTCATCGGAGGATATTTATGGTCAACAGAGGACATTTGTGGACCTATTATTCTTGGCGTACCCTGGGTTTTTTTTTGTACAGATAATAAGTTAAAAGGAAACCAGTATACTTACTCAGAGGTAATGAGGACATGGCAAGCATGAGGGTTTCTTCGATGGAGCCTTCCTACTCAGTGGTAATAAGGACGTGGTAGGAGTGGCCTCCATAAAGGGGTACATAAAACGACTCAGAGGTAATGAGGACATGGAAGTTCTATGTAGAGGGGTGATTTGTTTTTGGCGGAAGTGAAACGACTCAGAGGTAACATCGACGTGGTCATTTTGGAAATTTGTGGATCCGTTACCCTTTTTGTGCACTGAGAGTGCGGGTAGTGGATCATGAGGGAGAAGCTCTTTCAAAGAATAAGTTCAGAGGTATGGTTATACATGACTTACTACCTAAAAGAGTGACCGGAATGTAAGTTCAGAGGTACCTGCGGGTACATAACTCAGCAATCTGGGATATTTGGAGGAAGAATGTGAGTTCAGCGGTACTGGAGGGTACATAACTTAGCAATCTGGAATTTTGTGAATGTGAGTTCAGCGGTACCGGAGGGTACATAACTCAATAATCTAGAGAATGTAAGTTCAGCGGTACCGGCGGGTACATAACTCACTAATCTGGGATTTGGAGAATGTGAGTTCAGCGGTACCGGCGGGTACATAACTCAATAATCTGGGATTTTGTGAATGTGAGTTCAGCGGTACCGGAGGGTACATAACTCAACAATCTGGAATTGGGAGAATGTGAGTTCAGCGGTACCGAAGGGTACATAACTCAATACTACGGGATTTGGAGAATGTTGTTTAGACATAATATTTTTTTAGGAACTTGTCGTTGACGGACAACATGAGCAAGTCTCCGTTTTGTTTCGCGAGGCGGTAAGCACCGTTGGAGAATACAGCCTCAATGATAAATGGCCCTTCCCACTTTGGCTGGAATTTGTCGGCGGTTTTGTGAGTCATAACCATCGGCCTCCAAACTGCCAGTACGAGATCGCCCACTTGGAATGTTCTGATTTTAACCTTCTTATTGAAGGCTTCGGAGATGTGTGCTTGGTATATCTCTATTCGTTGTTGAGCCAAGAGGCGCTTTTCATCTAAGGCCTCCAACTCTTGTAGCCGGCGACGGTAGTTATCGTCCGTCGTCAATTGGTAAGTGAGAGCGACGCGGTGCGAGGGTATTTGAGTCTCCAATAGAAGAACTGCCTCACTCCCGTACACCAGGGAGAATGGTGTGTTTCCAGTGGCCGTTTGTTGGATGATACGAACTTCTTGAGAAGTTGGATAATTGTTTTGTTGAATGCTTCTACCAACCCATTCACTGCCGGATTGTATGGCGTCGAAGCAATATTCTGAATTCGATGCTTGTTGCATAATCGATAGAAGGTGTGGCTTGCGAACTGCAGACCATTATCGTGGATGATCCTTCGGAACAGTCCAAAGCGATAGATGACGTGATGCTTGAGGAAGCTGATCACGTTTGAAGTCTTCACTTCTGCAAGCGAGACAGCTTCCGCCCATTTGGAGAAGCAATCTGTGATTGCGAGTATGATACGATGTCCTCGGGAAGAATGTGGAGTGATCGGACCGATGATATCCATTCCCCATGCTTCGAATGGCCAGGATGCCACTGTCGGATATAGAAATTCGGATGGCTGGTGGATGAAGTTCGCGTGGACTTGGCAGGCTTTACACTTTCTTGCATAGTCTATCACATCTGCTACCATCGTGGGACAGTAGTAGCCCATTCGGCGAAGATGGTCTTACAATTTCGGGCCAGGCTGATGGGCCCCGCAGACACCGTCATGAGCTTCACGTACGGCTTCTTTGGCTTCTGCGTTTGACAGACATCGAAGTAATAATCCATCGTAGGATCGGCGATACAGCATTTTCGTCTCTATATCGTAGAAGAATCTGAGAGAACGCCTTCTGATAGAAGTGGCTTCCTTTGGGTTCTCGGGCAGGATGTCGTAGACTACGAAGTCAATGAATAGTTGTCTCCAGTCTGCTACTTCGTTGATCGCCTGAGTGGAATAACTCACCACGAATTGAACATTGTTCTTAGGACAGACCAGTTCATGGCCTATCACATCCACCAAATAATGAATATTGTTTGGCACTGCTAGGGAAGCGGCAAGACCTGTTAGGGCATCGGCCTCGATATTTTGGAGTCTGGGGACGTGTTCGATGAAGAACCCTTCAAATAACGAGATGATGTTGATCGCTATTTGGTGATAGGGGATCATGTCTTCATGGCGGACTTCGTACGAACCCCGGATCTGATCGACGATTAACTGTGAATCGCCGTACGCTTCAAGATATTCTATCCCCAGCTCTCTCGCAAGTTGGAGGCCAATGACTAAAGAATTGTACTCGGCCACATTGTTAGAGCAGGGTTCTGTGAGGGAGTAAGCGCGTTTGATCACCAGTCCGGAAGGAGAAACCAGCACCACCCCGACTCCGACGACGATGTTGCCCTTGGGTCCGGTCCTTAAAGCATCGTCGAAGAACATTTGCCATATATCATCGTGAGAGGCCGCTTGCGAGTCGGCAATCTCATCTGGGATTTCTACATATATTCTGGCCGACTCCGAGCCTGGGTGGGCTGCTAAAAAGTCTGCCAGAGCTTGACCTTTGACAGCCTTTTGTGGGACGAAGATCATATGGTAGGGGGATAGTAATATTGCCCATGTAGTTGTAGGAACGAAATAGTAAAGCGTAATACTCTAGAGGGGGGTGAATAGAGTTGGCAGCGGAATAATGATAATTAAAAAATGTTAGTAGCACAATCACAGAATATTAATCACAACTAAAATAATGTAAAGGCAAAGTTAAGAGAGCAAACGCAAAGACAGCGATGTATACTGGTAGCCCTCTGTTGAGGACTAATCCAGTCGGTAGAACTCTTGCTACCAGTTGAATCCACTATTAGAAAAACAGCAAGTTTTCTTACGAAGTCCTTGCAACTTCTACAACTCGAGCTTTGATACGAAGAACTCGTCCAACTTCAAATGTGAAGAGGTATTCTTCAATCAAGCCTTCTGATTACAATCTCTCAGAAAATTCTAGACCGTACCGCACTGGCAAATCGACTAGAGGATTGTAACTGGCTTGAGATCTGAAATTTAAAGCTCTAGAAAACTCTTTGGAAGACAGAAAGCTTTAGATAGAGAGAAGATTGAAAGTGAATGAGTGAGTTGAAATGATCGAAATCCTTCTCTATTTATAGGTGTTCCAAAGGCAGACTTCTGACAGAATTCGTGCAGAATTCGGACAGAACTCTATGAGCAAATCTCGGTCAAATCCGTAACTACAGGAGGACCAAGTAACAAGGATTCAAAATCACAACGGCCACCAACCGAACTCTGGCCGAACTCGGTCTGAGTTCTGTCAGGGTTTAGTTATGGTTTTAAAAAGCTTTTTGGTGATTTTTGAAAACCTTTTTGAAAACCTTTTTGTAAACCTTTTTGAGAGGTCATTTCAAAAATATTTTGAACTCATTTAAGGGTAGCCTATTTGCCAGTATGACTCGGTATACAACATATTTCTAGACTTAAATAAAATGAAAAATACATTGCATAAGGAATTACAGACTCGAACAGGCAAACAGATCTTCGGTCTTGAATTCAGTGGATAGCCATTCTTGATCATGTCCAAGAATCCGAGATGTCCCGACTAGCTTCGTATATCCAGACAGAGTTTGATCAATTATTAAAATCAGGTTGACCATATGACCAATGGGCCAACAATCTCCCCCATTTTGATAATTGACAAACTATGAATGATATAACATTAAGCTTGTTCAAAATATCAAAAAGTAGAATTGTTCATATCATGTATTATCTCAAAAAAAATGTTAGATCTTTAATTTTCTTCCCCTTTGTCACTTAGCAAAATAATTGCAAAAGAGAAGGCTCCCCCGCAATCAATGCATAAGTAACAAATAGTGAGAAAACACATAAAAGAAATAAGGCATAAAACTAGAGAAATATCACAGGCATGTATTGTCTAAAAAGAAATCATCACAGGCATGTAATTTCACAGGCAGTTATATAAAGAATGAAGCATTATAAAGAGGTAGTGCTATCATAAACTGAAACTGAAAACATAGTGATAAAATAAACTGGAATGCCATAAACTGAGGCATAAAAAACATGTCCATGAAAATAACAGAGCACTGAAGCAAACTAGAAAGTGGTGATAATAATCAAAAAGTACTGATAATAACTTGGAATGTCGGAGCATTTCCAAGTGTACAATAAAATATCACTCAAAATTATATAGTCACATCTCCTCTTTATCATCCTTATCATCATCATCAGCTCGACCAGCATGTCCTGAAGGACCAACTCCAGAGGTACCAGCGCCAGAAGGATGAGGATGGGCGCCAGCATAGAACTCACCAACAAAGTCACGAGGTAGAGCACGGTCAGGACGGTACCAATCATAGGCGTTACCGGGCTGAAAGTAGGCATGAACAGCCTCATCCTCACAGCGGTAACCAGAGAAAGCTGGATCTCTAGGGATGGAACCGGCTGAATGAACATTCTGGGCGAAACGAAAATCAGCTAAGGAATTTGCAAGCGCCTGATAACGGGTGACGTCGCGGAACTCACGCTCGCGAGCCTTGTCCGTCATCGAGACGTGCAAAGCAGATAAATGCTGATGTATGCCCTCAAATGTCATGGCATACTGATGAGGTGGTGGAGGAGGTGCAGTAGGAGGAGCAGGAGGTGGAGCTGAAGCAGTCATGCTACGACGAGATAACTGAAGAAACTTGGGCTCAGGGTCCTGAGTACAAGTCGACAGATTGATATCGAAGCGCTGAAAGATGCGTGGGAGAATCATCACGTAAGAGAGATTTCTATCTCTTTCACGATAATGACCCATCATCTGAATCATGGTCTTAGGGGCAGAAAATGGAATCCCCTTAAGAATGTGGTACATGGCGGACAGCTCAAGAGAAGTCACATTATCCTTTGAAGTGGATTTGGAAGGATAGTGGAATAGATGATGCGATGCAATTCATAGTTAAACAAGTTCAGGTTGTTAGCCTTGAACTTTCCAGAGCGTACTCTATCAGGTGCACAGAGTTCCGCTTTAAAACTTGCGAGTGTCGTGCCTTCGGGGAAATCAAATTCAGTGATGTCGACTAGCGGTTCACCTTCGTTAGGGATACCAAGGATCTCCGCTAAGAGGTCATCATCGAAATTGATATCAATACCTCCAACACGAGTGCTCACATCAAAAGTGTTTAATATGAGATTGCAATAAAATAATCTAATGGCATTAGTTGCTATAGGGAAACAGAGTTTAACAAAAATATGTAACCCTAATGCCTCAAAGAAATGACGATGATCAGGAAATATAGTCCATTTGACTGGAGCGCCTGTGTATATGGATCTCATGGAGAAGTCTCCATACCACAGTAGGGCTTGGTCTAGGGTTTGGAAGAAAAACCCGTCGAACGTGCCGTCGCTCGTTTGGACCGGCGAGAAGAGAGAATCCGTATGCGGATGCGAAGATGACCCTTCCTCACTGGGGTCGTCTTCTTTCTCTTTGAAGGATTGAATTTGGGTGTCATTTGTGCAAATTGAAGTAAAAATGCACTAATTGAAAAGTGGAGAAGGATGTGGTTATACCTCCCGAAATCAAAGTATGTCGTAGAGAACGACGAAGACCGCACGAATCCAAATTTTGGAATGATTTCACCACTTGGATTGGAAGATAGAAGATGGTGAAGAACTAGGGTTCGGGACTCCTTCGCGGCTGCTGCTGCTATTTAGATGTAGTTTGGAAGCAATAAAGAAGAAAGGCTCTCGGGCTCTGGCTATATAACCTGAAACCCTCAACCGAACTCGGGCCGAATTCGGTCAGAGCTCTGGCCGAATTCGCCTAGGGTTCTTTATAGTTGATTTTTGCCATTCTTTTTCATTGTCTCATTTCAAATATTTAATTCAAAGATTAGTCATTTCAACTTCAATTAACATAATTAATATTATTTTCTAGATTAAATGTCGTTACACAGCGACTGTTTCAGATTAGCTGTAGGAGTACTGTCCCAGCTGGCGGAGGTTCACCGGGGAACTCTTAAGTACTGCTTCGCTTCAACCGTAGTTATGGTGACAGACAGAATCTTTATTGGCTTGTCTCTGACACAGTTTTTGCGTAATGATATATAATCATAAAACAAAATTAATTAATATTATTGACGTCCAAAATTCCTAATTCTTGACGTAAATAATTGAAACGAACTTCCGCTAGAGGTTTAGTGAAGATGTCAGCTAGTTGATTTTCAGTATCTATGTACACAAGGTTTATATCTCCATTTTGATGATGATCTCTAAGAAAATGATGTCGAATCTCGATATATTTAGTACGAGAGTGACATACTGGATTCTTAGTCAAATTAATAGTGCTCGTGTTATCACAGAAAATGGAAATATGTGTGTAAAATAAATCATAGTCTTCTAGGATTTGTTTCATCCACAAAATCTGAGCACAACAACGTCCTACGGCGATGTACTCAGCCTCTGTTGTTGATAGGGCTACAGAATTTTGCTTTTTACTAAACTATGAGACTAAAGCCTTGCCTAAGAAATGACATGTGCCACTTGTACTTTTTCTATCAACTTTGTATCCAGTAAAATCTGCATCCGAATAACCAATAAGGTCAAAGGACTTAGTTTTGGGATACCACAAGCCAACAGAAGGAGTGCCCTTAAGGTATCGAAAGATAAGCTTAACTGCGGACAGATGTGATTCCTTTGGGTTAGCTTGAAAACGTGCACACAGGCAAACACTAAACATTATATCTGGACGACTAGCAGTTAAATAAAGTAAACTACCAATCATACCTCGATACTTACATGTGTCGACTGGCTTGTCTTGTTCATCTGAATCAAGCTTTGTTGAAGTTGCCATTAGAGTGCCAATAGGTTTGACATTGTCCAGATCGAACTTCTTTAGCAAATCTTTTGTGTACTTAGCTTGATTTATGAATGTCCCATTGTTAGTTTGTTTGATTTGCAGTCCGAGAAAGAATTTTAGCTCTCCTATCATGCTCATCTCAAACTCATTCTGCATACACTTAGAAAATTGTTGACACAGAGATTCATCAGTAGATCCAAATATAATATCATCAACATAGATTTGAATTAAAAGAAGTTTTCCATTAAAAGACTTAATAAACAGTGTAGTGTCAACCTTGTCTTTTAAAAAGCCGTTGTCAAGTAGAAAAGAGCTTAGACGATCATACCAAGCACGAGGGGCTTGTTTTAAACCGTATAAGGCTTTCTTCAACTTGAAAACATAATCAGGGTTTTTGAAATCTGTGAAACCTGGAGGTTGTGCTACAAAAACTTCTTCTTTTATAAAACCATTTAAAAAAGCACTCTTGACATCCATTTGAAATAGTTTGAAATCATAAAAACATTCAAATGCACATAACATGCGAATGGATTCTAATCTCGCAACTGGGGCATAAGTCTCATCATAGTCGATACCTTCTTCCTGATTGTATCCTTGAGCTACGAGTCGAGCCTTATTACGAGTAACTAAACCATTCTCATTTAGTTTATTTCGGAATACCCAACGGGTGCCAATGACCGGATGATCAATAGGCCTGGGAACAAGTTCCCAAACTTGATTCCGTTCAAATTGGTTTAATTCCTCTTGCATAGCATCTATCCAAAAACTATCACTACATGCTTCATCAATAGTTTTGGGTTCTAGCTGTGAAATAAATGCAACGCTAGAAACAATATCTCTACTGGATGTACGAGTACTTACTCCTTTGGAAATATCACCAATTACCAAATCTTTTGGATGATCAGCTGTAAATTTTAACCTTTTCGGTAGGCTCTGAAGGTAGCTGGTTCCTGGATCTTCTCTAGGAGGTTCAGCTAGTGCCGAGCTTGGTTGAGAATCCGCTGTTGTTGAGCTTGGTAAAGTTGGATCTTCATCATTGTCATCGATAGTCATTTGATTCAGTTCATCAAAAGTGACATTGATTGACTCTTCGATGATCATGGTTCGTTTGTTGAAGACTCTGTATCCTTTGCTCTTGGTCGCATAACCTAAAAATATACCTTCATCGGCCTTTTCGTCAAACTTTCCCAAGTTGTCTTTTGTATTAAGAATAAAGCATTTACAACCAAATATTCTAAAGTAAGAAACTGAAGGAAATTATCAAACCATAACTCAAATGGAGTCTTCTTCGATTTGGGTCGAATTAGAACTCTATTGAGAATAAAGCAAGCTGTATTGACAGCTTCGGCCCAGAAATATTTGGGTAGACTAAACTGGTTTAACATCACTCTGGCCATTTCGGTTAGAGTTCTGTTCTTACGTTCCACAACTCTATTTTGTTGTGGAGTCCTAGGGCAGGAGAACTCGTGTACAAAATCGTGTGTGTCACAAAAATGCTCAAACTCTGCATTCTCGAATTCGCCACCATGATCGCTTCTAATACGAGTGATCATGTAAACTTTTTCATTCTGTACTTTCTTGCAAAAGGCGACAAATTCGGATAATGCATCATTCTTGCGTGTCAAGAAGTATACCCACGTGTATCTAGAGAAATCATCTACAATTACAAAAGCATAAAGTTTACCTCCGAGGCTAGCAACTCTGCTAGGACCAAATAAGTCCATATAAAGCAATTGTAGAGGTCTAGTAGTACATACTGCGTTTACTGACTTGAATGTGGATCTGGTAGCTTTGTTCCTTTCACATTGGCTGCATACCGAATCCTTCTTGAATGTAATGTCCGGTAAACCGCGTACTAGTTTCTTTGTGGATAATCTTGATATTGTGTCCATATTTGCGTGACCGAGTCTCATATGCCACAGATGACTCTCATCGCTTTTAGCCATTAAGCATCTACCTGAAATGTTAGTTTCTTCCAACAAATATAAAATATATATGTTGTCTTCCCTGATACCTTCAAAGATAGTATTACCAGTTGAGCTATCAACTATAATACATTTGTCTTTGCCAAAGTTGATGCCATAACCATGATCAGCCAAATGACTTATGCTGAGTAGATTATGTTTCAACTCGGTAACCAGACAGACATCTTTAATAACTGGATAGGGAGACTTACCAACATCACCGATACCAATAATATACCCTTTCAAATTATTATCGAAGGAAACATAGCCTTCCTTCTTTTTTTTCGAGAGTGTTGCAAATAGTGTAGCGTCACCGGTCATATGCCGTGAGCAACCGCTGTCGAGGATCCATTTGCTTTTAGTATGTGAAGGGTGTTCCACCTACAAAATAGTTTGCAGATGAAACTTTTGGTACCCATTTCTTGTAGGGTCCCGAAATGTTAGCCTTTGGTATCCAAGCATAAACATTTAAATCAACAAGCTTTCTCATTCTACATGCAGATGAAATATGACCAATGAGGCCACAATAATGACATTGTGTATGTCGAGTGTTGAAAGCTGAGTGGTGTGCATGGTTGGTAGGTTTAGGTTTTTTAGTATAGAAGAAAGCATGCCTATAATCCTGTTTGGGCTTAACCTTTTGGGGTAAAGGTTTGATAGGGTTAGGTCTGACAGTGTTTGGCTTGAGAATGTTCCAATTTTTTGGTAAGTGACACGTGTTAGGGTAGGAAGCAGCAGGCTCAGGCTGTTTTCCTAACCTAATTTCCAATCTTTTGGAAGTGTCATACAACTTAGTATAATCATAAGTAAGTGTTTCCATTCTGATTTGTGCACATCGAAGACTTTTCTTCTCTAAAGAAAGTTCTTCCTTGAGTTGGTCAATAATTTTGTCTTTCTCTTCAGATGACTTGGTAGTCTCGTGTAATAAGAGCTTTATAGAAGAAAGCTCACCAGACTCACTAACATTATTTCTAACCTCAGCTAGTAGGTCGATAAGTCTACCTATTTCACTTTTGTACTCTTTGAGTACTTTCTTAGAGGTCTGATACTTGCTACGCAGTTTCCTGTAATCAGTCATCAGGTCACTGAAGGCATCTCCTAATTGCTCAAAGGTGAAGTCATCATAAGTATCAACTACAGGTTCAGTAGGTACCTGATCGGATGCCATAAAGCATACGTTTGCAGCGTCTTCTGATTGTTCGTCTTCTGAGTCGCTGGATTCACTTTTATGCCATATGCTGGTGTTGGCATACTTCCGTGATGTTGATCTTTTCAGGTTCCCTTTTTCATACCTGTTGCTCTTCTTGCTTGATGATGAGTTTGTAGGACAATCTTTCTTCATGTGTCCCTTCTTCTTGCAGCCATAGCAGACAGCATGATCTTGATACCAGTTGTTGCTGCTGTTGTTTTCTTTGGCTCTTTTCTCATATCTCATGAATCTTTTGAATTTTCTTGCTAGGAGTGCTTGATCTTCAGCATCAGATTCACAGCTGTCTGAGTCACCTTCAGCAGCTTTTCTGTGCTGAGCCTTGAAAGCGATCGTCTTCTCCTTTGGTGCAGGCTCTTCAAAATCTTGTAGCTCCAGTTCATAAGTGAGTAGCTTACCCATGAGTACTTTGAGGGACATAGTTGTGAGATCGTTCCCTTCAATGATTGCAGTAGCCTTTGAAATCCAGTTCTTGGTGAAAGCTCGCAGGAGTTTGCAAATCTTTTCATGGTTACTGTAATCTTTGCCTAGGGAGGACAAAGGATTTATAATATCCAAGAACCTCTCAAACATCTGAGTAACTGTTTCGTTGGGCTTCATCTTGAACACCTCATACTCTTGAGTAAGTCTGCTGACCTTTAATTCTTTGACTTGATTCGTGCCTTCATGTGTGACTTCAAGTAGCTTCCACACTTCATTAGCCGTTGTGCAGATAGACACCCTGTTAAATTTAGTTCTGTCTAAAGCACAAAAAAGAGCATTAATGGCACGTGCGTCAAGACTGGCCCTTTTCTTTTCTTCCTCTGTATATCTGCTATGGGGTTTTTCAACTAAAACTCCATCAACATTTATACGAGATGGCTTTTGATAGCCATCAAGGACAATGGACCATAAATCAAAGTCAAGTGATTTCAAGAAGAAACTTATCCGTGTTTTCTAATAGGTATAGTTTGTACCATCAAACAGTGGGGGTCTGTTTGTGGCCTGGCCTTCACTTGTGAATTTCATAGTTGCCATGTTTTGTGCTGTGATCTATATAACAGTTAATTAAAAATGAATAAATAATTGTATTGTTACCTTGCTTTACCTGTAACACCCGTTCTGATACCAATTGTAGGAACAAAATAGTAAAGCGTAATACTCTAGAGGGGGGGTGACTAGAGTTGGCAGCGGAATAATGCTAATTAAAAAATGTTAGTAGCACAATCACAGAATATTAATCACAACTAAAATAATGTAAAGGCAAAGTTAAGAGAGCAAATGCAAAGTCACCGATGTATACTGGTATCCCTCTGTTGAGGACTAATCCAGTCGGTAGAACTCTTGCTACCAGTTGAATCCACTATTGGAAAAACCGTCAGTTTTCTTACGAAGTCCTTGCAACTTCTACAACGCGAGCTTTGATATAAAGAACTCGTCCAACTTCAAATGTGAAGATGTATTCTTCAATCAAGCCTTCTGATTACAATCTCTCAGAAACTTCTAGACCGTACCGCACTAGCAAATCGACTAGAGGATTGTAACTGGCTTGGGATCTAAAGTTTAAAGCTCTAGAAAACTCTTTGGAAGACAACAAGTTTTAGATAGAGAGAAGATTGAAAGTGAATGAGTGAGTTGAAATGATCGAAATCCTTCTCTATTTATAGGTGTTCCAAAGGCAGACTTCTGACAGAATTCGGACAGAATTCGGACAAAACTCTATGAGCAAATCTCGGTCAAATCCGCAACTGCAGGAGGACCAAGTAACAAGGATTCAAAATCACAACGACCACCAACCGAACTCTGGCCGAACTCGGTCCGAGTTCTATCAGGGTTTAGTTAGGGTTTAAAAAAGCTTTTTGGTGATTTTTGAAAACCTTTTTGAAAACCTTTTTGTAAACCTTTTTGAGAGGTCATTTTAAAAACAATTTGAACTCATTTAAGGGTAGCCTATTTGCCAGTATGACTCGGTGTATAACATATTCCTAGACTCAAATAAAATGAAAAATACATTATATAAGGAATTACAGACTCGAACAGGCAAACAGATCTTCGATCTTGAATTCAGTGGATAGCCATTCTTGATCATGTCCAAGAATCCGAGATGTCCCGACTAGCTTCGTATATCCAGACAGAGTTTGATCAATTATTAAAATCAGGTTGACCATATGACCAATGGGCCAACAGTAGCGAGGCGAGAGCTGAGTGCCCCTGGTTTCGTCATGAGGACCCTGAGGGTGTTGACTTGTGATATCACATGTATGGTTTGCCCTGTGACATAGTATCACGTCTTTTGAATGGCGAACACCAGGGCAAGGCATTCCTTCTCCACGACGGTATATCGGTGCTCTGGCCCGATCATCATTCGGCTGAGGTAATATATAGCCTGCTCATGGCCTGTATCGTTGTTTTGTGCTAGCAGAGCGCCGAGGGAATACTCCATTGCTCGTACATAGAGCAGGAATGGTTTTCCAGCAACCGAGGCTACCAGGACTGGAGGGTTTGACAAGTATTCTTTGATGCTGTCGAAGACACATTGGCATTCTTCATCCAATATGAATGAGGCACCTTTCCTCATGAGGTGGGTGAATGGTTGACATCGCCCAGAGAGGTTAGAAATGAACCTCCTGATGTAAGCTAACCTTCCTTGAAGGCCTCGGAGTTCTCGGAGATTTCTCGGAGGACTCATCTCCAAGATTGCCTTCGTCTTCTTAGGGTCTACGTGGATACCCTGGGAGGTGATGATGAAACCCAGGAATTTTCTACTGGATACACCCAAGAAGGATTTGGTAGGATTCATTTTTACGTTGTGCGCTCGCATGAGGTCGAATACCGTCCTCAGATCCTGCAGATAGTCTTCCTTATAGCGACTCTTGACGGCGATGTCACCAACATAGCACTCCATGGTCTTGCACAAGTGGTCCCTGAAGATGATACTCATGGCTCTTTGATATGTGGCGCCAGCGTTCTTTAAACCGAAAAGCATGACTGTGTAACAGAACGTGCCTATTGGTGTTCGGAATGATGTATGCTTTTCGTCGTCGGAAGACATCTTGATTTGGTTATACCCCGAGAAGCCATCCATGAACGACATACGTTCGAAGCCGCAGGTATTGTCAATCATGATGTCTGTGATAGGAAGGGGGAATTCGTCTTTGGGACATGCCTCGCTCAGATTGCGGAAGTCGATACAGATTCGAATCTTTACATTCTTCTTGAGGATCGGTACTATGTTGGCGACCCAGTCCGGATGTTGTTCCGCATGAATAAAGCCGCTGGCTATCAGTTTGTTGACTTCAGCTTCGATCGCATCCATGATTCCTGGGCAGAAGCGTCGTTGCTGTTGTTTGACTGGCTTTGCATCTGGCCGAATGTTGAGCTTGTGAAGAGCAACATCGGGGTTTAGTCCTGGCATGTCTTTATAGCTCCAGGCGAACACATCAATATATTCTTTGACAAGTTCCAGTAGTGATTCTCGCTCTTCATCAGTCAGATTCTTGCTGACGAAAATGGGTTTTGGGGAGGATTCATCACCGAGCTCAACTTGTACAACCTCATCCTCGGTGGGAGGTTCTCTTTGTTCGAACCGCTTCTCCCACTGCACATCTAATTGTTGTGCCAATGGCTCTAGCTCAAAAAGTTCTGGAATGTCTTCATCTTCTTCGTAGGCATCGGCAAGTGCCATATTGACGGACCAGACTTGCCTGAGCATGTCTCCGATGCTGATATCCGAATCAGAAGTGGGTGATCCGGTTGAGTGTGAGTGCCAGTCGCATTCTTGGTCTGAGCTTTCGGGTGTTGTCACAGGTGTGACATAACCTAGCCCACGTCTGGTCTTGTTATAGTAATCTCGTGGTTTCCCAACTGGGATCGGTGATTGTAAGGTTAACCGCCGTCCAGTGCCATAGTTCAAGCCTGGTGTAGTTCCTAGGTCATATCCTTGTTTTTGCATAAGGTACTTGGATTGGGAACTATACAGATAAAGGGGCAATCTTTCGGTATCGGGTTCGAGCTCAACTTCTTCCATCTTGAAGGGCTGTGGATTATTCTTTCGACCAAAGATGATTAGGTGATCCCCTCCCTCGATTATACGGTAAGCATCTTCCACGGGAGTGAGTTGATTTGCGGTGTAAACATTTATCACCTATGTGTGTAGGTGAGCACCTATATCGTGCTCCATAGCATACATTGTACAGAGCTTATTAACCTCGATGTAGTTCAAAGATAGCCCTTTATGATGAAGTAAGGTATCTTTTCTAACGGAATTACATCAACTGCGAATGGAACATCAGTGTGGGCAGCCACATACTTGGCCAGTTCTGGTTCTTCTTCGGCCACCCCCTGTATAAATGAAGACTGAGAGGATGACTTGGGCAACTTGATCATCAGGGGTTCTGTCGGTGAAGCAGAACATGGAGTCGTTGGCAAACTAGCGACGCCCAGTTTGGTACTCGATGATGGGTGGGGAGTTGTTGGCTCGCTAGACGCCCCCAACTTTGCATCGGGGTGACGAATCTTCTTGGAAAGACGTATCGTCATTGGCTTGTCGGAGGGATTGAGTTTTCTCGTTTGTGGCTGGCCGACTCTATGTAATCTGATTGTCAGTGGCTCCGTTGTGGGTCTTGGCGCTTGGCCGGACCTTGGCAGCCGGATTATTATTTGCCCCTCTTGTGCCAAGAGGCTGATTGCATCCCTACGCAGAGCGGCTGTAAGGGGTACGGTCTTGACAGGTTTCCGAGCTTGGAGGTGGATCGTCAGAGGTTCTTCTGATCCTGTGGATGTCTCAGTTCGAGCTTGCACATCTCCTTCGCCAAGGTGCCTCTTCAACTTTTCGTATAAGCAGGAGTCTGAGTAGTAGGATTCGACCCTTTTAAAGGGATCGATGTCGGCAAATTCTGTCCTCACGAAGCCGTATTTGTCGACATACTTGAAGCACTGGTGCAGCGTGAAAGACACGATCATGTAATCGTGTATCCAAGGGCACCCCAGGAGGATATTATAAGAAGTGCCCGCATCTATGACGTAACAGGTCACTTCTGACTAAAGATCGCCAATTTGGCACTTCAAACAAATCTTCCCAATCGGGTAGCTCCTGTCCGAATTGAAACCGCTGATGGCGGGGCTTGTCGGCGTCAGGCGATGCATAGGGATGCAGAGATGATGTAACAGACCCTTCGGGATGATACTTATGGAAGAACCAGGATCAATGTGCATCCGATCCAACTTTACGTCACCGATGTATCTAGTGTAGTATAACGGACGATCATGCAGATTGGTTTTGATGAGCATATCCTGTAGAGTGAAGACAATGTTGGGCATCGCTCCTGTGCAAGCACTATCTTGGAGATTTGCAGGCGGGCTCTCTCCTGTGAGGTTGACCTGAGCCAGATATGCGTCGGCATTCTGGAGTGCATCACTCAAAGCCGCACGAACATCCTTGGAGAGTCTCAGGAGCTCGTATAATGACAATTTGGCTGGTGTGTTGGCCAATTGTGCTAAGATGTCAAAGTTGTAGGGCCTCTCTAGCCCTTGAGATGCCTCTTTTCGGAGGGATTTGTCAAAGCGAGTCTCCTTCGGCCTAGGCTTGTCGGTCGTCGGAGGTTGAGAAGGTCCCGGAGCGTCAGCAGTAGCCGGCTGATTTTTTTCAGCCGAGTTATCTGGTGTAGGTTGGGATTGAGCACCAGACCGAGTGACGATAGCAGTGGCTTCTTCGACATCTACCGAAATTGTGCGGCAGGATCTGACTTTTTCATTCTTTTTCTTGCCAATGGAGGGTGGTGTGGACTGAGTCACTTCAGATACCAAGTCTGGATAGACCCACATGACCTCCCCTCGTGATGTGATGAGGGGTACTAGACCAGCAGTCTGATCTCGAGGAGGTGGAAGATTAGCAATCTCTATTGTCACCCGAGGGATGGGTATCACACCGTCTTGAGCCTCTGTTGAAGGGAAGCTGTCGAATTGTGCAGACACCATATTGGCTGCCACGGTCACCTCTTCGAAATCAATGGCTAGAGCGTTCGAATCGATAAGATGTTGGATGTATCTCTTTAGTTGGTAGCAGTCGTGTGTAGCACGGTGGACGTAGCGATGGTAATAGCAGTACTTCGGGCTGTCCATTTCCGCCGGCCGAGGTTCCCGTCATAGTGGAGGGAGCTGAATTCTATCTCCTTGTATGAGCATGTCCAAGATGGGCTTGACATGGCCGTCTTCAAAGGAGTAAGTCATTTGCGGCCATTGCTTGTCTGCCGGTTTTAACTCAGGTTTCTGGACTGTGTCGGCCACCATAGCCTGCTTGCCCTTGTTGTCCTGATTATTGGAGGCATTACCACCATTGTTGTTGTTGGTATTAGGGCGCTTGCCCTTGTCCTCCCCCTCCGAGATGTGCAATCCCAATTGGCGAGCCTTCTTGAACCTATCCTCGGCGCTAGTGGAACTCATGATAAAAGTCTTCCAGTCCTTAAATTAACTTTTGCCCATCCAGAGGCTGATTGTTGGGAGCAGTCTTTTTTGGCAAATTTTAATTAAGGAGGAATCCGGATTACCAGACGGCAACTTCATTGCAGTTTGGCGAAACCGCTCAATATAGTTCCTTGTCAGCTCCTTCTCCCCTTGAACGACGTCTATGAGGGTGGACATTGTGACATCCTGTCCTACTTCGTATAATCTCTCCAAGAACATGCGCTTGAAGCTGGCGAAGGAGTGGATGCAGTTGTCTGGCAGGTTACGGTACCAGTCGAAGGCGACCCCTTCCAATGCCTCGATGAATAATCGTGTAAGGATGGCATCGTCATGGGGCAGATGGTCGGTGGTGACCTCGAAATAAGTGATGTACCGACTTGCGGAGGTCTTCCAATCATACGGATTGATGTGGAATGGTTTATACTTTGGTAGGAAGGGAACATCTCTCCAAGCAGCGGGATACGGTTGTCGTATCCTGAGGTCTTGGCAGTTTTCTCGGGCATGGAACATGGCCCGGAGCTCCTGGACCTCTTTTTTTGCCTCCCTGGCCTCGTCTGCAGCGGTAGGAGCCATCATTTCAGGAGGATTATTGCCCAGGTTTGGTGCCGCTGAGTTCGAGTCCGTATTGACCGCGGGACACAAGTTTGTTTGGCCAAGCGTCCCTCCTTGCAGAGTAGGGAGAGCTGCTTTGATCTCATCCACCGATTTGACCAAAGTGCGCAGTATGGCCTCCAGAGTGTCGATGCATTGGTGATCACTAGGACCATCTTGTTCATCGTTTGTCATGAATGTCGTCCTCATATGAGTAGAAGTGGAAGTGACGGTGGATGACGTGCCCTCCGAATCATACCCCTGTACCAAGAAGTTATCGGGGTATGTGGGAATATTCTCCTCTGGTTCAGACTCAGAATGAATAGTACCCCCAGCTTCAGAGTTTGCTTCATCTTGAGAGTCGTGGACGTCCTCGGGGACGTCGGCACCTGCTGTATTTGATGGGAGAGTTGTTTCCCCGGGCTCGTCTCCTTGGAACATCGGATTGTCGTGGATGTTCGGAGGAGTGCTACCCCCAGTTCCAGCGACCCCCAGTAATGTGGATGAGGAATCTCCCACTGCAGCAGATTTCGTCTTTGAACGGGTACCTTGGAAAACTCCGGTAGTAGACAACCGTTTAGACGACAGTTTCTTAGTCACAGTGGTCGAAATCTTTGGGCTAGAAACGTTTATCTTCTTCCCTCTCCCATCGACGGGGATTTTCTGAGTAGAGTTGCAAGAGACAACGGAAGGCACCTCATCCCCTGAGCTCGGCTATTGTAATCTTTGGAAGGCGGACTGTCAGTCTTCTCATACCGTCGCGTTGTTGCAACAGGAGTTGACAATGATTTGGGTGCAGTAATGTCCGTGAGAGGACTCTTTGCACACCGAGGCCTCTTCTCTTTCCTTGCATTTGTGGAGGATAACCTCACGCAAGTCAGACGGGTCTGGAACGACCATGTTCGCTTCCTGGGTTTTGTGAGACTTTTGGGAACCACTCTGTCCGTTTGTCGCCGGGGGCTGGACTCGAGTGGTTCTGTACAACTTCCCGTCGGAGGCCCGCATAACAGTATGTGGAGCGCTCGGATGGTCAGAGGTCGGGATAACGGACTGAGCTTGCCAAGCTCGTGCTGTCCTAGACTTCTTCACTCTAGTTCGTGAGGGCACATAGTAGGAAGATTCTAAGTGGTGTTGCAGAGAGTCGGACATATTTTCTCGGGAGCATGAGAGATCAGGACCATAGGAGAGGCGATCGAAGACTGAGCCTGAGCCGCGTGGAGCAGACAGAATGCGGCTGGAATCAACAGTCTTCATACGGCTGGCAATCGTAGCCGCATGGGCTTTCTTCATGCGGCTGGAAGCCTCGGCCGCATAAGTATTCTTCATGCGGCTGGAAATCTTGGCCGCATGGGTATTTTTCATCTGGCTGGCAATTTTGGCCGCATGAACATCGTGCATACGGCTGGCAATCATGGCCGCATAAATGTTCGCTTCTTCCTGGAGCACAAAGAATCACTCTTTGCCCCTGCAAGTCCAGCATCGTAGTGCTTTCCTCTGCCGGACTTGGGGACAACAGAGTCCGCTATGGCTTGTAGTGGGGCCGTATGAGAGTTGCCTTTGCCATCTTTGGCAGCAGAGAGTACTCTGTCCAGAGCTTGGGGAGGAGCAAATGATTTTGGCCTCCACTCCCTGCGAGCCTTCTTTGTGCGGGTTCACTTCTGGACCGGGCCAGTGCTCCCGTCGGAGAGCATTTCTTCAAACGCCTGTTGGTCGAAGCGGACGACCATCTTCTTTTGTGTGGAGCCATGTTTGGCTGCGTCCGATTGCATCACCAACTTCTCAGCCATGGAGAAGTTTTTCCCCAGCAGAGTCGCCATCGTGTTTGCCATTGATTGTTAAAGTACAGAACAATTTATATAGGAGGACTGAACTTAAACTAACAATACAAACTCGCTCGTACAAAGAAAGCCTAGGGACGAAAACCTAGGTACAGCAATCTAAGTACAATTGTTTAGTTTTTCTGGGGGTGACGGTAGAGGCTCGGGAAAGCGACGGCAGCTCTGCCTTACTCCTTGGACGATCGGACGTAGCCTTGGCTCCGGTGAAGAAATGATCTTGGACGTGTGGGAAGACTCCGCTGCGCCTTCGGTTGCTGGATCTCTAGATGTCTCTGTAGTGCTCTCTCTCTCTCTCTCTCTCTCTCTCTCTGCTCTTCTTTTTCTCCTCTCGCTGCCTTTTTTAATAAAAAAATGTCGTCTTCCGCAAGGGAATGGCACCTTGCTATTTATAGGAGTGGGGTCATCATTAGGGTTTGCAAATGATTACCTCCTTCAGAAATCGGCGGTTAAGGATCACTTAATCTGGGCCATTCATCTTGAATATAATAAATTTGAGCAATTAATGTGATTGCATCAAATCTCTGTAGGAAATAAATATTAATTGTCATGAATATTCGTGATTTGTGATAGCCTGCCACATGTCCAATTTGCTTGATTTGATTTGATCTGGGCAATTATGACGATCGCAACAAATCTGATTTTGTTGGGATTTGTTAGCACCCATAGTTCCAGGGAAGATAAGACTGCCACGTGTCTCAATTATCTCGAAGAGCGCCACATGTCTCAACTGGACCGTCCTGGCAGAGCCGCATATGGGAGGTCCTTTCGGCCGCATGAAGCATACAACCGCATGAGGATAGGCAGACGCATGAGGATGGACAGCGGCAAGGGGATAGGCAGCCGCATGGGGATGGGCAGCCGCATGGGGATAGGCAGCCGCATACAGAGGGGCAGCCGCATGGGGATAGGCAGCCGCATGCAGATGGACAGTCGCATGCAGATGGGCAGCCGCATGGGGATAGGCACCCGCATGCAGATGACAGCCGCATGGAGTGGCCTCGGGACTTGGTGGGTTTTGCCAGCTGTATGAGATTTTCTCCTCTTTTCTAGGATTATGCCATCATGTTGGAGTCATTATTACGTCTTTATGTCAGAACTGTCATGGCTGTTATTTGTCAGAATAGCCGTCAGGGCATTAAATGCAGCCGAATGTAGAGAAGAACTGTTGAAGGCCACGTGGCTTCTTTCTGAGCCGCATGGTTCTATCCGAGCCGCATGGACCCCTGAGCCGCATGGACTTCTGAGCCGCATGGAAATCCTGAGCCGCATGGGGATCCTTCTGTCGGAGCCGCATAGGCCTTTCTTTATTCTTTTCCATGCTTCTACACATATTTCTCATATCAGACAGCATTCTACCACCGACTATGCGGTATTGGCTGAGCGTGCCCACGACTCTTGTCCAATTTTCCTGTGCGGGTCATGACACATTTTTATGGTAGATCATGTAGGTCGATTTTCTAACTAGTATGATATTATAGTAGTACTTAGGCCTTGACACTATTACGAGCCTGCAACAGGATATATAATACTAGGAAAAGAAGAACATTCAATCACATACTAGAAAATTTTATTTGTTTGAATATGAAAATTTCTACCCCACTCTGAGTTATTGAATGCCTTTCGTAAATACTTTCCTTCCTGAATAACACATTATTCTTGTACTGCAGTAATGATTTCTTACTATTCAATTCTATATTTTTAGAAATGGTACCCAGGACCAGAGCACGCAACTCAGGGCGAATGGTGCTCTTTATCAACCTCCTACATCTCATGAGGCTTCTTCAACTGCATCAGAGAGCCTTCCTCCTCCTATAAATCCAGCTTAAGGAGGCATGCCTGCTAATGGGGCACATATATATAAGCTCATTAGAGGAATGATTGAGGCACATAGGGCACATGTCGAGGCCCGGAGGTAGCAGGCCCAAAGGCAACATAAAGAGATGATACAAGCGGGTATAGAGAATGCCCAACGCATTGCCTTGACAACCATGGAGAGGGTTGTTCTTCAACAATAATAGCCCATCAAGCCGAGGGAAGGTAGCATCTAGGACTTTAAGAAGATGAACCCGCGGGAGCTCAAGGGGACGGAGGGAATTCTCTATGTAGATAAGTGGCTCGAGGACATCGAGCTGATTATGCGAGTTTCCTAAATTTTGGAAGACTTGAAGATTGAAGCTGTTGGCTTGCAGCTTCAGGAAATTGTCTACACTTGGTTTAGAAATGAGCCCAGGCTTACAGACCCATATCTGACCTGGGACCAGTTCAAGGACTTGTTTAAAAGGAAGTTATTCCTTGTAGTGGCCAAGATTTTCTAGAAATACAATTCCAAAACCTGAAGTAAGACAGCTTATCTGTGGATGAGTATGTCGCGGTGTTTGGCAGGCTGAGCTTATTCGCAGAATACATAGTTAGGGATCCTAAGGATTAAACACGGAGGTTCCGCAAGGGCTTGGCCATGGAGATTAGGGTTCAATTTTCTCTAGTACCACAACATTTGCGAGAATCATAGCCGAGGCTCAGGATAGAGGTGGACATGGACTTCTTGCCCAAGAGGGATCATGATTCAGTTGGAGGTGGCGTTAGCACGGGACCAGTAAACGTCCCCAGGTTTAGCAGAGGAATTTTCAGTACTAGCCACAGTATCTTGCCCACGCTATAGCTCTATTTCAGTAGGCACAGTAGCAACCCTAGAGACAGTTACAGCCTGCTCCTTATTGTACTTACTGTAGAAAGATTAGACATGTATAGGGCGACTGTAGAAAGAGACTTAGAATATTTTTGTTCTGCAGATCCGCTGCACATTAGATGAGGGAGTATCTCTTAGAGCCTTTTCGTCCAGGTCAAGGTACAGCTCCTAACAGGAGGGGACCGGTAAGGCTACTAGCGTCCTAGTAGCAGTGAGACCCACCACTCCCTACTCAGCAACAACGCTTTGCCCAGCACCAACAGAGAGGAGCACCTCTGCAGGATAGAGTCTTTGCTATGACAGTCGAGCAGACTGAGCCCACTGGTAATGAGATAGTGTAGGAACGAAATCGTAAAGCAGAATACTCTAGAGGGGGGGTGAATAGAGTAGGCAGCGGAATATTGCTAATTAAAAACTTGTTAGCAGTTAGATCACAGATAAAATAATAATCATAAAAAGTAAATGACAGAATTTAAAAGTGATCAGAAGGCAAATGCAAACACCGAGATTTATACTGGTTTCCCTCTGGTGAGGACTAGTCCAGTGGGAAGAACTCTAGCTTCCAGTTGAATCCACTATTGGAAAATCCCGCAAGTTGTCATACGAAGTCCTTGCAACTTCTACAGACGCGAGCTTTGATACGAAGAACTCATCCAACTTCAATTATGAAGAGTTGAATCTTCTATCAAGCCTCTGATTACAATCACTCTGAAACTTCTAGACCATACCGTACTGGCAAATCGACTAGAGGATTGTAACTGGCTTGGGATTTGAAAATGAAAGCTTTTTAAGAACTCTTTGGAAGACTGTAACCTTTAAGAAGAGAAGAGATTGAAAGTGAATTGGTGTTTTGAAATGATCGAAATGCTTCTCTATTTATAGCTTTTCCAAAGACAGAACTCTGACAGAATTCGGGCAGAATTCGGACAGAACTCTTTGTAACAACCCGTAACTGAAGGATGACCAAGTTCAAAAACCCAACGTTCACTAACGTTCCAAATGGCCGAACTCTGGCCAAACTCTGGCCGAACTCGGGCCGAGTTCTCCTGAGGTTCTGCCAGTTCATTTTTGGAGACAATAAATTTTGGCTTTTTGAACAATCCTTCAAAGGCTTTTTGTAAAAAGAATATTTTTCAAAAATATGGATCATTTGTAAAAGAATAGGATGGTTTTGAAAAACGTTTTCGGATAGCCTATTTGCCAGTACGACTCGGTGTACAATGTAATCCTAGACTCAATAAAATGAAAATTATATTGCTTAGCAGGAAGTACATTCTGAATGGCAAACGGCTTCAGTCTTGAACATTGTTGATAACCATTGTTGAGCAGTGTCCAAAATGTCGTAGGTAAACATCTGAGTAGACTTGCATTTATATCGAGACAGAGTTTGATCAATTATTAAAATCAGGTTTGACCATGACCAATGGGCCAACAATCTCTTCCATTTTGATAATTGACAAACCTTGCCGATATAACATCTAAGCAGGGAATCAAATCAAAATAGTAAAGAAAAATTGTTCATATCCTGTAAGAAAAATTGTTCATATCCTGTATTTCACTAACATGTTATATCCTTATTTCTCCTCCGTTGTCACTTAGCAAAATAATTGCACAAGAGAAAGCTCCCCCGTAATCAATGCATAAGTAACAAACAGTGAAGAAACACATGAAAAATAAATAATCATGACAGATGGTAGAAACAGTGAGAGAAATAGAATAACAACACAGGCATGTATTTGTCTCAGGCAATGAAGCAATAAAAGATAGATAGTGCTACTATTAAACTGAAACAAATAAAGTGCTGAAATAGACTAAGATGCCAAAACTGAGGCATAATCAAAAAAACAACCATGTCCATGAATAATCACATAATAGAAAAAGTACTGATAATAACTAAAAAGAGTACTGATAAAATCTTGGAATGTCGGAGCATTTCCAAGTAAACATAAGACAAAAACAGTCTCAATAATCTAACATCTCAAAACTCATCATCATCAACATCATCATCATCAGCTGCAGCTCCAGCATGTCCAGAAGGACCAGCTCTAGAAGTACCAGCACCAGAAGGGTGAAGAGTGGCGCCAGTGGTACGATACCAATCATATGCGTTCCCTGGCTGGAACAGAGAGTGTACCGCCTCATCGTTAATGCGGTAGCCAGAAACAGAAGGGTCTCGAGGCAGAGAGCTAGCAGAATGTCCCGTCTGTACAAACCTCAGATCGACGAAGGAGTTGGCAATCGCTTGGAACCGAGTCACATCACGGAACTCGTGTTCCCTAGAGGTATCAACATAAACGACTGCAGATCTGATAAGTGCTGATGGATACCCTCAAAAGTCATAGGGTAAGAATGAGGAGGAACAGGTACTGCGGGATCAGTGGGAGTAGGTACAGGAGGAGTAGGTGCAGTGGGTGGAGGAACAGATGCAATGCTGTGACGAGAGAGTTTGAGAAACTTGGGCTCGGGGTCGACAGCACAAGTGGATAAATCAATATCAAATCTCTAAAAAATGCGAGGAATGAGCATCGCATAAGATAGGTTGCAGTCTCTCTCGCGACATCTACCCATCATCTGAATAATAGTCTTAGGGGCAGAAAAAAGAATCTCCTTAAGAATATGATAAAGAGCAGAGAGCTCAAGTGCAGTGACATCATCTTTAGAAATGGATTTTGAAAGTAAGGTGGAATAGATGATGCGATGTAATTCGTAGTTAAACAAGTTCAAGTTATTAGCCTTGAACTTTCCAGGAAGAACGCGTGCGGCCGCACAAAGTTCATTCTTGAAACTAACGAGTGTCGTGCCATCGGGGAAATCAAAATCAGTAATGTCATCGAGCGGGGCACCTTCGTTTGGAATACCAAGGATTTTCGCTAACGTGTCATCAGTGAATTCGATATCAATTCCTCCGACACGTGTCCTCGCTGTGAAAGTGTCTAACACAAAATTACAATAGAATAATCTAATGGCATTAGTGGCAATGGGGAATTGTAAGGTGACAAAATATTGTAACCCTAATGCCTCAAAATAAGGACGGTGATTCGGAAAGATAGTCCACTTAATCGGTGATCCGGTACAAATAGTACGCATGTTAAAATCAGCGTACCACAATAACGCTTGATCGGAAGTTTTAAAATAAAACTCATCCGACGCACCATCGTCCGTTTAGACCGGAGAAAAGAGGCAATCCGTATGTGGATCTGAAGATGATGCCTCTTCACTGGCATTGGTCTTCTTCCTCTTGAAGGGATTGAACTTAGGCATTCTTTTCCAAAATTTTCTACAAATCCTAAGTATTAAAAAGTGGTGGAAAGAAGGGATTATACCTTCCAAGAGTAGGATATGTTGTAGAGGATGACGATCTCCGCACGAATCCAAAGTTTTGATGAAAAACTCCACAAGGATTGGAAGAACAATGAGGGAGTACAACTAGGTTTTGGAGGGGCGGAGCTGCTGTTATGAGGATGTGGGGAAGTATGAAGAAGAAGGAGGCCTCGGGTTGCTGCTGTTATGTATAAACACCCAGTCGAACTCTGGCCTAATTCGGCCCGAACTCGGGCCGAATTCGCCAAGGGTTGCCTGGCTATATATATATATATAAAAAATTCAAATGAGACCACATTCTTTTTTATTGTTTCAAATGCTTAATTCGAAGTTTAGTAATTGTAAATCTCAAAATAATAAAATTAATATTATTTTACAAATTAATATTCTTTACTCAGCATCTGTCTCAGATTAGTTGTAGGAGTACTGTCCCAGCTAACGGAGGTTCATCGGGGAACTCTTAAATACCGCTTCGCTTCGACCGTAGTCGTGGTGACAGACAGACTCTTTTGGGGCTTGTCTCGAAAACACTTTTTTTAGTATCAAATAAATAATTAATAAAACAAAATTAATTAATATTATTCATATCTAAAATTTCTAATTCTTGACGTAAATAGTTGAAACGATCTTCCGCTAAAGGTTTTGTGAATATGTCAGCTAATTGATTCTGTGTGTCTATGTATACAAGGTCTATATCTCCATTTTGTTGATGATCTCTAAGAAAATGATGTCGAATCTCGATATGTTTAGTACGAGAATGACATACTAGATTCTTAGTCAAATTAATAGAACTAGTATTATCACAAAAAATGGGTATATGTGTAAAATATAATCCATAGTCTTCTAAGGTTTGTTTCATCCACAAAATTTGTGCACAACAACGTCCTGCGGCGATATACTCAACCTCTGTTGTTGATAATGCAACAGAATTTTGCTTTTTACTAAACCAAGAGACTAGAGCTTTTCCTAGGAAATGACATGTGCCGCTGGTGCTTTTTCTATCTACTTTGCATCCGGTAAAATCAGCATCAAAATAACCGGTTAGGTCAAACGACGTGGTTTTGGGATACCATAAGCCGACAGAAGAAGTGCCTTTAAGGTATCGAAAGATACGCTTAACTGTGCACAGATGTGATTCCTTAGGATTGGCTTGAAAACGAGCACATAAGCAAACACTAAACATAATGTCTGGTCGACTGGCAGTTAAATAAAGTAAGCTACCGATCATACCTCGATACTTATGTATGTCGACAGGTTTGCCTTGTTCATCAATATCGAGCTTGGTTGAAGTCGCCATTGGAGTGCTAAGTGGCTTTGCTGCTTCCATGTCGAACTTCTTTAGTAGATCTTTTGTGTACTTAGCTTGATTTATGAATGTCCCATTGTTGGTTTGTTTGATTTGCAGTCCGAGAAAGAACTTCAACTCTCCCATCATGCTCATCTCAAACTCATTCTGCATACATTTTGAGAATTCTTGACAAAGAGATTCATCAGTAGATCCAAAAATAATATCATCTACATAGACTTGAATCAAAAGAATATTATTATTCAAAGACTTTATAAACAAAGTAGGGTCAACATTTCCTTTTAAAAAACCGTTATCAAGTAGAAAAGAGCTTGGACGATCGTACCAAGCACGAGGGGCTTGTTTCAAACCGTATAAAGCTTTCTTCAACTTGAAAATATATTCAGGAAATTTGAAATCAGTAAAAACAGGTGGTTGAGCTACATAAACCTCTTCTTTTATAAAATCATTTAAAAATACGCTTTTGACATCCATTTGAAATAATTTAAAATTATAAAAACATGCAAATGCACATAACATGCGAATGGATTCTAATCTCGTAACTGGGGCATAAGTCGCATCGTAGTCGATACCTTCTTCTTGATTGTATCCTTGAGCTACGAGTCGAGCCTTATTACGAGTCACTAAACCATTCTCGTTCAGTTTATTTCGGAATACCCAACGGGTGCCAATGACCGGATGATCAATAGGTTTGGGAACAAGTTCCCAATCTTGATTTCGTTCAAATTAGTTTAATTCATCTTGCATAGCATCTATCCAAAAATTATCACTACATGCTTCATCAATACTTTTGGGTTCAAAGTGTGAGACAAAAGCAACACAAAAAGCTATATCTTTATTAGAGGAGCGAGTACTTACACCCTTGGTAATCTCACCAATTACCAAGTCCTTTGAATGATCAGCCGTGAAGTTCAATCTTTTTGGCAGACTCTGAAGGTAGTTGGTTCCTGGATCTTCTCTAGGAGGATCAGCTAGTGCTTTGCTGGGTACATTGAAATCTTCGTCATTGTCATCGATTGTCGTTTGACTTAGTTCATCAAAGGTGACATTGATCGACTCTTCGATGATCATGGTTCTTTTGTTGAAGATTGTATCCTTTACTTTTGCCCGCATAACCTAAAAATATACCTTCATCGGCCTTTTCGTCAAACCTTTCCAAATTATCTTTTGTATTAAGAATAAAACATTTATAACCAAATATTCTAAAATATGAAACTGATGGAATTCTATCAAACCATAGCTCAAATGGAGTCTTCTTCGATTTGGGTCGAATTAGAACTCTATTGAGAACAAAACAAGCTGTATTGACAGCTTCAGCCCAGAAATACTTGGGTAGACTAAACTGGTTTAACATTACTCTGGCCATTTCAGATAGAGTTCTGTTCTTACGTTCCACAACTCCATTTTGTTGTGGAGTCCTAGGGCAGGAGAATTCGTGCACAAAACCGTGTGTGTCACAAAATTGCTCAAACTCTGCATTCTCGAATTCGTTTCCATGATCGCTTCTAATACGAGTGATCATGTAACCTTTTTCATTCTGTAATTTCTTGCAAAAGGTGATAAATTCCGATAATGCATCATTTTTGCGTGTCAGAAAATATACCTACGTGTATCTAGAATAATCATCTACAATTACAAAAGCATATAGCTTACCTCCGAGGCTAGCAACTCTGCTAGGACAAAATAAGTCCATATGTAATAATTGTAGAGGTCTAATAGTACATATAGCATTTACTTACTTGAAAGTGGATCGAGTAGCTTTGTTCTTTTCACATTGACTGCATACCGAATCCTTCTTGAATGTAATGTCCGGTGAACTGCGTACTAGCTTCTACGTGGATAATCTGGAAATAGTACCCTATTTGCATGACCGAGTCTCATATGCCATAGATAACTCTCATCGCTTTTAGCCATTAAATATCTACCTGAAATGTTAGTATCTTCCAACAAATAGAAAACATATATATTGTCTTCTCTAATACCTTCAAATATAGTACTACCAGTTGAACTATCAATAATAGTACATTTATCTTTTACGAAGTTAATACCATAACCGTGATCAGCTAAATGGCTTATGCTAAGCAGATTATGTTTTAACTCAGTAACAAGACAAACGTCTTTAATCACTGGATAGGGAGCTTTACCAATATCACCAATACCGGTTATATACCCTTTTAAATTATTGCCGAAGGAGACGTATCCTTCTTTATTCCTCTTCGACAGTATTGCGAATAATGAAGCGTCACCGGTCATGTGCCGTGAGCAACCGCTGTCGAGGATCCATTTGCTCCTAGCATGTGAAGGGCGTCCCACCTACAAAACAATTTGCAGATGAAACTATTGGTACCCATTTCTTGTAGGGTCCTGACTGGTTAGTTTTCAGTATGCATGCATAAATATTTAGATCTACTAGCTTTCTGATTCTACATGCAGAAGATATATGACCAATGAGGCCACAATAATGACCTTTAGCATGTTGAGTGTTAAAAGCTGAGTGGTGTGCATGGTTGGTAGGTTTAGGTTTTCTAGTATAGAAGAAAGCATACCTATTATCCTGGTTGGGCATAACCTTTTTAGGTAAAGGTTTGATAGGGTTAGGTCTGACAGTGTTGGGTTTGGGAATGTTCCGATTTTTCGGTAAGTGACACGTGTTAGGGTAGGAAGCAGCAGTCTCAGGCTGTTTTCCTAACCTAATTTCCAATCTTTTGGAAGTGTCATATAACTTAGTATAGTCAGAAGTGAGTGCTTCCATTCTGACTAGTGCACTTTGAAGACTTTTTATCTCTTTAGAAAGTTCTTCTTTCAGTTGGTCAATAACCTTGTCTTTTTCTTCGGATGACTTGGTAGTCTCGTGTAATAAGAGCTTAATAGAAGAAATCTCACCAAACTCACTAACATTATCTTTAACCTCAGCTAGTAGGTCGGTAAGTCTTCCTATTTTACCTTTGTACTCTTTGAGTACCTTCTTAGAGGTCTGATATTTGCTACGCAGTTTCCTGTAATCACTTAACAGTTCACTGAAGGCTTCTCCTAATTGCTCAAAGATGAAGTCATCATATATATCAACTATAGGTTCAGAGAGTACCTGATCGGATGCCATAATGCATACATTTGCAACGTCTTCTGATTATTCATCTTCTGAGTCGCTGGCTTCACTTTTATGCCATATGCTGGTGTTGGCATACTTCCGAGATGTTGATCTCTTCAGGTTCCCTTTCTCGTATCTGTTGCTCTTCTTGCTTGTTGATGTGTTTGTAGGACAGTCCTTCTTCATGTGTTCTTCCTTCTTGAAGCCGTAGCAGACAGCGTCATCTTGATACCAGCTGTTGCCGCCATTGTTCTCTTTTGTCTTCTTCTCATATCTCAAGAATCTTTTGAATTTTCTTGCAAGAAGTGCTTGATCTTCAGCATCAGATTCACTGTTGTCTGAATCATCTTCAGCAGATCTTCTGTACTGAGCCTTGAAAGCGATCGTCTTCTCCTTTGGTGCTGGCTCTTCAAAGTCTTGTAGCTCTAGTTCATGAGTGAGTAGCTTACCCATGAGTACTTCAAGTGTCATGGTAGTGAGGTTATTTCCTTCAATAATTGCAGTAGCCTTCGGAATCCAGTTCTTTGTAAGTGCTCGCAGGAGTTTGTGAATCTTTTTATGGTTACTGTAATCTTTGCCTAGGGAGGACAAAGGATTTACAATATCTAAGAATCTTTCGAACATCTGAGTAACTGTTTCGTTGGGCTTCATCTTGAACGCCTCATACTCTTGAGTAAGTTTGTTGACCTTTGATTCTTTGACATGAGTTGTGCCCTCATGTGTGACTGCAAGAAGTTTTCATACTTCATTTGCAGTTGTGAAGATAGATACCCTCTTAAATTCAGTTCTGTCTAAAGCATAAAATAAAGCGTTAATAGCACGTGCGTTAAGACTGGCCTTTTTTTTTCTTCCTCTGTATATTTGTCATGGGGTTTTTTAGTTAAAACTCCATCAACATTTATACGAGGTGGCTTTTTATAGCCATCAATAACCACAGACCATAAGTCAAAATCAACAGATTTCATAAAGAAACTCATACGTGTTTTCCAATAGGTGTAGTTTATGCCGTCAAACAGTGGAGGTCTGTTTGTAGCTTGGCCTTCACTTGTGAATTTCACAGTTGCCATGTGTGATGCTGTGATCTATATAAAAATTGAATATAACTGTAATTTTACCTTGCTTTACCTGTATAACCCGCTCTGATACCAATTGTAGGAACGAAATCGTAAAGCAGAATACTCTAGAAGGGGGGTGAATAGAGTAGGCAGCGGAATATTGCTAATTAAAAACTTGTTAGCAGTTAGATCACAGATAAAATAATAATCATAAAAAGTAAATGACAGAATTTAAAAGTGATCAGAAGGCAAACCCAAACACCGAGATTTATACTGGTTTCCCTCTGGTGAAGACTAGTCCAGTCGGAAGAACTCTAGCTTCCAGTTGAATCCACTATTGTAAAATCCTGTAAGTTTTCATACGAAGTCCTTGCAACTTCTACATACGCGAGCTTTGATACGAAGAACTCGTCCAACTTCAATTGTGAAGAGTTGAATCTTCGATCAAGCCTCTGATTACAATTACTCTGAAACTTCTAGACCATACTGCACTGACAAATCGACTAGAGGATTGTAACTGGCTTGGGATTTGAAAATGAAAGCTTTTTAAGAACTCTTTGGAAGACTGTAAGCTTTAAGAAGAGAAGAGATTGAAAGTGAATTGGTGTTTTGAAATGATCGAAATGCTTCTCTATTTATAGCTTTTCCAAAGACAGAACTCTGACAGAATTCGGGCAGAATTCGGACAGAACTCTTTGTAACAACCCGTAACTGAAGGATGACCAAGTTCAAAAACCCAACGTCCACTAACGTTCCAAATGGCCAAACTCTGGCCGAACTCTGGCCGAACTCGGGCCGAGTTCTCCTAAGGTTCTGCCAGTTCATTTTTGGAGAAAATAAATTTTGGCTTTTTGAACAATCCTTCAAAGGCTTTTTGTAAAAAGGATATTTTTCAAAAATATGGATCATTTGTAAAAGAATATGATGGTTTTGAAAAAGTTTTTGGATAGCCTATTTGCCAGTACAACTCGGTGTACAATATATTCCTAGACTCAATAAAATGAAAATTGCATTGCTTAGCAGGAAGTACATTCTGAATGGCAAACGGCTTCAGTCTTGAACATTGTTGATAACCATTGTTGAGCAGTGTCCAAAACGTCATAGGTAAACATCTGAGTAGACTTGCATTTATATCGAGACAGAGTTTGATCAATTATTAAGATCAGATTTGACCATGACCAATGGGCCAACAATCAGGTTATATACTTCTTAATTTCTTTTCAGCTATAGCTTTATTCGATTCTGGTGCCTCTCATATTTTCATATTTCTAGCTTTTGTGTTTAAGTATAGCATGGTATCTGCGCGTTTAGAAAATATTGTATGATCTTGGCTAGTGGTGGCATTATCCTAGTCAAGGATATTTGTGTCGAGTACCATATTACCTTAGGAGGCAGGGAATTGTACGCCAATTTACTTGTAATTCCACTTTCGAGTTTTGATATAGTTTTCGGAATGGATTGGTTGAGTACGAATCATACCAGTATAGATTGCCACAGTGTATGCATAGTATTTGGTCCTTTTGGAGTGTCTAGTTTTGAGTTTGCTAGAGGAGCCATAGAGCAGTATAGCTAGTCCATTAGTGGAGCTATGGTAGTGGAGAAAGAGCTACCTCATCCTATCTTTGCAGAGTTTCTTGATGTATTTCCCAAGGTGTTGCTTGCCGTCATATAGGGAAATCGAGTTCTCTATTGATCTTGTGCCAGGTATAGAGCCAGTGGCGCAACATGTGTACAAGATCAATAACAAAGAGCCGGTGGAGTTAAAACACAAACTGATGAATTACAAGATAAAGGGTTTATTAGATATAGTTCTTCGCCCTAGAGAGCTCCGGTACTATTTGTGCCGAAGAAGGATGGGACGGTACAGATATACATAGACTACAGGGCCTTAAACAACCTCACAATCAAGAATAAATACTCGTTATCGAGGATAGACAATATTTTAAATCAGTTGTGACGTGCAAGGGTATTTTTAAAAATTGACTTGAGGTCTAGCTATTATAAGTTGAAAGTGAGGAATAAGGATATTACGAATGCTGCTTTTCAGACTAGATAAGGCGGGTATGAATTTATGGGGATACAGTTTTGGGTGACTAATGCTCTGACGGTCTTCATGAATTTGTTAAAAAAGGTCTTCCATCAATAACTTGACAATTTCGTGGTGGTGTTCATCGATAATATACTTATTTATTCAAAAACAATAGAGGATGATGAGGAGTGTCTAAGGATCGTGCTTGAGACTCTCAAGAAGCAGAAGTTCTATGGAAAACTCTCGAATATGAGTTTTTCTTAAACAAGGTGGAGTTTCTCGGACACGTGGTGACTGGAGATAGGATATATACGGATCCGAAGAAGATTACTGATATAGAATCTTGGGCTACTCCGAGTTCTATGGCAGAGATTAGAAGCTTCTTAGGATTGGCCAGGTATTATAAAAAGTTCATGAAGGGTTTCACTCAGATTGTAGAAGCGGTGACTAGATTCACTCAGAAGGACAAAGAGTTCGTATGGACAGAGGACTGCCAGGAAGTATTTGATGAGTTGAAGAAGCGATTAGCAAAAATCCTATATTGACGTTGCTATCGGGATTAGGTGGATTTACTATTTATAATGATGCTTCAGGAAAATGTTTAGGATATATTCTAGAGCAGAACAAGAAAGTGGTGGCACATGTTCCCATGCAGCTATGTCCACATGGGAAGAATTATCCTACTTAAGACTTAGAATTAGCAGACGTAATCTTTGCCTTGAAGTTGTTGAGACACTACTTGTACGGAGAGCGAATGGAGATATTTACTAATTACACGAGCTTGAAGTACGTCATCACGCAGAAAGAGTTTGATATGAGACAACGCAGATGGCTGAAACTAATGAATGATTTTGACATTTTAATATAATATCATCCGAAAAAAACTGATGTAGTTGTTGATGCCTTAAGCAGGTATCCGATAGCTATGTATATGTCTAAGGATCGCCACTATTAGCAGATTTTGATAGTTTAGGTATTGATATTATTATTCCAGGAGTGGATATACAGATGATGGGTATGTAGATTCAGTCAAGATTGGTGGATAGAATTCGAGAGACTCGGTATCAAGACGAGAGTTTGAGGAGTATTAGAGCACAGATACTGGTTGGACAGTAAGATGATTTTTTTTATTAAGAAGGATTGTTCGTTGAGGTACGGAGTAGGTTATGTGTACCTAGTAGTGGTCGGAAAGAAGAGGTCATGCAGGAAGCTTATCATTCTCAGTATTCTATACATCATGGAGCTAATAAGATGTATAGGACCTAAGGGATCACATATGGTGGTATGGTATGAAGCGAGAGATAACACACTTTGTCTCTAGATGTCTAGTGTGCCAGCAGGTCAAAGCCGAAAGGCAGAGATAGGTAGGATTGCTTTAACAATTTTCGATTTCTTAGTAGAAGTAGGAACATATCACGATGGATTTTATTTCTGGACTTCTACGTACACCAGGAAGGAAGGATGCGATTTGGCTCATCACTGATAGGTTGACAAAATTGGTCCAATTTATACCATTCAAAGTTGGATTGTCTACGAAGTTGACGGAGTTACATGTGAGAATGATCGTTAAATTGCACAGGGTCAAGTGAGCATTTTCTTTGATCATGATAACATATTTACTTTCCATTTTTTAGGGAACTTGCAGGCTAGCTTGGGTACTCAACTCAAGTTTAGTGCCGCTTATCATTCTCAGACGGATAGAGAGTTAGAGAGGACTATTCAGACACTTGAGGATATCCTTCGGACCTGCGTATTAGATTTTGGTGGTTCATGGAATGACCATCTTCATCTGGTAGCGTTTGTATACTACAATAGCTACCGGGCCATTATAGAGATATCTTCTTTCGAGACTCTATACAGACGAAGATGTCAAACCCCATTATCTTTGGACGACATTGGTGAGAGAGCACTATTGGGACCAGAGATGGTAGTAAATGTTATAGAGAAGTGAAATGGATCAAGAAAAGACTATATATGGCGTATGGAAGATGAAAGCATTTCGTCGATAGCCATAGGAGACCGTTAGCGCTCGAGTACTTATATTGAGATGGTTAATACTTATAAGGTACGTGATAATATTTGGTGTAGTTTTAGGTTGGCAATTTGGTATTATTGAGGATTTTTTCGATACAAGGCACGATTCGATTCGGGGGAGACGGAACACTCAATCCAAGATTCATCGGACCATTTGGCATTCTTGAGAAGGTCGGGGTTGTAGCCTACCGATTAGCCTTTTCGCCTGTATTTGATGGAGCGTGCAGTGTATTCTACATCTCCTAACTGAGATGATTCATGGGAGATCCTAATCAAGTATTAGATCACTAAGATTGAGGTTGGACCGAGTCTCAGTTATCCAGAGCAGCCCATAGAAATTTGGATCGCAGAGAGAAGGTGCTGCATAACTAGACGATTCCCTTGGTTCGTATCGCTTGGAGGTATCACTCTCCAGGTGAATCTACATGGAAGAGAGAGGATGAAATGCACGAGTGATACACCTATCTTTTTGAACCATCAGGTATTTCGTTCTTATGTCTATCTTTAAATTTCAAGGACAAAATTTTCTATGGAGTGTAGATTTGTAAACCCGTGAATCCAAATATTGCCTTTATAAATATTTCTATTCCTAAATTAATTAATTTGCAAATTATTTTATTTATGTATTTGCTAGTAAGGGGCAGCCTAGCAAATTTCTCTTTTCAAAGAGGTGAATTTGCAAAGGCATTCAAATCTTTTTAAACCAAATTAAAATAAATCCCTCCTTATCATCTTGAATAAGAGATAAGAGAAACTAGTAACCGACCCCCTATCTATAATTCTGAACATCAGCAAACCTGATCCTATCTATTTTCCATGAACCCTAATTTTTTCTTTTTTCTCGTCCATTGCAATAGCAGCCTTGACTCTTCCTCGACAACCATCTCGCGGATGCTTTCGAACTGTGGAGAATAAATCTATTTTACGGGTCACTTACATCGCCGGGAGTCATTGCTAGAATCCATCTTCAGTAGGTAAAGCCCTAACCTATTTAGATTTCCTTGCATTCTAGTTGGATAATAGGTTGGATCACAAAATGTTTGAAGGATTTCCCTAAAGGAATCTGGGGATCCTACTAGTTGTATAAGTGCTAAATTATGATAGTTAAACAAGTAATTAACTAGATCTAGTTAATATAGCATAAAGATGTATAAACTATTTGTTGATATATAACTATCCTATGGAACCAGTTGATAGTAGGTACTAATGTTAGGAATTCTGAAACAACCAATATGTAGGTGTGTTTGTGTGTGTGCAACATAATATAATTTGTAATATGGGTAATAGGATATATGGGTGTATCGGAGTATCAAGGATTGGTACAAGTCACTAGTATCAGGAATTATGTATGTATCAAATAAGGTATAAGTATAATCTTAAACTATAGCAATCATTAATTATGCAGCAATTTAATTACTGCACTTTGATTATAGTTGGAATGGTAGCTAGGGGATCCTATGCATATTGCAGTATAGAGCAGCTATAGTATTACTACAGACAACACAATCACACGAGCTGCAGATGTAGTTTTACTTGTAACGCCCCAGTCCCAAAATACTTAGGATTAAGTACGTCGACATGCTGGCTGCATACATACGAAGTATATTCTAATATATAGAACCACCATATGTATACATAAGCTGTGAAATGTAGTAAACCACGACACTAATCTCATCCACAAATAAAGAAGAAAGAATTTATAAATCAACTCATAAATTGCCATTTACAAATTGTTGGGCGAAGACAAATCTACTACCAACTAAAAAGAAAAGAAATACATAACAAATAAATTTGTCGAGCGATGCGAAGGCGATCCAAGTGCAATCACCTCGGAGGAAGAGAGTAAAACATGGCCTTGGCTGGAGCACCTGCGAAACATCACAAAGGCACACCTGGAGAGTTCACCAGGTCCTCAGAGGGACGTAACAAGATACATAAAGAACATGCCGTATAAATACTGGATATAAAATATACCACAAATAAAAGTAAGTGATAAGACATCAATAAGGTACCATAACCGTACTAAAGTGAATCTGCAGTTGAGAAACAATCCTTTCGACGCATGAGCCCTGGCTGTCAATGGGATAGGTATAGTCCCCATATAGGGCACCAGGGGCCTACGTCCGTAACGTCCGAAGATCGTCAGAGGGCATCATGTGCAAGGGAGTACGTCCATAACGCTCTGGGAAACGTCAGAGGGCACCTGGAGCCTGCGTCTCCAGAGGAGCGCACAGGTAATCAGGAATGTGCAAAGAAGCCCATACGTCAGGTATTGTTCTCCCCACCCAATGCTCTTATTTAAGTCGCATCTATGACCATATACCTCTACTAAATGCTAAGTCCCCAAACATGCCTCTATTAGCAGTTAGCCCTAACGCATGCACACGGGTGATCAGCCAACACGCAAGTACCTCTACTTGTTACTCATCTCACACATATCTCATGGTACGACTGTGCCAAGGTTTATGCAATACACTACAGATGGTAGTCCCTTAACTCTAGGTCTATATGCAATCGAAGGATAATAATAAAGTATGGCTAATATCACTGAGCAGAAAGTAAATCAAGAACTGTACTAATGGTACAGCTAGAAGAATTAGAAATAAATGACCAGTGATATGCAATAACTAAAGAAATACAGACTAAATATAAACAGTATAAATGGCAAGGAATCTTGCCTGGTGTTGTAACCAATGTGGTGTGATGATTCCGACAAGCCCAAATTCGTCTAATAGCCAGGGTCGATGCGAAGGGTCCAAATTCTCAAGGAAATAGGAATGTGATAGTCACAATCAAGATTTACAATTAATAAGAATTTGTGAAGAAAAGTACTTATGAATTATTATTTCTTATACTGTTTATAAAGGGCACATAATACTAAAACAAAGACAAAAAACAAAAATATTTTAGAATAAGGTTAATAGAGCAAGGATTCAGCAGCACCACTCTATGTCTTCTATAGAATGGGGAGGATCTCAAATTCACCTGAGTGAGTTCAAAACCGATGCTTCAGTTTCAAAAGTAAGGAAGAAGAGAAAAGAGGGATGTGGAGGAAACTCACAAGGGGGATCGAAGAAGTCCACGGCAGCGCGCGGATGAGGCGCGATCCGGGGCGGCGCAGTCCGCGGCCGACCGGAGAGATGCCGTGGCCCGTGCGCACGGAGAGGGCGGTCTATTTCAAGGGTGGCAATGGTCGATCTCTATTGCGGAACGCCAGGTTGAGGCGCACGGCGACCTGAGGAAGCACCTGGATCTGGCCGACGGAGACGGGGAGCCCGACGCTCGGACGGTGGCACGACGAGCACAGGTTAGGGTTTTTCCCTCTTCTTCTTCCATCTGGTGGTGGTGGTGTGATGGATTTTTGGGGGAATGTAGCACAGGTGGTGGTGGTGGCGGATTTTGGTGACAATGGTGATGATGATAGTGGTTGCGTGTTTGGGCGAGGTTTGGCCTGGGTTCGGCTGCTACCTCGGCCGGGGTGGTTGAGAGGAGAGGTGGAGGAGAACGGAGACGGGTGCTTTTGTGGTATTGTCGTCGTGTCCGGGGTGTCGGACACGACATGGATAACTGTACAAGAACTGGAATAAGATTGTGGACACAGACATGACGTACGATCTGTGTTGGAAAGATTTTGGGTTGTGAATTTGTGGTGGAGAGAGGAGCCTCTCCTTATATAGGAGGTGGTGTCTCCTATTTGGATAAGGACTTGGGTGGTTTAAATTTTGATTAGATAATCCGCCATTTAATTTAAATGCATTTAAATCTAATTCAATCAATCCAAATTTAAATCACAACTATAGTTTAATTCTATTTTAAATAATGATTTCTAAGATATCCAATTTTAAATCACCATAATAATCAAATATTTGATCAAATAAGTTCTAAAAATGTCTTTTATAAATAATATAAAAATAATAAAAATTAATTTCAAAAAATCAAAAATATACGAATAAATTTCATGTAACTCATATGTAAATAAAATATTTACATAATCATGGTTTTTCTAACTTACTACTATATTTTAACATGAAATAAAAAATAAAATTTTTATAATCACAAATAAAATAATGTTTTGGCAAATCTTGATGCGACGTCTTTTTACAACTTTAAACAAAAAAAATATTTAACACATATTATTTTGAAAACCTTATTTCTCATATATAAAAAAAATCTATAATAAAAATATTTTTCTAAAAATATGTACCTCGCACATATTCGCACTCGACAAGCAAATATGAAAAATGTAAATTCACACGCGATGTACAAATACGAGAATGTAAACTTGCACGCGACGTATAAATATGAAGCACAAAGTAAATACCAAATTTTATTTAAAAAATCGTAGTGGAAATTTAGCAGGTTTACATCCTACCCAACTTAAAAGAATTTCGTCCTCGAAATTTAGGAATAGGTTGGGCTGAGGAGATAGAAGGAGTTTACCGATAAGAAATCAATCAATTTATTTGACAAGAAGAAAAGCTTCCAATGAAAGGCAATAATTACGGAATTACTACAAATTTGTGTAACTAGGAAGTATGAATTCAAAGATATAGTTTAGAAAATATCTCATGACAACCAACTAGTATCGAATTCGATCCCCTTTACCATCCAACGACAACAATGAAAATTATGTAACTCACTATAGGCAAAGACTTCTTTCGTCTCAAAATTCTGATCACTATCTCTATATTCAAAATCTAACTTGTTTATGATATCGTCAAAACTCTCGACATAATCATCAAGGCCTCTCTATATACAATCTTACATCTATTTTATCAAGATTTGTATTCCGTAAATCCTTTAATCCTTGAAGCCTATTTTCCTTTCAATCATTAACCTTCAAAATTTTACTCACATAGATTTTTAATTTCTATCTATATTCATGTTCTAAATGCGATCTTCAACGATAGATTTTCAAAATGTTCAAATTTTAATCTACTTCTAGTATTTTTCTCAAATCAAATTTTATCCTTCATAATATAAATTAACTAAACCTTCAATCAATTTAATCGAAATAAGGTCAAAATCTTCTTACTAGAAAATTTGTACTCATTCGTCAATGTAGAATATATCCAAAGTAAAAATAAAAATCAGTCTCCCGGGTTCGATAAGTCTCAGAGGGCTAATTTGTAAATCGAAAATATACACTCTTTTGGTCATACCATCATAAAAATCTTTTATCATCATACGTAAAATTTCTCAATCCGTAATATTAGTGTCTTCCTACAATCGGATCGTATATACATCGCATACTTCTCTTATTCATTCATATTTTTAATATCCTCTATTATGTTCTAATCTAGTCCATCATGAACGAAATTTTCATATTGGCCCATGGGAATCATAACAAAATAAAAGCTTTATAGATTAACGAGGAGTCAAATAAAATCATCAAAGTAGGGAGGCAAAACAATTGGGAGGAAAAAAATGTGGTTAGGTTCAATGGTCGTGGTAAGGGTTTGGAAAATAAGGGTCACTAATTTTTTTTTGGACGAAAGTAAAAATATTATGGGTCTAAGTAATCAAGATAATAAAAGGGCAAGGGTCAAGCAATCAAGATAAGACACAAAGTTAAGCATTTAAGGAATCAAGTAAATCACAATCATATATTGGGACGAAAAAATTGAGTCTAAGTTGAGTCCCTATCTGTAGTCGAGAAGTATATCGGTATCATGGCAAAGGTTATAGTTTAGCCTTTTTGACAGGAAAGTCGTATCATAAAAATATAGCACAAAGGGATGGGTTTTAGTGGGACATGATATGTCTATATGAAGGTGGGCTCGTCTAGGTCTTGCATGTGAGGTTTGTTGGAAGGTAACAACTGGCCTTGAGCTCCGAATAATAATGTCACGGACGGGGATACCAATTGATCTAAAATAAAAAGTGGGTGTTCATGAGGGGCTAATTAACGCACAAAATAAAAATCAAATTTAAGCATGAAATAAAGATGATTAAGAAGTCTAGTAGCTCAAGTCCCAAAATACTTAGAATTAAGTACGTCGACATGCCAGCTGCATACATACGAAGTATACTCTGATATATAAAACCATCGTATATATACATAAGCTGTAAAATGCAGCAAACTACGACACTAATCTCATCCACAAATAAAGAAGAAAGAATGTATAGATCAACTCACGAATTATCATTTACAAATTGTTGGACGGAGATAAATCCAATACCAACTAAAAAGAGAAGAAATACATAACAAATAAATTTGTCGAGCGATGCGAAGGCGATCCAAGTGTAATCACCTCGGAGGAAGATATTTAAACATGACCTTGGCTAGAGCACTTGTGAAACATCACAAAGGCATACCTGGAGAGTTCACCAGGTCCTCAGAGGGATGTAACAAGATACATAAAGAACATGCCATATAAATACTGGATATAAAATATGCCACAAATAAAAGTAAATGATAAGACATCAATAAGGTAACCTAACCGTACTAAAGTGAACCTACAGTTGAGAAACAATCTTTTCGACGCATGAACCCTGGCTATCAATAAGATCGACATAGTCCCCATATAGGGCACCAGGGGCCTACGTCCGTAACATCCTAAGATCATCAGAGGGCATCATGTGCAAGGGGGTACGTCCATAATGCTCTGGGAAACTTCAGAGGGCACCTGGAGCCTGCGTCTCCGGAGGAGCACACAGGTAATCAGGGAAGTACAAAGAAGCCCATACGTCAGGTATGGTTCTTCCCACCCAATGCACTTATTTAAGTCGCATCCAAGAACACATACCTCTACTAACTGCTACGTCCCCTAAAATGCCTCTATTAGCGGTTAGCCCTAACGCATGTGCACGGGTGATCAGCTAACACTCAAGTACCTCTACATGCTACTCATCTCACACATATCTTATGGTACAACTATGTCAAAGTTTATACAATACACTACAGATGGTAGTCCCTTAACTCTAGGTCCATATACAATCGAAAAATAATAATAAAGTAAGGCTAATATCACTGAGCAGGTAGTAAATCAGAAACTGTAATAATGGTACAACTAGAAGAACTGGAAATAAATAAATAGAGATATGAAATAACTAAAGAAATGTAGTCTGAATATAAACAATATAAATGGCAAGGTATCTTGCCTGGTGTTGCGACCGATGTGGTGTGATGATTTCGGCAAGCCCAAATTCGTCCAATAGCCAGGGTGGATGCGAAGGGTCCAAATTCTTAAGGAAATAGGAATGTGATAGTCACGAAAAAGATTTACAATTAACAAGAATTTTTGAAGAAAAGTACTTGTGAATTATTATTTCTTATACTGTTTATAAAGGGCACATAATACTAAAACAAAGTCAAGAAAAATATATTTTAGAATAAGGTTAATAGAGCAAGGATTCAGCAGCACCACTCTATTTCCTCAATAGAAAGGGGAGCATCTCGAATTCACCTGAGTGAGTTCAAAATCGATGCTTTAGTTTCAAAAGTGAGGAAGAAGAGGAAAGAGGGATGGGGAGGAAACTCACAAGGGGGCGCGACGAAGTCCGGGGCAACGCACGGAGGAGGCACAATCCAGAGCGGCGCGGTCCGCGACCGACTGGAGAGGTGCCGCGGCCCGTGTGCGCGGAGAGGGCGGTCTGTTTCGAGGGTGAGAACGACCGATCTCTGTCGCGGAATGCCGGGTCGAGGCGTACGGCGACCTGAGGCAGCGCCTGGATCTGGCCGACGGAGGTGGGGAGCCCGACGCTCGGGCGGTGGCACGGCGGGCACAGGTTAGGGTTTTCCGTTCTCCTTCTTCCATCTGGTGCTAGTGGTGTGATAGATTTTTGGTGGAAGGCAGCACCGGTGGTGGGGGTGGCAGATTTTGGTGACGATGGTGATGATGATAGTGGTTGTGTGTTTGGGCGAGGTTTGGCTCGGGTTCGGCTGCTGCCTTGGCCGGGGTGGTTGAGAGAAGAGGTGGAGGAGAACGGAGACGGGTGGTTTTATGCTGTTGTCTTCGTGTCCGGGGTGTCGAACACCACAAGAATAACAGTACAAGAACTGGAATAAGATTTTGGACACAAACACAACACACGATATGTGTTGGAAATATTTTGGGTTGTGAATTTATAGAGGAGATAGGAGCCTCTCCTTATATAGAAGGTGGTGTCTCCTATTTGGATAAGGACTTGGGTGGTTTAAATTTCGATTAGATAATCCGCCATTTAATTTAAATACATTTAAATCCAATTCAATCAATCCAAATTTAAATCACAACTTTAGTTTAAATCTATTTTAAATAAAGATATCCAATTTTAAATCACCATAATAATCAAATATTTGATCAAATTATTTGTAAAAATGTCTTTTATAAAAAATATAAAAATAATAAAAATTATTATCAAAAAATCAAAAATATACGAATAAATTTCATGTAACTCGTATGTAAATAAAATATTTTCATAATCATGGTTTTTCTAACTTACTACTGTATTTTAAAAAGAAATAAAAAATAACATTTTTACAATAACAAATAAAATAATGTTTTGGCAAATCTCGATGCGACGTCTTTTTACAACTTTAAACAAATAAAATATTTATCACATATTATTTGGAAAACCTAATTTCTCCTGTATAAAAAATTTATAATAAAAATGTTTTTCTAAAAGTATGTACCTCGCACATATTCGCACTCGACAAGCAAATACGAAAAATGCAAATTCGTACGCGACGTACAAATACGAGAATACGAACTTGCACGCGACATATAAATACGAAGTACAAAGTAAATACCAAATTTTATTTAAAAAAATCGTAGTAGAAATTTAGGGGGTTTACATTACTGCATGAATTGTAAGGAAATTCCTTCAAGAGTGTGTTCTTAACATTTTCTTGGCAGCAGACCTTTGTGCTTCCTACAGAGAACTGAGTATTAGTTGCGTCTACCTGTGTCTAGAGGAAAATAAATAATAGCTAGCAGCAGTAGCAGTTCTATAGGTTGGTGGCGTATTAGGGATATCCAACAACAGATTGGTTTTATATGCATATCTAGGAGAGTGAAACTGTAGACACGAGCTGCAAGCTATAGCAAACTCGTACCAAGGTAAAATCTTTGTATCTCGTGTACCATATATGAATATCAAGAGTAAATGAGAGAGAGGGGTTGTATATTACTTGTCACGCCCCGGTCCATAAATACATAGGACTAGGACACGTAAGTATGTCATCTACGTATCAAGTGGATTCTAGTCGAATACGTATAAGTTGTCTACGTCAGGTAGTTATAACTCTATACCACAATAATAATTGTATATCTCAATCCACATAAAGTATATCTCACGTAAGACCAAGTACACTGATGTTGTTCATCATTAACACATTAGATCCCACAAGCTAACAAGGACAGACAATATATAATAAAATGGACCAGACTCTATTATAATTATCTAAACAAGCTCATGACAAAGAATAAAGCTTGTAAAACTAGGCCATATAAGCAGAATAAAGTAATGGAAATGAATATAATGTCGGATGATTGTAATAAATATATCAAGAAAATATATACTTGAATTCCTGGAGAAACAATCACCAACTACCATTCTATTCTAGCAGCTCAGCAAAATCTGGAGGGATCACTAGGTCCTTAGGGGACATTGCAAGATACATAATATACATGCCAAATATAACAGTAAATAACAAACAAGGAAAGAAAAAAAAAATAGACACGAAGAAATAACCAAGACATGATAATGCTAAGATAATGGCATCCCATAGAGCAGCGTTATAATAGACGTGGCTACAAATAAATTGAATGAATGTAGGCTTGTATGGTGCTCCCGGTCCTATAGATAGTAGTCATGTGTGGTGCTCCTAACTATAGTAAATCTCTATCGTAAAACTATGTAGGTTTTCGAGTCGAGAGTGGTCAAGTAGCCAAGTATCGACGGAGGGTCAAGACAAGTACATGTAATTAGATCAGGTCAAAGTCAAGTCCAACTGATGACATCAAGTCAAGTCAACGCACAAAACCATGAAAATCTAAACAAGTATAGTGTAGCGTAGACCAAGTATGTGACAAGAATAGAAAGATATATAACATATAAGAAAACAAGTAAAGAATACATCATGAAGCATGTACAAGAAATCATGTGATAGTACAAGAAAGAAATAAACATGAACAAGAATAAGTGAGAATAAACATGCATAATACTGTACAAGTTGGCAAGCTATACTTGCCCGTCGTCCAAGTCTCCAATGAATTTGCAATATCAAAGCCTACCAAAAGTTCACACATAAAAAAGATGATTTAAGCCTTATAATTACACATGGGATACATGGGTTTCTTAAATAACAAGTACACATGCTTCTAGGATTTATCGACCTAGTTTCAAAGTTTCGACTTACAAAATTCAAGATTAAGTCCCAGTATGAAGGACAAACATAAACCACCAAAAAAACCATGAAATTATGATTTAATCATAATTTATATTGAATTTAACCTCTGAATTCAAGATTTCAAATTTTGGGTATAACTCATTACCAAATTATTACTATAACTTATATCCATAAAATATCATATAAAAACATAACTACATCTTCTTATAACTCAAAAGTAATACATTATTTACTTACCAAATTAGCCCTTATTTATGAGCTATTCTATGACAACAATTTAGCAAACACGTAGTCTATTGGTCCATATTTTTAGGTTAAGATTTGGTATGATAAATTATAAAAATAACTTTAAAAAAACTTATTTTAAAGAAATAAAATAGTAATAAATTCATTTTAAAACATTTGCTCAAAAATTTGTACAGAAAAGGCTCAAACTAGTCCTACCGTAATTTGAACTTTCAACAATCCAACCTATATTCTATACAGATGATAAGCATGAAGTATGTCAAAATGGATTTTAGAACAAGTTCTCAAATTTTTATAGAATTTATACCATGGAAATTCGAGATAAAAAAGTTAGAATCATTACAAAAAACCTTCAAAGGATTGGTTGTCGGTGCTCCTTATTGTCCAAAAATACCACTTCTTAGTTTGCTTGGCTTGATACTCCTTGTTTGATGGGTTGAAGGTGATGGCAATGGAGTTTTGATGGATTTGATAGTAAAGGTGGTCCTTTTGGAGGTTTACTGGAGTTTTGGTGGAGAGATGAGTTATATGAGCGACCTTTAGTTGATGTAGATGCATAAGAATTTGTATGGAAGGGTTAGAAAGGGAAAGGATAATGAGGGACTACTATTTGTGGAATTCTAAGGGAGGGGGATGTTCGGCCTAATGGGAGAGAGAAAATAGGATTAAGGTTTATGTTATATATATATATATATATATATATATATATATATATATATATATATATATATATATATATATATATATATATATATATAACACATCGACGACATCATAACATCCTTCGGCTTCAGCCTGGCATCGCGATGCCACTGTTGCTCATCCCATCAGGCAGAAACTGCGGAGCACATTCTTCTCTCAGGCGACCTCGTATCTCAACTGTGGTAGAATCTTTCCTCCAAATGTAGACTGGATCACCAAACGGGCGACCTTAACGATCTCCTGACAAAGTGGAGCAGTTCTCATGGTCATCAGATCGTAGCGGCCGCCGGTATATGGGTCCTACAGAAAAACAGGACCAAATGGAGATATGAAGATCGCCAGTACAACTCCGACCAACTGATCAGAGAGGCTTCCAAACAGGTGCGTAAAGCTGCTTGGCGCTGCCGTCACTCCCCGCCTGGCTTTTGGGAGGTTGTGACCACCTCTGCCATCTAGTCTTTGAACCGCTATGGCTTGGTGACGTTTCTAGGCACCCTTTTGTGTTTGCTGCTTCTTCTGGCTTTTTGTAGCAGTTTTGCGCGTGGCACATATACCTGTATAGGCTTCGGTATTTTGCGCCTTATACATCAATAAAAGTCTCTTCGTTATATATATATATATAACACAACCCCCCCCATTCCACCTCCGGCTCCCTCCCTCGAGGTCGAGCCCCCTCCTCCTGGCTCCTTCGGTGGAGCGCAGCCCCCCCTCCATTCCCTCCTCCGAGGTTGAGCGCCTCTGCACCGGCTCCTTCCCCCCTCGTCGAGGTCGAGCCCCCTTCCTCCTCCGGCTCCCCCCTCGAGGTCGAGCCCCCTCCACCGGGGTCGAGTCCCCCTCTCCTTGCTCCTCCGGTAGAGCGCAGCCCCCCCTCCGCTCCCTCCCCCGAGGTCGAGCCCCCCTTCCTCCTCTGACTCCCTCCCTCGAGGTCGAGCCCCCTCTCCCTTGCTCCTTCGGTGGAGCGCAGCCCCCCCTCCGCTCCCTCCTCCAAGGTTGAGCCCCTCCGTGCCGGCTCATTCCCCCCTCGTCGAGGTCGAGCCCCCCTTCCTCCTCCGGCTCCCCCCCTCGAGGTCGAGCCCCCTCCACCATGGTCGAGTCCCCCTCTCCTGATTCCTCCGGTGGAGCACAGCCCCCCCTCCGCTCCCTCCTCCGAGGTTGAGACCCGGCTGCGCCGGCTCCTCCCCCCCTTCATCGAGGTCCTCCGTCTCGCGCTTTCGCTCTAGGCCTGCTTCCCCGTCGGAGCCCGTGGTACCTCGAACTGCGCGTCCCTCCGCCGGAGTCGCCCCTCCTCCCCTCCCCCCTCTCAGACGAGCCGCTCACCCCCCCACCCTGCCTCCGAGTAGGGTCGGTCGCTCCTCCGCCGGAGGCCCCTTGCTTCGGGCCATGTGCTGGGGGAGGGGGGTGAGGCTCCTCGAGCAGCGAGCCCCCCTAGGTTCGCGTGCCCCCCAGGGCAGTGTGTACTATTCTCAAGCCGCGCACCCGGGCCCCCTCGGGTCTCGTGTGTTGCGGGCAACAACATCCGAAATTTTGAAATTTTGGTTTCAAAATTTTGAAAAGAACCTCCACATTTCGAAAATTCTATTTTTGAAATTTTGAATATTTGACATTTCGTTTTTACTTTTACTTTTGTCTGTCTTTCTTTGTTTTACTGAGCACTTTTGTGGTTTTGGCTCTGTACCAGTCTGTATAGCTCTCTCTGAGCACACTTTGATTTTCAATAAAAGGTCTTTTGAATATATATATATATATATATATATATATATATATATATATATATATATATATATATATATATATTTTGTGTTATATATATATATATATATATATATAACACAAACCCTAATTCTAAAATCTTATCTTCTCTCTCCACTAGGCCGAATAGTATACATACACAATCCAATCTTAATATATAAATCTTCTATATATCTACATGAATATACATAGATACACTACATGTCTAGTTAGGACTGGGTTTGACTTTGGGTCGAATATAAACCAATGCCAACTAGGATTACACCTAGGACACTATCTATAAATATAAACTTTTAGAATTGGAAACATATTAATTTAAAGAAAGTATATAAAAAATATATATGTATCTACATGGATGTTTTTGGTCGTACTACATGTCTACTTGGATTTGGGTTTGGTTCGGGGCAAGTTTGAGCTAGCTTGGTACAATCGAGTCTCCTAAAAAGTCAAAACTTAATTAAGCCAAAAATATATGATTTAAGCCACAACTTGACTTATTACCATACAAGAGACATAAATATAGCCAGGTCGTTCCTACCATGGCTAATATGCTAGTCATGGCACACAGCTACACTAGTCATGCCATAATACCTAGTCAACATGTATCTCCAAACTTAATCATGACTAAGTCTATATACAATTAATGAATATTTGTTTTCAAAATATATAAAAATCTAATAATTATTATTTAAGCCGAATAATTAGTAAGAAAATTTAAAAAAATTTGGGGTTTACAATACTGCAGTTTAGTTACTTGAGCTAGAAAACATAGTGTATAGGGAGAGTATTGGCTGATTGTTAAGAAGCTATAGAAACACAACAGAGGCTGTGGGAACTGTAGGTTAGCAAATGCAAGGTATTAGGTAGCAGTTTGGGTTGTCTAGTTGTATAAGAATACTATAACATCAATAGGTGCAAGCAAATACCAATGCAGTTCTGTAGTGATTTGAATGCTAGAATAGTTTCCAGCAGGCTGCAGTCTCCTGTATGCAGGACATCTTGATGTAGCAGCAACTGCTGCACTTAGGCACCTAAGGGTTATAGGATACCAGGGGCAGCAGGTGAACTGTAGAAATTACAGAAGGTAGCAGCAATAATATAGGCCTAGGTCATAGGGGTGTAGGTGTGTTCAACCATCAATTTTCAATAAGGTATGTTTATGTAAGTATAGTAAGGATATGGATGTGTGTGCTAAAATTGTGATTGGTGTCGAAGTAAGTTAAGAGCATCAATGTATCCAAATGTAACGTGGGGGTATGCTCCAGAGTAGGTAATAGTGAACCAAATACAACCTACCTAGTTAAGATACAAGGTGAGATAGGATTAACCTTGGAACCTAGCAACCTAATAGATAAATTAATTATTCTAGCATTCACCTATTGACATTATGTATTCATAACATAGGTTACTTGCATTTGGACATGGTATCGGACGCGTATCACCAGCTCAGTATGACAGGCGACTACATTCTTTTTTATTTACACTATTGATAATTACTATATTATATGTTAGTTATAGTATACTTTATTCTTGACACTCATGTTACACGGTTAGTACTATATCGATCCTATTTAAGATATTTTATATTTCCATGTATGATATGTAGTTGTGAACAACATGCTCGTATCCCTTGTACTATATGTGTCATGATTTTGTTTCCATCTATATTAGTCAAGGCCGGGAAGTACCGAGTAGATATGTGACCAGACCAGTAGATCTTACTTTTATATTTATATGCTATTTAGACCATGAGGATGCTTGTCATACATCTCATGTATAATTAAGTCAAATCCTATGTAGACCTTGCGGTGTAGTATCCCAGCCGATCACATATTGAAAAAGAGTACTTCAGTACACTTACATAGTTATGGTGTCCTTGTTCTTTTTTTTTTTACTTGTCTTCTTATTGCTCATGTAAACTCTTCCGTTTTAATTTCCATGTCATGTTTTTAGTTTACTTATTTCGTCATATCACATGACTATTTACTCTTTCATAGTCGTTCTCATATATTTGGAACTGCATGCAATAAATTGTACTCGTTCCATCCTGACTGGATAAATATTTCAGGTGATTATGATGAGGATGTATGCCCTTCCCATTACGGGCCATATGAAGAGGTTGTAGTTGAGCCTGATCTTGCACTATAGGAAGATCAGAGAGAGTTAGCAGTGCATGTCCAGGCTGCGAATATTTACTTAGTCTAGTTTAGATTAGTTTTTGACCGAATTTGTCTCGGGATTTAGTAGATTATTTCAGTACTACTTTTGAACGATTTCTTATTTCTACAGATTATTAAATCATGGATTAGTGATTATTATTATTTTTATTAAACTTATTTCATGTGTTTATGCTTCTTAGAACCTGTGATTGAGTTTCGATATGGATATAGATTATTGTCCTCCCTAAAGGAGTTGAGATACATTTTGTAGGTTGTATATCATATTTGTGATATTATACAATGTTCTACCCTCAACTATGCAGTATAGGCTGGGTGTGCCCATAATTCATGCCCAATTTTCGGGTGCAAGTTGTGACACTAGCCCAAACATAGAGCGTAGGGTGCCTAGTACCCTGCTGTAATATGCAACCGACCTATTGTCCTATGTCAGAAGTCTTAACCGCTATCCAAATGCAAATGTCCAGCATGCTTTCTGTTGTAACTATTAGTCAAGCCAGAAATTAGTGGATTTGCCTTACTACATAATCCGGTGTATATGTTGCTTTACCTTATCTCTACTATCTATGATATTCTTTATGGTGACCGAATAATTACTATTTTTCCAATGAATCCAGAAGTTCTCCCCCTTTATGTATCTACCTCACATCCACTTGGCCCACAATGAATCTTACCAAAATAAACTTCCAAGAGAGCTTCATACTTGTTATATCTCGTAGAACCCATAAGGGTTGCAATCCCACTCCTCCCTCATTTCCAAACCGATGTAAGATGTCCCAACCAATAGCGTACAAACCACCATGACAAATAAATCTCGAACAAATCTTCTCAATTTTGTTAATATAAGCGGTAGGAAGCAGTATCGCTCGTAGCCAAGATATTAAAATGGTAGTGATAACTGTTCTGGCCAACTCGATGTGCCCTCCAAAAGACATACATTGAGCATGCCAGCCCTCAACACTTCGATGTGGGTACTCAACCAAACTACTGCATTCTGCATCCCTGGCATAATTTATCGATTGAGGTATTCCAGATATTTTATAAGCAGCTCACCTACCTCCACGTCAAGCATTTATATATATATATATATATATATATATATATATATATATATATATATATATATCTGTGTGTGTGTATGTGTGTGTGTGTGTGTGCACGCGTACGTGCGCGCTCAAGTACCCACCACTCTTACATAACTTCTCCTACATTAATATAACCCAAACATTTCGTATACACTCTTACTAAAGTAGATACATCATATTCCCTTTAATAGGATGTGTCATGCCCCATGTATTAGGATAAATCATGTTATGAATCTGCTGAACTTGTGGTTCGATAATGTGGCAGATCTTGACTCGACACAAGTTGAAATGTTATGTTAGATATTTTGGGCATGATTGTCCCTTGTGCTAGCTTGAAATGTAACACGTTGGTTTGGTAGCTCGAATACCTAGTCGAATTTGGGAAATTGTTTGACATATATTACAGCAAGTATCTATTAGGCCTTGCTTGTTTATAGGATGGAAAATTAATTCCCTTGTCTTTTCCATAGGGGGACAAAGTTAAAATTCATGTCAAATTTTTTTTCATGTGTTTGGTAATGTAAGTAAAGCATTCAAGAAAAACCATTTGGTTTTCCTCCCTGTGTTTGGTTGGTGCAAGAAATAAAAGAAAAAAATATCAATGGTTTAATAATTTACATCATGGAAATCCAAAAAATGGGTAAAATAGGCAGTAACACATTTGAGTTGGGCTATGTTGTTCTAAATTTTCATAATAAATATTGGGAAAGGAAAATGAAAAATCAGTCACATCGATTCTGAAAGTAAGCATCTTTTTTTTCATCTGCAAGGAAAATAGTTTCCACGTTTGTGGCTACCAAAGAAAGGAAATGAACAACTTTCCTTTCATGTTTTTCTAAAATTCGAAAGCAAATAAGGCCACTACCAAAATATCTCATATAAGCGACGCCTAACAACATCGCTAAACAACAACAAAATGTCGCTAACTTCTGACAGCGACGTTTTTAGCAATATTTCGGACATGTCGCGTTATTCATGGTCGCTAACTTGTAAAATATCGCTATTCGTTGCTATAATAACGTCATTCGACGATGCCCGATGTCGCTAGATTTAGCGATGTTTACTGACAAAAATGTTGCTAATTAGCAACGTAACATTTTGTTGCTGATTGCCGCTGTCTATTCAGGTTTTAGCAACGTTACAATCAGAGATTAGCGACGTTTTTTGACCCTACATCTGGCAGTTTTTTGGTTGCCATGTCATCATTGTTGCGACGTTATGATACTTGAATACCGACATTCGGATACTAGATTTGCTGACCTGTACAGTTTGCCACGTCAACGTATCTACGACATTCTGCGACATTTTATTTCTTAATTTTGCGACGTTATTACGACGTATGTATGCGTCGCTGACCGTCGCTAAGCGTCGCTAAACGTCGCTAATTCCAAAAAAAATATAAAAAATAGAATGCAGTATGCATTTTACATAAACAACAGTTTTATTAAAAATATTATACCTGTATTTAGAGTTTCCGTTTGCAAATAATAGACCCGGAGCAACCCTCTGTAGAATTTCTTGGGTTCGCCCACCCTTCGGTGGAACACTCAACACTGATAAACCAATATAGAGACAAATAATAATAGTGCACTACCAATACTCAAATAAATAGATTCGAACGATCAGAAAGACAAGAAATAGCCGGGTGGATACAAATCCACTACCAAACGACTATAAAAAGTGTGTCTGATAATATTCAACATAACATAACACAAATAATAATAATGCACTCCCAACCTTTTCTTCTTCTTGGCAGCCCTCTCTTTCTCTCCTTATGTCAATCATGAATTTAGAGAAAGTTTCAGATTCCTGATCAGTAATATGGCGGCCAGATAATAGAGCATATATATATATAGGCTACAGCAGGGACCATCAGAAGAAATTAGGGTTAGACCTCCTAACGGATCTGGATATCCTGTGTTCAGCCCGAACACACAATCCAGGCCCATTAACAATAGCTCGGTCCACAAATGAGCTATTGTTGCACTACCTCTCTAATCCCAAATTTTGTTTGTGGGCTCCTTTTATTATATGCTCGTTTGGCTCCCATGTTAAGATATCGTATGTCCGTCGATCAAATTAAGTTACTGACATCTATATTGATTCGACATCTTTTATCCTTAAGTAGTACCGCTCAACTTTATTTGTCATATTGGATATAATCCACCTACAGGATTTACATGACAATCCTTATGAGCTCCTTAAGGGGACATCATCAACCCGATATATCGGGACATGGATTCCATTTATAATCAACAGTCCATCATACATACAATATTATTACCCAATTCATAGAGGTTGTTGATCCATAATGAATCTAACTCTTTCATGAGTTAAAGTAATGCTTATTGCATATACATGTCTATTATTATATCCGGAATAAGAGCACAAGCATCCATAATAACAGAGGTGTTTGTTCTCTTATGTAGTCAGTACAAAAAGAACAACCTCAAGTGGTCTTGTTCAATACACACAAAGTGTACTAGTGTAAACCTATAGTCAAGATAGACTAATACCAGATTACACTATAACCTTTCCAATAGATTGTCGAAGTCCATCTAGGTTGTAAACTATTTATATACTCCATAGGGAACTGATAATATGATCTTCTGTGTGACAGCACACACCATATTATCTACAATATATAATATCAGACATTTGCATTAACACTTGCAACAAATAAAATATGCAAACATTTGCCCATATGATTCTCATTCAAAATTTAAAGAAATAAGGTTACTACAAAAGTGATGCTTTTAATATATAACCCTAACAGGTCACCAACACAACAAATGAAAACAAGTCCAATAAAGGACTACCCCTTGTCAGGATGAGGAGGAGGGGGAGGATTAGACAGTATCGGTACGTGGGACACCAGGAACCTATATTGCTCCGGTGTCAACATCACCGGTGATGACCCATCAGTAGAAGGAAGAGGAGGCAGTGGAGCCGCTGCAGTCGGTGTGGATGCCGAAGCATGACCAGGAAGTGTCCGCTCCATGGCCAGCAGTCTGGAGTTAGTGGAATCCATAACAGCCGCCAGCCTCGAAACCTGCTCTCCAATGGCCGCCTGTGTCCTATGCAACGCATGAATAGCAAGATCTGTCCTCTCCTGCACTGCCTGAACGGTACGATCCATCCTCTCGCCCGTCTCCCTAATGGTGCGCTCGAGCATATCAAATCGTACGGTGAGGGCCACATCGTCCATTTGCGACTAAGACTGGGGCTGCTCCTTCATCCTTCGCAACAGCTCGTCACGTATCTCAGTAAGCTAGCGATAGAGTTCTTCCACTCGGACCAACTCCTTTGAGGGCTGTAGGGAATGCACACTGGCAGAGGAGGCTCTGGATGAATGCTTTGCCACAAAGGCGCCGTAGGATCCCGTACCGTAGTACGTGCCCCTCTGAAGACCACCGACGGCGGTCATCCAGAGCTCGTCCATCGTCCGAGCCGAAGGGGGCTGCGAAGAACTATAAGCCCCTCTCTCCGTAGATGCACTAGTAAGCTCATGCTCTAGCCTAAGATACTCATCCTAGAAAAGTATGCATCTCGATAAGCATAATATTTACTACCAATTTTGTCTTCATTCTTGTCGTCTTTGTAGTACAACATGCACCCGTTGCGACATGCATCAGTTTTCTCGTATCCTATCCAGAGAGATCTTACCATCCTCTTAGATCGATAGAAGTCTGTAAGTAACTTTGTACCTTCTGGCAACATCTCTATAATCAACTCAATAATTCGGTTATAGCATTCTTGAGACATGTTAAAATTGGTCTTGATGCTCAGCAGTCTTGTAACCACCTCCAACGGTGAATGATCCTCACAACCAGGATACAAAGTAGTCCTTGCATTCTCCAGCAACTCCATGAACTTCGTAGCATCGACATTCAGTGCCTCCTCTGCCGCATCATGATTTTTTAGATCAAAACTAGGCCCCGTAGCATCAAAAACCATGTTCACCCACCCTTTGTCGTAACCAGTATGGTCATAGAAATTTGGCTCCAGCTCCGATGCTAAAGGCACAATTTCTCCGTGTGACATCCACTGATAGTAATTCGGTATAAAACCTCTCGAGTATAAATAATATGTCACATCCACTTCTTGATGATATTTCATGTTACGACATCTCACACATGGACCCTTAATTTTGGTACGATCCATGTACTGAGGGAATGCCTTGGCGAACTGCAGGAATTGCTCTATCCCATGTATAAATTTATCCCGCACACCGCATATGTCATCAGGATGACGAATGTACAGATGCCGCAGATAGTAATTCACATCCATTTGACAATAATACTACAAAGATAGATACACATTATTCGAGTACATTCCAAATTGATGTATATAGACACATGAGTATCAAATGAGTGTCGTCACATGTTTAACAAGAAGGCCCCCTATCTGACCCCCCCTCTACTTCTCTGCTTCTTATTCGACTCTCTCAGCATCATATGATATCTTTCTCAACCTCAGCCTAGAGAAGTGTGAAAATACTAATGTTAACCAAGGTTCACTGTATCGGTATCGGTATCGGAATCAATTTTGGTATCATTTATGGTTAATATCATGAATCTCATAGCTTCTGCTAGCAGAGCACCATGTAGAGCCAAACATGAAGCAGTGCTTCTCATTCAAAATATTAGAAGTAAAAAGTTTTCGATTGATGGTGGGACGAGTTAGAATCCTTTCTCTTCCCACCACCAAACAAAAACTTTTTACTTCTAATATTTTAAATATGAAACTATGCTTAACGCTTGGCTCTACATTGTGCTCTGCTAGCGAAAGCTATGATACTCATGATATCAACCGTAAATGATACCGATAACGATATCGATACCGAAATCGATATTGTGAACCTTGGTTAATATTAATATTTCTATACTTCTCTAGGGTGAGGTTGAGGTAGATATCCTATGATGCGGAATAGTTAGCTTAATGACCTGAATGAGAAGAAAGGAAGTAGGAAAGCTCACTCTGTACACTCTAGGATACTATGATATACTACTAGTATACTCACTCTATACACTCTAACTTGTGCAAGCATTTTGAGGCAATCAACGTTATACTAGATTTCCGAAAAAAATCTATAACTCTGATTGGCCCAAAAGGCTTGGCATAAGTAAATTTAACTTCCATAGAAGGGCTCAAAACAATGTACGAATCATACCTACACTTCTAGGATACTCTATACACTGTAGGTACTAGGATACTTCTTAGCAAGGTTCCCATAGTAGGTAATCCACAATATCTTAGGAAACTCTATAGGTACTAGGATACTATATACACTCTAGGTACTAAGATACTCTATATATACACTCTAGGTACTAGGATACTCTATATAGTATATACTTCTTAGGATACCTCATGTTCTAACCTGTCACAGGATACTCACCACCTAGATACTCAAGTTCACTCTTAGGATACCTCACTTTAATACTCACTCACTAGGATGCACATTAGCCCATAGCCACCCATGTGTTCTCATAATAGGGTTGCCACATAAAAGTATTTTTTGACAGTCCCCTCCTCTCCAAACTATCACATACTCACAGGAATGTGAGTGCACACACTAAACAGCGTGTCATGTCAGCGTGTGTGTGTGTCGTGTCAGCGTGTCATGTCAGTATTGTATCAGCGTATCATGTCAGCGTATGTGCGTATCATGTCAGCATATGTGTGTATCGTGTCAGTGTGTGTGCGTGTCGTGTCTGTGTCAACAGGTTAGGAGGAGGGAGCTAGGGTTAGGGTTTACCTGTCTTGGTCGGAGTCATGTCGAAGTCGCCGGGGATAGAGCAGCTGCGGAGGGGACTGGTCGGGTCGATGTCGACGAGGGACTCGACGGTGGAGGTGCGACGGAGGGACGGAGGAAGCCGATGGAGGGGGTCGTCGTGGGGAAGGGTCGTCAGAGACGAGAGAGGGGGGAGGGGGTCGTCGAAGTTGAGAGGGGGAGGAGGAGAGAGATTTGGGGCTCGAGGCGCACGGGAGATCAAAAATTTGGTCGCAAGTTTATTAGTTAATAATGACGTTTAGCAACGTCTTTATAAGACGTTCTGCGACTAAACCACGACTTGTTCTTTCCAAACCATAATGCTAGTCGCTATCAGTCGCTAAACGTTGCTGAATACGACGTTCAACGACGTCACTTTTATACGTCGCTAAATACACAAAAAATAGTGACGTATTTAGCCGGAGTCACTAATGTCGTCGCCAATATAACTTATTTTGGTAGTGGGCCTTACAGTTATCTTTGGTAAACTTCTAACAAACTAGTTACGGCTCCTCCCTATTCTCTTTGTTATATTGTATTAATATCAAATTTTGAGAGAAAGAAAGAGAAAGATAGAAAGAAGTGTAGTGAAACATCATTGGTGCAATTTCAAGAGGAAAACTTAGACGAGGCTTGATCATTGCAAAAGAACTCATCTATCTCTCGGCATTTCATTTAATCTGTGAGTGGCTTTGATCATTCATTCCTTCATCTTCTTTCCTTAATAAAGAATTATATTTTCATTTCCTTTGTTATGTCGTTGGATTAATGATGCCATAAAAAAACTTGGATAAAAGAGACTTAACTGTAGTATTTAATTTGTTGATTGAAATACTATAATTTTATACCATTAGCGAATTGCTATGAAATGTTAACTACAATTCACCATGTTGAATGTTGGTTTAGAAGTAAATTGTGATGATCAATGAAGTTATTGTTAAATAAGATAGTTGTATAGACAATTGAATTGACACCGTAAACTATTGGGGCACGTATGCACGAGGATAAAGTTGTAGACACTCATTGTATAATATTTTTAATATTTTACTCTAAGATTTTATAGGAAAATTATACAAAAATTGTTTGGAACCAATAAGTAACTTCTAATAAAATGGGATCAACACGCCGCAAGACGTGATAACCCTGAAATAGGATTGTGATTACAAGTGATGGTTGGAGAAGCATGAAGTATGAATAGAGATGGCATTGCGTTTATTTTATTTTTCATTATCATGCATTATATATTTTTTGCTTAGAGCAGATGCATTTCGATTGTCATGGACAACTTGTGCACATGATTTTGTTTTCTTTGAACATTATTTGGGGCATCAAGACCGATCGACCTAGGACAAAATTATGTGGAATGTGTAGCAAGCTCGAGGTATTGTGAGACGTTCATTGAGGCTATATACTTGCTATAAAAGGGTGCGTCATTAAACCCTCTATAGTCCTGCTTGCTGTCAAAATCATTACCGTCATGTTGACAAACAGGTACTACAGGAACAAACTCCTTAAATAACATACCATTTACAACATTTTCAAATAACATTATTATTATATCCCTATCTGTTGAATACATATATGATTTTTTTTAGGATTTCAAATTTTATAATTCTTTAAAAAAATTATTAGGAAACTATATTCTCATTTTGATCCAAATTATGACCTTTATTTAAGATTTATGCAATTTGGTAAAACCCCGTTCGATCCTAGCCATGGTTAACTTCTAGCCATCGTTAAGCCTTGTCCCTATTTTCCTCTATTCTATTATTAAATTCTTATTTATGTTATTAATATTCTTATTATTATCTTTTTCAAATTTATTATTGTTATTATTAGTAATTATAGTTATAGTTATTATTTTGCTCTCTCTCTCTCCCCCCTTTCTCTCTCTTCCCTCTTCTATCCCATCTAACTAACTATCTTTCGTATTCTCTCTCTCAATCTCAATATCTCCCTCTTTGTGCTCTCTTCTTCTTCGAGGAGCAACGATGACAACATCCCTCAAATCGTCGCATTTTTGTCGGATCATGCTCCGTCACTATATCTCTTCCTCTACCTTCTCCTCGTTCCTTCCTGCTACCATCCTCGAATAATGTTGCCACCACTATTATCATTCGCCCTTACTACCAGATCCACTGCATCGTTTTATTCTTCCCCGGTAAGATATAAATGAGCCACCTCACAATCGAGCTCGTCCACCGCCGATGGCCATGCTCTACCCCCCCCCCCCCTCTCTTATTGCTTAGGATCAAGCTGAAGCTTCACCTCTATCCAACTCCCTGATTGTGCTACCACTCTACCCTCTCCTCTCTTTCTTCTTCATTTCTGTCTTACGCCTCTCTTTCTTCTCTCCCCGATTACGCCTCATTAGTGTGCTACCACTCAACCCTCTATCCAACTCCCCAATTTGTATGCACCATAAAAATTTTGTTGTATCGATTTTTGTGCCATATTGGAATTCATGCCACTTGAATCTTGTACACACCTTAATCCGTATGTATATTCCAAATTTTATGTGCATTATTTTTATGTTGCCTCGAAGTGAGAGTCCCTCAAATCTCATACATGCATATAATTTTGTTTGTGCTGCAATTTGTGTGTGCATGCAGCTTAATTTGCGTACACCTTTGGTTTATGTATCCATGTCATTGCGCTACCTAAAGGACCCACACGGTATAACCCTTTGCCCACTTTTTTTAATTTTGGTACTTATGTAATTTCTTAGTTTAGATTTTAATAATATTTTTATGTTGATTCTAAGGATCCTGATGGACATACAAGCGTGGACCTAGAAGTGCTAGCGACAAAGACTTTTGACCTAACTAAGCCCTCAAGGAAAGTACATCTTAGTCATCTACGACTCATGTCCTCTCGATGGTTTTTAATTATAAATTGCATTCTTAAATGTAAATTGTACAAATAGAAATAATGTAAGTAAGATAGTAGAATTACAAAAACTAAAACTTATGGTAGAATGGTTTGGTACCGGACTAAAATTCGCATCAGATAACTCATACGGGTCATCCACATCACTACGGGCATTAGTATAACCTACATGTTTAGACCATCCACGTACGCCCCATGTTCGACTCATGGTAGGGTACGGTTTAGCTAATAACTATTAGACTCTGTTTGTGAATTGGATAAGAATAGTGGGCCAATATGGTGGTGTGCCTTGCACGACGATTTTTGTTTTCTGTGCGATGGTATGGGACCCAATACACAATGTTGTATTATGGAGGTCTAGTAATCTCGGCTAGAAATTATGCAGCTATCTACACCTGGTGGGTTGTTTGTTTCGTAGGGTGTTTCGGTCCAATAAATACAATAGATACTGCCAAAAGTTTCTAAAGTTCTCGATCGAAAATTTGGTTCAAAATTTTGGGTAGAGTTACCACCCTCAATTTTACTGGATCAGACTTATGAAAAATCATAATATGATTCATTTGACCCTTTACCACACTAGGTAGACTTGTGTTAGTGAGGTAGTTAACACTTTCGTTGTGGTGTCCTATAGTTGGATAGAGTAAGAAAGAAATCCTACTTTGAAGATAGTATGCGACCCCGGTCCTTAATTGATTTATGGGTCATGTTTATGCTCTAGAGTGGTTCATAGAGTGTGATCTAGGACCTATACGGAAACATCCATAGGCGCATGCCCATAATCCTTCTATATTTGTGATCATGTTACATCATGTGGAATAATAGGACTAAATAGTAAACACGGAGACCTCATGACTGTGAGGCCTATTTTTAGATTTCATGTTTATAGAGTTTCAATATTTAAATTTTCTTGAAATGCGTATTTATATAGCATTCATAATTTCTCAGATTTGTATCTCGTTTTTCATGAATTAGCTTGAGTATTTTTATTTTGGCTGGCTTTTCTAATATTTAGAATTAGTTTTATTTGTATATCGGCTTTTGTGTCATGACATCGCAATAGTGGGGTACTCGAGCCACAAAAATAAGTCAAAATCAGAGACGAAATTAGCGACTCTAGAGTAAAATGTTGCTAATTTTTTGCAAACTAGAGACGTATGTAAATGACGTCGCAATACGTCACTGTTATCGAAGTTCGGCAAAGTTTAACAACTACCTTTAATATTATGGAAGGTGACATTGCTGGTGTAGTTGGTAAACGTTGCTATATTTTTAACAATGGCATCGTTTAGCAATTCCAAACATAATATGTCGTTGTATACTAAAATTTAGCGACGTCTCCGAACTCGTTGTCCCTAAAAATTTTAGAAAACTTTTTCTGATACGACGTGCGCCTCGACAAACCGGGCGACATAGTCATAAACTATTTGCATAAAAAGGCACGTATGGATGTTATCGACGTGTGGAAACTGACGGAACTCAATTTTGTTGTGCGTGCGTGACGAAATCAGTACGTATCCGTCAAGATACCCCAATATCGACCTTTTGCAAACTTGGTCATAACTTCTTGTAAGTTCGTCGTATCGAGACGAAACTTGTGCCAACAGGACCGTATCGAAATTCTGGTACTGTATGCCAAGTTTGGTCCTACTCTAAGAAGGTTGACCAGAACGCCTATTTGGCGGGCCAGCGACCCGATCCAACAGGTAAAAGTGTACACGGCCCGCCGGAATCCAACTTTGGACATACGATGGGTTCATCACCTCAAACCAGACCCATAGACATGTAGCTTGACAACTTTAGAGACCATATATATTGGTATGCATTTCTGTGCTAAACGGGTCCAACGGCGGACATCGTTTTGACCTGAAATTACGATTTTGCACTTATTCCAGAATTGGACTCGCATTTCTGAGACATCTTTTATTCCAAACACGTTCGTGGTGTTTATTTCAGCATCCGAGAACGTATGCGGGACTTGGATTTCACTGCTTCACTATTTTGACGGTTCGAGCTGTTGGATGTCGCCCTTTTGCACACAAGCTCACGCAAGATACCTTGCCATATTTGTTGTTTATATTATTTACATCTTATTGTAGTTTTGTATGGTTATTTCTAGTTCCTTAGTTATTTTCCTATTATTTCTTCCTGATTTACTTACCATGCCTCCTGCTATATATAATACAACTGCTAGTCATACTTTATTATTACTTTAAAACCTTGTCTATGAACCTAGAGTTAAGGGACTACCTTGTTAGTTGCATTCCATAAACTTGACACAGTTGTACCACGAGATATGTGTGAGATGAATAGCATATAGAGGTACTTGCGTGTTGGCATATAGTGCGCATGCGTTAGGTCTAACTGCTAATAGAGGCATGTTAGGTGACTTAGCAGTTAGTTGAGGTACAACGTCGTGGATACGACCTAATAGGTGCATAGGGTAGGGAGAACAGTTACTTAATGTGTGGGTCACGTATGCACTTTTCTATTATTGTCCGTTATCTCCGCTAGAGATACGGTCCTGGATCCTGATACCTGATTTTCTGCTGGCCTCTGACATTCGATAAATTTTATGCTTTGAGGTCCCTAGTATCCTGGTGGGACCATACCTGAGTTTTCTGCCCCTGTAGCCAGAGTGCCTATACGTTGAAGGTTTATTCTTAACTGCATTATCACTATAAAACAGGTAGGTACCCTATTGCATGCACCCCTTTATTTTCTATTATATATCACAGTTTATATGGCATGTTCTTTATGTATCTTGTTACATCCCTCTGAGGACCTGGTGATCTCTCCAGGTGTGTGCCTTTGTGATATTTCGCAGGTGCTCTAGCCAAGGCCATGTTTTACTCTCTTCCTCCGACGTGCCTGCACTTGGATCGCCTTTGCATCGTTCGACAAATTCAATTGTTATGTACTTCTTCTCTTTTAGTTGGTTGTGGATTTGTCTCCACCCAACGATTTGTAAATGACAATTCTTGAGTTGATTTATAAATTCTTCCTTCTTTAATTGTGGATGAGATTAGTGTCGTGGATTACTACATTATACAGCTTATGTATACATATGATGGTTCCATATATTGGAGTTTACTTTGTATGTATGCAGCTGGCATGTCAACGTACTTAGTTCTAAGTATTTTGGGACTGGGGTGTTACATTATGCAAGCCTTTTCAGGCTACTAGAGTTGTACCAAAAAAGAGGAAGAACTTAATCTTTTATGGAATTTTTCAAAAATCTAGTATAACTCTAGTAGCCACAAAAATCTTGCAGAAGTAAATTTCATTTCGGGAAATGGATCACAAAGAACACGTGACATCACCCAAGTGTCATGTATGTTTGTACCAAGTGTCAAGTATGTTGGTACTTTGATGAACGTGTGTATAGTTAGTGTTATGGGTAACTGAAACTATATCCTAGTATCAAAATACAAGAGAGTATCAATGTGATATTGTGTATCATGGTACATGATATCCACATGATACACAAATACCTAGAGTTAAGGTGATATGTAGGTAAGTGCAATCTAGGTATCTTAGATACTTAGGTAATGTCATTGAGTAGTGGGTATCGTAATATCAAGTTATATTTTAGTATACCCATAGGTGAGGGTATACTAGGATATAAAAGTAAGGATAATGGTCAAGGCATGAGTCAAGATACTATGTACCAAGTATTAAGTTAAGATCTAGGATATTGGACACTCCGAGGTCAAGTGTTCCTTGTGGGATCACAAGGAACACATGACACAGAGATATCATTATCTCTTATCTTAAGTGTCGATGTCAGCCCAAAATCAAGTGTCCATGTCAGCTCTTCTCTGAAAAAGTAAATTTACATATGTAAACCTTATTGAGGCTTTTAGAGTTCTATAATTTTTAGAAAAATAGGAGAAAAGACAAAAGAACAAAAGGAGTAAAAAAAAGTTGTAAAAAAAATAAAGAACGAGAAATCCTACAAAAAAAATTACAATCCTTGGCCTTTTCTATTATTTTTATGAAATCTTGTAGAACTCTGAAAGCCTTAAAAGGCTTGCAGAAGTAAAAAAATATTTGAAAAGAAGGGCTGACATTGAACACGTAATGACACTTATTTAATACTCATGTGTATCCATATGCATCCATTTGTACAATATACTCAAAAAATGTGTATCCATATTTGCAGAATTATCTTCAAATGGATATGAATTACTATCTGCAAAATCGTTCGTGCATGTACAATCGTTATTCTGATGACATATGCGGAGTGCGGGATAAATTTATACAAGGGGTAGAGCAGTTCCAGCAGTTCGTCAAGGCGTTCCCTCAGTACATAGACCGTACCAAAATTAAGTTTCCATGTGTAAGATGTTCAACTTGAAATATCATCCAGAAGTGGACGTGATATATCATTTGTACTCGAAGGATTTTATGCCAAATTAATATTAGTGGACCTCACATGGCAAACTTGTGCCTTTAGCATCGGAGCCGGAGCCTAATTTGGAGCCTACAAAGGGGTACAAGTGTGATAGATTTTGTCGCACTTATAACTAGATGAAAATAAGTATATTCTAGGATGTGCCATATTAGAGCACCAATTTGATCAGACATAACCTTGATGTCATGCATATCAAGAAGAATATATTTGACAACATAATTAATACTATGATGGACATAAAGGAAAAGATGAAAGACAATCCCAAGGCCAGGTTAAACTTGGAATATATCGAGAAGAATGTGTTTGAAAACATAATTAGGTTCAAGGCAACAAATGCTCTGATCGAAGAGAGCTTTTCGGATCTTGATTCGACAAAAAATAGTTGTTTGTGTATCAAATCTATAAACTACAAAGATGTCGATCTAGGCAATAATTGATATGGCATCTTACAGGTGATTACGGAGTTGATATATTACTATGCATAGAGCCGGCTAAGGCTGTATTATTCAAGTGTGATTGGTTCAATAATATCCAAGATCAAGGTTGAAAAATTGACAAGCATGGTCTTATGGATATTAACTACCGGTGTTGATATCACAGATACAAACCATTTATCCTAGCAAGTTAGCTTAGCTCGTTTACTTCACTACTTATCCTAGACGGGGAACAGCGATGTTGGACTGGTGGATAGTATGCAAGACTAAAGCCAAAAATACCTACGATATTGACGAAATAGCTTATTAGGAGAACGAGCTACCTCGTAACAAATACAATTGATGTGGACACAAAGAAAGTTTCTCATTAAACGTCTAATCGTGTAGAAGAGGTAGAAGTATCCGAAGAGAAAAATGAAGTAGGTGAAAGCAAAGATGAGGAGCAAGAGGAAGATGAGGACGAAGAAAATGAAGAATATGAATTTTTATAAGATGGTTTAAAATAAAATAAAATGTAAAATATATCATGTAACATCTATTTAGACTTGTGAAATATACTGTCGTTTTATTTAACTACTAGTTAATCTCTATGTTTCCATCAATCTTACCAGATAGCACCCATGACCCGAACACGTCACTTGAGAGAGGCAGAGATGGCTCCTGATTAGGAAGTGGTACCTTCTGCTGCGGAGAAGGAAGTGGTACCTACTACTGCTAAAGAGAAAGTGGAACCTCTTACTGCATACCTAAAGTAGAGATCGTGGTTAAGGAAGAAGTGCTACCTCCTACTATTAAGAAGGAAGTGATTCCTAAAGCTGAGATCGCTGTGAAGGAGGAATTGGAACCATAAGACAGCGACACCGAGAGTTTCTGTCACCCAGCTCATATATCGAATCTTGATCACCTGGACCCTTCTTAAGCGTAGTGGCTAAGGGACTGGCATCTGCCCCAACGTGGAGCGTAGAGTTATATGATATGACTTTTGACCGGATTTGTCTCCGGTAGACTTATTTCTGGATTAGACATGGATGTTTCTGGTTATTATCTAGACTTGGTTATTATCTAAAATTGGATATTTTTGGATGACTTTATGGTTATTATCTAAACTTTGATCTTTCTGGATGTTATTATTTAGACTTGGTTATTATCTAGAAATTCAACAAAGGGTTGCTCCGGGTCTATATTTTAAACTGTGATTTGTTAAATGCATGCAGATTTGATTTAGAAAATGTATTATATTTCTTGTACATATCTATTTTTTATCATATGTTATTATCAGGTTTGACAAGACGAAGAGGATCGTACCTTGGTCAGTCCCGAGGTAGAGGAGCACCCGTCCAGGTAGAGGTTCCACCGGTGTACGGAGTACTCCTCCATTATCGGATGATGGTTTCGGACCCTCATCTTCGAGTACTCTAGTATACCGACTAGTCACATCTCCGACCACATCGATGGTACGTGGCAGTACCCCTGGTATAGGCAGTTCCAGGCCTGAGACTACTACCCCTCCAGTATTCCTCCTGTTGACGGTACTATAGAGACGGAGGAGCAGATGGAGGAGGTCGAACCTACTCCATCTCCAAATCAGAGCGATCCCCCATGACCCCTCCGGACGAGACAAAGATGGACTCAGCATAATGTACCGTACAGAGTGGGGTATTATACGACAGGTCTATAAAGTAACTTAATTAGTCAACATTAATTTATACAAATATTTATATGTTACGACCCGTACCCTGTTTAGGGGCACGAGCACGTGGGTACGTCCAGGCTACGTCGCAGTGTCGGCAGTAGAACGATGTATAGGTCGTCTATAAAATCTAACATCAATAATATATATAAACCTGTCATCTCCGCACGGAGGAATATATATAACTCAATCACATGACATCTAGGGAAGATAAGCACGATGTGATAAAGATATGATGGAAATATAAAAGTTGGAAACAGATGCAAGTCACAGAGTCATAACCAGAAGTTCAGAGTTTAAAACATTATACAATCCCTAAAATATATATACTACAACCCAAAAGGAACGCAGTCGAGTCAAACCTAACTAGTCTAGAAAAGAGCAAGCGGTGCATCCTCAATTGGTACCGGCCCCACAGGAATGTCCAAGTCGCACTCCCCATCTATGCCAAACCCATAATAGGTTGAGCAGTCTTGTAAAATCCCTAAATTTTTGAATTTTTTTTAAAAAAAAGACTTAAAAATTAATTATATGCAATTTATGGTTTTATTAATTATTAAAGATGACCTTAGCCATTGTTGAGTTTTGGAGCACAAGACGACCATGAACTTTGGCATAAAAAATATAGCAGTGTGCCTTGACTAGTGTACTAGCCATGCTAGGGGAACCCTTGCCATGGTGATGTCCAAACTAGGAAAACCAGGCCAAGTTGAGAATTGACTCAATTAAACTATTTTTAATAAGATATTATTTTTCGATGACCCAGATTGTCCAAATCAGCCCGAACTGGGCCCGGACCAAAACCAGGCCCAAGTAGGAATGTGGTGTGACCAAAGATGGCCAGGTAGGCATATTTTATGTGTGCGCAAATATTTCTTAAATTATTTTAAGACTTGATGTATATTTTCTAATTAAATATTTATTTATACAAATATTAGTATTATTACTATTTAATAATGTGTTCCAATATTTGTACAATATTTTAGACCAGATAAGGGTGTGTGGTATAAGTCCACCAAAGCCACCATTTGACTTTTCTAATATTTTACTATTATTAATGTTATTTTGTTATGATTAAATAAACATATTTATTATTCTTAAGTTACTATTAAAGGTTTTTATTTTTTATTGTCAAAAGAATTTAAATATATATGTACCTATGTTTAAATACATTAAATATTTGGATAGATAAGATTAAGAATTGTATTAGGATTTATGGAGATTTTATTGGATATATATATATATATATATATATATATATATATAAATATATATATATATATAACAACTGATAAGAAATAAAAGAAAAAAATTAAATATATAATGCCACGGGTACTGTTCACCGAACAGTACCCGAGCCTTCCCACAACAGAGAAGCTCCAGCCTCCATATCCCTATATTGCGTAGAAACAAAAAAAGGAAAAAAAAGACATCAAAACCCTAGTAGCCGCGATCACCAAGCGCTACCTCGACTCCTGGGCGGCCACACCCACCGCAAGTTCCACCGCCGTACGGGGCCAGAGCTGGCCAAGTCATCGGAAAACGCGCACAGGCGCGCTCGCAAGACAGCGACATGTCCCCAACGACCCCCTCTTCGTGGTATATTCCTCCCTGATCACTCTATGAAATTTAATTTCGTAAACTTGTATAGGAAGCCTATATTACCCTCTTCGAACCCTTCAAAGGGGATTTGTTATAATCCCTTACATCGATCAGGAAATTTACGCTAAGTCGACCAAAACCATTGTCAAAATTGATAGAGAATTAGATTAATGTGCGATGTTTGGAGAACAATTTTGGACAAACTATTAGGATTATTTATAAACTTTTTGAACAGCATTTCAGAACACCTGTATCCCTCAAAACCCTTTCTTTTAGTTTAATTTTGCAATCAATGTATGTGAAGATTTTCTTTCCCAAAGTTCGTGAAAAATAGTTTTACAAAACATTAAAATTTAGAAAAATCTCCCCGATACGACGTTTATCCCGCCAAATCGGGCGACGGGGTCACGAAGCGAAAGAATTAAAAGGTGCGTATCGACTTCGCGGATGTGTGGGCTTTGACGGAATTCAAATTGGTTGTGTGTACGTGACAAATTTGTCGCGTATTCGTCAAAATTCACCGTATTGGCCCTTTGCAAATTTTCTAATTACATTGTGAATGTTCGTCGAATCGAAACGAAACTTGTGCCAGCAAGATCGTATCATTTTTTTGGTCATGTATGCCAAGTTTGGTCCAATTCTGAGAAGAATAATCGGAACGTCTATTTGGCGGGTCCGTGACCCGCTCCAACGAGCAAATTTGTGCACGACTCATCAGAATCCAAAACTGGATATACCATTGAGTTTGTCTCCTCAAACTGGACCCGTAGACATGTAGTTTGACGACTTTAGAGACCATAGGTTTTGGCACGCATTTCGGTACAAAATGGGTCCAACGGCGGACATCATTTTGACCCGACATCACCATTTTGCTTCTGTTTTAGAATTAGACTTTTGGACAGGCGTTTCCTAGACATATCTTATATTTCAAACATGTTCGTGGTTTTATTTCAGCATCCAAGAACGTATGCAGGATTTGGCTTTCATCGCTTCACTATTCTGACGGTTCGAGCTATTGGACGTCGCTCTTTTGCACACAACCTCAGGCAAGATACCTTTCCATATTTACTGCTTATATTTAGTCTGTATTTTTATTATTGCATATCACTGTTTACTTATTTTCAGTTCTTATAGATGTACCATTATTACAGTTTCTGATTTATTGCCTGCTCAGAAATATTAGCTTTACTTACTTATTATCCTTTGATTGCATATGGACCTAGAGTTAAGGGACTACCATTTGTAGTATATAACGTAAACCTTGACACAGTGGTACCACGAGGTATGTGTGAGATGAGTAGCATGTAGAGGTACTTGCGTGATGGCTGATCACCTGTGCGCATACGTTAGGGCTAACTGCTAATGGAGGCATGTTAGGAGACTTGGCAGTTAGTAGAGGTATAGGAGTCATAGATGTGACTCTACTAGGCATTGGGTGGGAAGAACTGTTCCTTAACGTATGGGCCTTGTATGCACTTTCCTATTATTGTCGGTTATCTCCGCTGGAGATACGGTCCTAGATCCTGATACCTGATTTCCTGCTGGCCTCTGACATTCGAGGAATGTTATACTTTGAGGTCCCTGGTATCCTGGTAGGACCATACCTGAGTTTCTTGCATCTGAGCCAGAGTGCCCATGCGTTGAAGGTTTGTTCTTAACTGTATAAACACATTAGAATGGTTGGGTAACCCTCGTCAATGTCATATCACCCCCGTTCCATTAGTAGCTTGGGACAATGTCGTATCACGGTATAGTGTACAACCCCTTGTCCTTGTTTGTTTGTAGGGGTAGTCTACTGTTTCGATGATGAGATATTGGATCTTATTACAATTGGGACTATTTTACTTTACTTGTGATTGATGACATTTATATATATTCAGTTATGTGGCATGTTCTTTATGTATCTTGTTACGTCCCTCTGAGGACCTGGTGATCTCTCTAGGTATGTGCTTTGTGACTTTTTACAGGTGTTCTAGCCAAGGCCGTGATCTTCTCCAGTCCTTCAAAGATGATTGCCCTTGGTTCGTCTTGTTATTTTTTATCTATCCTTTTCTTGTATATTTTTCTTTTAAAATAGTTGGTAGTGATTTGTCTCCGCCCAACTACATGTATAAGTGACAAATTCTTGGGTTGATTTATATTATTATTTTTTTAATTTTATGGATGAGATATAGTTATCATGGTTTTACTGTATTTTACAGCTTATGTATACATACAGGGATTCCATACATTGGAGTATACTTCGTATATATACAGCTGGCATATCTATGTACTTAGTCCTAAGTATTTTGGAACTGGGGCGTTACATGTTTTTATGGTGGCCAATGCAGGTCAGTTTATCACTTCGTTTACGTTATTGTATCGAGGTGAGCCTGCATATAGGATTAGAATCTAGCAATCTCATCCAAATGCTTGACTTTCTCCCTTGATTCCAATTTCGAACTCTCATCCGACTACCTTGATTTCCTTCAGCTTGACTTCCTTTCTACCAGCCTTTCCTTTCATGCCTGATAGAGAGATTAGGAAGATAACTCATACTAGTTATACGTATTATATTTCTCAAATACTCTAGTATTTAATTTTTATAAGTTGGGTAGTATGCCTCACGGCCTATCACCCCGTGTTCTTATACCCCCTTAATGAAGTATAACTGTGTGGCACTGAACATATGCTAGTGAAGAAAGATATGCATACCTAGAATATAGTGTTTTCCCAATCCATACTCTATTGGTCAACCACGACCTAATACAAGAGACAGTAGGACGACTGTATAAGCAGGAACAACGGACAAGACTTAGATCCTTATGAGACTTGACCTATTTATAACTGTTTTCATCATTATCTCCCGTAGTTATACTTTGTACGGCCATGAATGATGTCGCTATTTATATCCCAGTTTTGCCAGCTTATTCTTTATCGAGCTTGTTCTGGACATATGTATACTGGAGACGCCCACAAGCATATGGTCTAATTAGAATTAGTGTGCTATGGTCTGATCAACCATAGTGCATTTGGTTCGTTCTTTATTTGATTATCCTACGTGGATTGAGATATAGAGGTATCTAGGATCTCATCCGCGACTGCATTGATAATTCCTCTTGAATTAAACATTCGCCTTTGAATCGCATAATTGTACTCGACGACATCTTTCTTGAACTCTTTATTGCTTTTGTCTTTCACTGATTAGAAAGACGAACGCTTGTATTTGATAGATATGTACAGAGTATCCCCCATGGCCACGATATTTGTATACACAAGTGCAGTTGTCATCAGCTGGCCATGTGACTACAACCTTGCCTTGAGTACTTGTCCTCCCCTCGACCCTAAAGCTAATATCATGACCTTCTAGTCACTAGAATCTGAGAATGATTATGACCTTACCCTTGGGAAAACACAAATCTAGGAGACTATCTAATCTCTAGGAATCAATTATTATGAGCCTCCAATTATTCATCTTGATTCTTGGCTTAACTAGCGACCCGTATGCCTCAACTCAACCCTTACTTGACTAGGCCTCCACAGTTTAGACAAAAGAAAATTTTGTAGTGAATAGATGCTAAGCCTTCTAAAAATTTTATGAGTTACTAGTTTACCAATTGATTAGAATAAGTTGATTTCATTAGGATGATAATTAGTGACTTAAGAACTCCTACTTTCTTTTTAGGTCTTTTGGTGTCTCCGACCGTGACATTAATATTCGGAGCACGAGACCAGTGGTTACTTTCCAACAAATTGCATATACGAGACATAGACGAGTCCACCTTTAGGTAGATATATCATGTCCCACTAAAACACGTCCCTTTATACTATATTGTATGATACGACTTTTAGGTCAAAAGGGACTAGTGATCACCCTTACCATAACGTCGATGTATTTTCCGACTGCAACTAGAGATCCAACCTGGACTCAAATATTTTGGCCCAATATGTGGTTATGATCTATTCGAAGCCCTCTACGCACTTTCCTCTAGTGTGCCACTCAATAGAGGCCCCTTGTGCTACTTAAACACAAAAGTCATAGAAGGCACATCTTTATGACTTATAGAACCTATTCTACCAACCCGACTGACAATTAGGCGAACCACTTGAGTTAGAACCTATTCTGGGTTACCCTAACCTGATGGGTATGGTCTCGATTGATTTTTGTGGAACTTGACCAACCAATATGAATTAAACCAAAAACTTATTTAATAAAAGGCTAATGTCCGATCATGGAATCCATTAAACCCCAGTTAAACTCATCTATGCATATCACTATATGTGGACTATTAAACCAAACTTATGAAATAGGCCCCGACACATATTATGTGGTCCCCACCTCTTGGTCAACTGATCCTACCTCTATAGCTTTCTTCATTGTATCCCTTCGTAGTCTGTATTATGTGAAGAAGGAATCCCTAGGCAACAAACCTATTTCGGTTATGCATGACCAAAACACCTCCTACTACCTTGATAAGACATGTCAACATAAGAGCAACGGTAAAAAAAAGTAATGCCTAGCTTCCTAATAGAATTAGTGGCTGCGACCAGAAGCACCACATATCCTCATCCATCTTCCTGAAATTTGATGTTCTTAGAAGTCCTATTATTGTGATTCCCATGATTAACCAAATTTTTGTAACCTTGAACTTAGTGTCCCCTACCTTGTAGAATGAGATGCCAAACTTGGATCATATTAGTAACTATTCTTCCATCTGTTTGGAAGTTGCACCTTCTTATTACTCTCCATATCCTTTTGCTCGTGCGTCTAGATAACCACGGTAAAGATCACAACCTTGATTCCTCAAATTATGTACCATCAAAGAAACGTGTCTTCGTTTAAGTCGAGAATAAGATTTTCGAGGTGTATAGGTACCAAGCCTCTCTATAACGTAGGGATTCTTGAACTAGCAAATGATCGAAATATATTGGTTCCAAAAGAACAAATAACCTGTGACTATACCATCCCCTCCTATCGGTAACATATGATGACCTCAACCTCAACCTCGATATTTGGAGCACAAAATTAACCATTTTCTTTCAGCAAATTTTATCCTCGTGAACTGGACGAGCCACTCCACACACATGACATACATGTCCCGCACAAACACCCTTTCTTGTGCTCTATTTTAATTTTACCACATGTAGGAGGCATTCTTCCTTTAGAACAAGTGTAGCTTATGCCACTGGTTCCAATTGATTTTTAACCATGCAGTTTAGACCCATTCTCTCAAACGACTGGATATCAAAGATCAATGCAAGACTAAGAATACCCCCTTTGGTAGAATATGGTAACAGTTTGGATTTCTGCTACAAATACCTTCTCCATCTTTTTAAACCCGAGTACGATTACATACTTACTCTCCCTTCATATTTAGCCTCGTTATTTTATTTATTTTATATATTAAATTTTATTTTAATTTTGAGGACGAAATTCTTGTAAGTTGGGTAGGATGTAAAATCCCTAAATTTTTGAATTTTTTTAAAAAAAGACTTAAAAATAAATTATATGCAATTTATGTTTTTATTAATTATTAAAGATGACCTTAGCCATTGTCGAGTTTTGGAGCACAAGACGACCATGAACTTTGGCACAAAAAATGTAGCAGTGTGCCTTGACTAGTGTGCTAACCATGCTAGGGGAAGCCTAGCCATGGTGATATCCAAACTAGGAAAATCAGGCCAAGTTGTGAATTGACTCATTTAAATCATTTTTAATAAGGTATTATTTTTCGATGACCCGGTTAGTCCAAACCAGCCCGAACTGGGCCCGGACTGTCACATCTATTTTTTGTTATACGTATTTTCAGTATACGTGTATGGTATTCTGACCTGTAATCAGACTTGGGTAGCTTAATCTTGCTTGACTTGGTTTATTTTGGTTTATTTTGACTTGGGTTCGGCTTGGGTTGGTTTATTTGGTTTAGGGTAGTTCATCATGAACCCAACCCCCTACCTACCACCATCTCCATTTAAAGCCCAATCCTTTCTCTCTCTTTATTACTTTTTCATTTACTCCTTCTTTTTCCTCATAACTCTCTCCACCTACCAAGAGAGAGGCCTAGGCAAGTACAACTTGCTTCATGGAGGAACTCCATTTTTGTTGTTCCATTGTCTTTCGTACGAGATTCTAAGACACTTTAGTACTTAGTATTTTCAATTTCCATGGTTTAATTCTTTTAGATCTAAGTTGCTTCATTTCGGATTTATTGGGTGTTGATCTATCAAGCTTCATTATTTTCAAATTTAGAGTTCCATGTAGTAGGAATTTCTATCCTACGCAAGTTTGGCTTTTGAATGGTTGGATCAAGTCTTGGTCGAGATGGGGTTCTTGAGTTATTGAGTCCCATAGCTGCTCGTCTCGGCCTTGGGGAGAAGACGAAGCCTTTACTCACACGTTCTTACATGCCAGCGTGGTGATTCCCCTTTACGCACACGTTTTTACGTGCCCGTGTAATCTATTCTACACGGAGTTCATCCGAACTCTACGCAGGAGCTACTCTCGCTCGCATGCAGTCTCGCTTGTGTAGAATTCTCGCTCGTGTAGAGTCTCGCTTGCGTGCAGTCTCGCTCGCGTAGAATTTTCACTCGCGTAGAGTCTCACTCGCATGTAGTCTCGCTCGCATAGAGTTCTCGCTCGCATGCTGCCTCGCTTGCGTAGAGCTGTCTTCCTTGTTCTTGCCTGCGTAAAGCTATTTTTACGCTCGGGGCTCCTTGGCCTAGCGTAGTCTCGTTCGCGTAGAGGCTTTGAGCCCCTTGGCGTACCCCGTTTGCCCTTTTTATGTTCTTGTACCTTTTATCATGAATTTGATAATCACGAATTGGTATACGGCATGGTATAACAAGTAATTTGACGTAACATGACATGGCATGATATGACCAGCAAGCATGATGGGAACTATTGAATGATGTTGCGATGGCTAGCATGACATGACTAGAAAGAATGGCCTGGACACCGTGGACGAGTATGTTTGTACAAATGAACCAGTATTGTCTTGCATCATGTCTAGGGCAAGGACCCCTGAGTACCACGGTCAGGGGTACCTACTTAAACTAACTAAGGCTAATAACTAGAATAATCCAATAGTCATGAAGAGATTTCCCAACTATAGGCATTCCCGTTATATAGGCGCTCCATCATGGGATTTGTAGCATGCCGTCGAGTAGGACACATTTCTAGCACACAGTCATGTGTTGCACCCTCCAAGCTACTTAAGGTTACATGTATTTCTTGGACGATGTACCCACATAAACTTAACCCCTAATTTCGTACAGATAACCTGGATAGTCTGCAGGGCTTGTGGCTATTGGAACATCTCATTGCATCTTGCTAGTAACTAGGCCTGTGATAACCCTAGTTAGATAAAGTATCAAGCCGTACGTATTTCTTGGCCGTGAATATTGGATAGAGTCTAACCAGTCTAACCCTTGTCTTGTTCTAGTACCTGGCTATTTCGGAACATGATTGCTTACACTTACCTTATCAATAACTGATCGGAATGGTTTCTTAACCTCTTGCCAATTATTACTCTATTTAGATTTTGTGTCTTATTATTATTCATCTTATTTATGTTCTGATATGCTGGTTTTAGTTCTTAAGTGAAGTCTCCTTTGTGGCACTTGCTCTTTCTGGGAACTGACCCAGCTGGTTTTACGTGGCCAGATACCGGAGCAGCTCCGAGGATCTCCCAACCTTCCAGCCAGATGGTGACCACCAGACGTAACCCTGGCAATGAGTGGATTTTATTTTTGGCTCTCCCACTTTATTGTAAAAGTATTCTTTTGAGACGTTTAGCCGACGAGCACGTGTTAGCTCGATTGCACTTTACTCATTGCCTGCCTACAGGCTGTAGCATGATTAACAAATCCTAGGATTGATCATGCATGACTGAAATTCTTGCTAGTCTTCATATTTTGTGCGACTAGCTTCATGATCATCCAAATATATAATATATGGGACGCCTTACTATTGTATATTTGGTGCTTTGATATCTTGTAACTGCTATTACTTGCTTGAGATTAAGACAATAGGCTTGTTCATGACCATAAGAGACTGATGGCTTGTAGTTAAACCCTCATGTATCTAGACAGCCGTAACCGTATAGCGAGGTGGGTTGCACTTTAATATACGTAGCTGGTTGTGCCCGCCCCTGCTCTCCAGTATTCTAGTTCTGGGGTGTGACACGGTTAAAGTGGTGGCCCATGCAGGTCTTGTGAATCAAGATATGTGAGGGTTTACCGAATAGATGTCTTAATCAGCACTCGCCTTTGATCTCTGCTCGTATCCTCTAAATTCCTAAAATCTTGACCTGATCACATGCTTGTATCTTTGATCTGTCCTGATCCTTCCTTATTGTTCTATGTGTCATCTTTTTTAGCGGTATTTCTCCTGGTCCGGCCAATCAGCCGGAAGGAGCTCAACGAGTACCCCCGCAACAAGAGGATCAAGCTCAGCACTCAGGAGCCGCTTCCCGAGTTATGTTTCCCGGAGGTCCAGAACCCCCAGTACAGCTAGCCTAGCCTGCAAGACAGGATGATGATGTCTTGGTTGGACTCATCTGGGAGTTGCTTGTATCACAGGATAATCGGGGTGATGTATTGCACCAGACAGTGCAAGATGCTATGAGCAGAGGTAACTGTACGACCAACAGCTTCAAGCGCTTGAACCCTCCCTTCTTCTACGGCAGCAAAGATTTTATTACCGCAGACGCTTCGCTGCAGGACACTGAGGTTATTCTAGAAGCAGCCAGGACCCCAGAAGACGAGAAGGTGGTCGTGGTGCGCCTGTAGTTATTGGATCTAGCCCGCAGCTGGTGGGCGGCACAGGCCGTTGGATTAGTGGCACCTATTGCCTGGACAGTATTTCGTGAGAGATTCCAAATTAAGTACTTCGATGTTGAAGCTCGGTATGATCTACAGACGAGGTTCACTAATTTGAAGCAGATGGGCAGGACGGTCGATGGATATACGACCGAGTTTTTCAGACTTAGTCAGTTTGCTCCGACCTTGGTGGCGACCGAGTTTGACAGAGCTCAGCGGTTCCAGCGAGGACTCCACCTGGAGATTTTACTGGCGGTGGAGCTTTTTGAGTATCAGACTTTTGATGCAGTGTTGAGTGCAACTATGAGGCATGAGTATACCTCCCAGAGGATTGTGGACCGGACCGGAAGTCGAAAGCGGTCTCACGGCCAGATGAACCAGTCTTCAGCACCAGTCCCGGCAGCTAGGGCTTTGACCATTGGAGCTCCGAGGCGGGCGACTTTCGTTATGTTGAGTCAGCATTCGACCCAGGCATATCCCCAGCAGCAACAGCAGAAGCAGTCTTTCGTAATGGGTTGCACTCATTGTGGGAAGCCAGGACACGTGGTGTCAGAATATCATAGAGCACAGGGTTTGTGCTTGGATTGTGCGGCACCGGACCATAGGGTTGGGAACTGCCCGAATAGGGGGTGTTCATCTTTTTCAACCTTTTCTAGTCCCTCGGTTAGGGGGCCAGCCCCAGTACCTGTCCAGTAGCAGCAGCAGCAGTAGTACCCATTTTCGAGGCCCTTACCGCCTCAGGCACAAGTATTTCAACAACAGAACCCCCAGCAGTATGCACAAGTCCATACTCAGATCCAGAACCGCCAGAGAGGTTTCCAGCAGAGGGGACCAGCACCCAGAGGGCAAGGTCAAGTGATGGCTTTGACCGTGGAGGAGGAGTTAGCATCAGGTGAGGTGGTGGCAGGTACTATTCTCGTCGACTCCTTTCCAGCATCAGCGTTATTTGATTCTGGTGTATCGCATTCATTTATGTCTGCACGATTTGCGATACTGATAGGACTGGAACCCGAGTCTTTATCAGTAAGGCTTAATATACTTACTTGTAACGGACTTATGGGAGTAGATAGAGTATTTTCCTCGTGTCAGATCATAGTTAGCGGTAGAAAATTTCTCGCTAAGTTGATAGAATTCCCGATGGCTGATTATGACATGGTCTTAGTGATGGATTGGTTGAAGGACCAGTATGCTAGAATAGATTGCCATATTGGCAAGATTATTTTTAGTATTCCTGGTGAACTAGAGTTTTCATTCTTCCGAGGCAGAGTAGAACCTTCACCTCCAGTATTTCGGATGGCAGTTGCAGTGGCAGTTCGATTTTTAAGAGTTGTAGAAGAGTTTTTCGATATTTTCCCCGAGGAGCTTTCGGGTATGCTACCAGAGAGAGAGAGAGATCGAGTTCACCAGAGACTTGATCCCCGGAACAGCACCAGTATCAGAGAGAGTCTACCGGATGGCACCGTCAGAATTGGAGATCTTGTATAAGATGATTGAAGAATTTAGGACCAAGGGATTCATCCGTGCTAGTGAATCACCTTGGGGAGTCCCTATGCTTCTTATAAAAAAGAAGAATGGTACGTCCAGATTATGTATTGACTATCGTACCTTGAACTTAGTGACAATAGAGAACAAATATCCTCTCCCGAGGATAGATGACTTGTTTGATCAACTCAAAGGGGAGTCAGTATTTTCGAAGATTAACTTGCGGTCAGGATAACACCAGATCAGAGTCAGAGAGCAGGACATCCCGAAGATGGCATTTAGATCCAGGTATGGGCATTGGGAGTTCCTTGTTATGCCCTTTGGAGCAACTAATGTGCCGGCTGTATTCATGGACCTCATGAATCGTATCTTCATGCCTTATTTGGATCAGTTCATGATTGTGTTCATAGATGACATCCTGGTCTACAGCAAGAGTGAAGCGGAGCATGAGCAGCATCTAAGAGTTGTCCTCCAAATTCTCCGAGACCACCAGTTGTATGCGAAGTTCAGTAAATACGAGTTCTAGCTCGATCGCATTTCATACTTGGGTCATATCATCACCGAAGGTGGAGTAGAAGTGGATCCCCAAAAGATCGTGGCTATTGAGACGTGGCCGGTACCCATCACAGTTGCAGAAGTTCGTAGTTTTCTTGGCTTTGTCGGCTACTACCGGCAATTTGTTTCAGACTTTGCACAAATTTCAGCACCTATGAACCAGTTAACCCGTAAGGATGTATAGTTTGCTTGGACAGCAGAATGTCAGGATTCTTTTGAGAAGTTGAAGCGAGGCTTGATGACGGCACCCATTCTCATGCTTCCAGATGGAACCGGGGGATTCTCAGTATATTGTGATTCTTCAGGCAGAGGTTTAGGATATGTTTTGATGCAGCATAGGAAGGTAATAGCTTATGCGTTACGTCAACTTCGTGATCATGAGAGGAATTACCCGACCCACGACTTTGAGCTGGCAGCAGTAGTTTTTGTATTGAAGTTGTGGAGGCATTACTTATTTGGAGATCGGGTGGAGATTTTTATGGACCACAAGAGCCTGAAGTATGTGTTTACCCAGAAGGATCTTAACATGCGTCAGAGAAGATGGCTAGAGCTACTTGTAGATTATGACATCAACCTGCAGTATCATCCTGGGAAGGCAAACGTTGTTGCAGATGCATTGGGCAGAAGAGCCGAACTTTATTTCTTAACAGCACAACCAGAGTTGTTAGTAGATCTTCAGAAGATGGATATAAAAGTTTTCCTTCCTACAATGTGGCATTGATGGCCAGTATGCAAGTTCAGTCTAGTATAGTTGAGAGGATCAAGTTAGCTCAGTCAACAGATTCTATGCTTCAATGGCTTAGGACAGAATGTGTAGCAGGACGAAGACCAGAGTTATGTATCCATGAGGACGGTACACTTCGACATGGGAGGTGTCTTTGTGTACCTAGTGGTGATATCAGACAGGAGATCATGGCAGAAGCTCATAGTTCTCAGTATTTGATTCATCCGGGCGGTACGAAGATGTATTGTGATATCCGACAGTATTTTTGGTGGAATGGCACGAAGAGGGAGATAGTCCAGTTTGTCTCTCGATGTTTAGTTTGCCAATAAGTTAAAGCTGAACATCAGAGACCGGGTGGACTTCTTCAACCCTTACCGATCCCAGAATGGAAAAGGGAGCACATTACCATAGATTTTGTAACTGGATTACCTAGATCCCCAGCTGGGAGGGATGCTATCTGGGTTATAGTCGACAGACTCACCAAGGTTGCTCATTTTCTTCCTTTCAGGGTTGGTCAGTTGACGGATCAGCTTGCAGAGATGTACCTTAGGCAGATAGTCAGGTTGCATGGAGTACCAGTCAGTATTATATCCGACAGAGATTCAAGATTCACATCGCACTTTTGGCAGAGTCTTCAAAAAAGTTTGGGGACTTGTCTCAAGTTCAATTTAGCTTATCACTCGCAGACAGATGGCCAGTCAGAATGCACGATCCAGACTCTTGAAGATATGTTGCGGTCATGTACACTTGACTTCGATGGTTCGTCGGAAGATCACCTGCATCTCGTGGAGTTCTCCTATAACAACAGTTTTCAGGCCAGTATCCAGATGGCACCCTTTGAAGCCTTGTACGGTAGAAGGTGCAGATCTCTGATAGCATCGGATGATATAGGAGAGAGGCAGAAGCTTGGTCCAGAGATGATCACACGGACTATTGAAGTGGTCAGGCAAGTCAGAGATCATCTTCGAGTTGCCCAAGATCGCCAACGTCATTGGACCAATTCTCATCGGCGTCCCCTTGAATTTTCTGTCGGCAACTACGTATTCCTTAGGATCTCGCCTACCCGTGGCGTCATTCATTTCGGCTTACGGGAAAAGCTTAGTCCTAGGTATATTGGGCCATTCGACATTCTAGAGCGAGTAGGTGATGTATCCTATCGTCTCGCTCTTCCGTCGTCGTTACGTGAGATGCATGATGTCTTCTATGTATCCCAATTATGATGGTATATCCCGAATCCGAGTCATGTTCTTGATCATTCGAAATTGGTTGTTGGTGCCAACCTTTCGTATGAGGAGAGACCCGTATCCATATTGGACCGAAGAGAGAAGATACTCAAGAACAAGACTATTAAGTTAGTCCGTGTTGCTTGGGGTCATCACTCTTTGGGTGAGTCAACGTGGGAGCGTGAGGATGATATCCGAACGCGATATCCTGACCTGTTTGACTCGTAAGGTATAACGTCTTTCTTATGCCTTATGCCTTCAACTTTATTGCTTGCATGAATGATTGCTTGATTGATTGCTTAGTTAAAACTTGCATGTGATTAGTATAGCTTGCTCTACATCTCTAGCATCTTGATTAAATTCCGAGAATGGAATTCTTTCAAGGTGGGTATAGTTGTCACCTCTGTTTTTCGTTATACGTATTTTCAGTATACGTGTACGGTATTCTGACCTGTAATCAGACTTGGCTAGCTTAATCTTGCTTGACTTGGTTTATTTTAACTTGGGTTCGGCTTGGGTTGGTTTAGGGTGGTTCATCATGAACCCAACCCCCTACCTGCCACCATCTCCATTTAAATCCCAACCCTTTCTCTCTCTTCATTACTTTCTCATTTACGCCTTCTTCTTCCTCATAACTCTCTCCACCTACCAAGAGAGAGGCTTAGACAATTTCAACTTGCTTCATGGAGGAACTCCAATTTTGTTGTTCCATTGTCTTCTTACGAGATTCTAAGACACTTTAGTACTTAGTATTTTCAATTTTCATGGTTTAATTCTTGTAGATCTAAGTTGCTTCATTTCGGATTTCTTGGGTTTTGATCTATCAAGCTTCATTATTTTCAAATTTAGAGTTCCATGTAGTAGGAATTTTGATCCTACGCAAGTTTGGCTTTTGAATGGTTGGATCAAGTCTTGGCCGAGATGGGGTTCTTGAGTTCTTGAGTCCCATGGCTGCTCGTCTCGACCTTGGGGAGAGGACGAAGCCGTTATGCACACGTTCTTACGTGCCAGCGTGGTGTTTTCCCTTTACGTACACGTTTTCACGAGCCCGCGTAATCTATTCTATGCGGAGTTCATCCGAACTCTACGCAGGAGCTATTCTCGCTCGTATGCAGTCTCGCTCGTATAGAATTCTCGCTTGCGTAGAGTCTCGCTCGCGTGCAGTCTCGCTCGTGTAGAATTCTCGCTCGCGTAGAGTCTCGCTCGCATGTAGTCTCGCTCGCGTAGAGTTCTCGCTCGCGTAGAGTCTTGCTCGCGTGCAGCCTCGCTCGCATAGAGCTATCTTCCTTGTTCTTGTCCACATAAAGCTATTTTTATGCTCGGGGCTCCTTGGCCTAGCGCAGTCTCGTTTGCGTAGAGGCTTTGAGCCCCTTGGCGTACCCCGTTTGCCCTTTTTATGTTCTTGTACCTTTTGTCATGAACTTGATAATCATGAATTGGTACACGGCAAGGTATAACAAGTAATTTGACGTGACATGACATGGCATAATATGACCAGCAAGCATGATGGGAACTATTGAATGTTGTTGCGACGGCTAGCATGACATGACTAGAAAGAATGGCCTGGACACCGTGGATGATTGTGTTTGTACAAATGAACCAATATTGTCTTGAATCATGTCTAGGGCAAGGACCCCTGAGTACCACGGTCAGGGGTACCAACTTAAACTGACTAAGGCTAATAACTAGAATAATCCAATAGTCATGAAGAGATTTCCCAGCTATAGACAATCCCGTTATCTGGGCGCATATCATGGGATTTTTAGCCTGCCGTCGAATAGGGCACATTTCTACCACACTGTCATGTGTTGCACCCTCCAAGCTACATAAGGGTACATGTATTTCTTGGACGATGTACCCACATGAACTCAACCCCTAAGTTCGTCTGGATAATCTGGATAGTCTGCAGGGCTTGTGGCTGTTGGAACATCTTATTGCATCTTGCTAGTAACTAGGCCTGTGATAACCCTAGTTAGATAAATTATCAAGCCGTACGTATTGCTTGGCCGTGAATGTTGGATAGAGTCTAACCAGTCTAAGCCTTGTCATGTTCCAGTACCTGGCTATTTCGGAACATGATTGCTTACGCTTACCTTATCAATAACTGATCGGAATGATTTCGTAACCTCTTGCCAATTATTGCTCTATTTAGATTTTATGTCTTATTATTATTCATCTTATTTATGTTCTGATATGCTGGTTTTAGTTCTTAAGTGAAGCCTCCTTTGTGGCACTTGCTCTTTCTGGGATCTGACCCAGCTGGTTTTGTATGGCCAGATATCGGAGCAGCTCCAGAGGATCTTCCAACCTTCCAGCCAGATGGTGACCACCAGGCGTAACCCTAGCAATGAGTGGGTTTTATTTTTGGCTCTTCCACTTTATTGTAAAAGTATTCTTTTGAGGCGTTTAGCCGACGAGCACGTGTTAGCTCGATTGCACTTTACTCACTGTCGGCCTACGGCCTGTTGCATGATTAACAAATCCTAGGGTTGATCATGCATGACTGAAACTCTTGCTAGTCTTCACATTTTGTACGACTAGCTTCATGATCATCCAAATATATAATGTATGGGACGTCTTACTATTGTATATTTGGTGCTCAGACATCTTGTAACTGCTATTACTTGCTTGAGATTGAGACAATAGGCTTGTTCATGACCATAAGTGACTGATAGCTTGTAGTTAAACCCTCATGTATCTAGACAGCCGCGACCGTATAGCGAGGTGGGTTGCACTTCAATATACGCAGCTGGCTGTGCCCGTCCCGCTCTCCAGTATTCTGGTTCTGGGGTGTGACACAGACCAAAACCAGGCCCAAGTAGGTATGTGGTGTGACCAAAGATGGCCAGGTAGGCATATTTTATGTGTGTGCAAATTATTTCTTAAATTATTTTAAGACTTGATGTATATTTTCGAATTAAATGTTTATTTATACAAATATTAGTATTATTATTATTTAAAAATGTGTTCCAATATTTGTACAATATTCTGGACTGGATAAGGTTTGTGGTATAAGTCCACCAAAGCCACCATTTGATTATTCTAATATTTTACTATTATTATTGTTATTTTTGTTATGATTAAATAAACATATTTATTATTCTTAAGTTACTATTAACGGTTTTTATTTTTTATTGTCAAAAGAATTTAAATATATATGTACCTATGTTTAAATACAATAAATATTTGGATAGATAAGATTAAGAATTGTATTAGGATTTATGGAGATTTTATTGGATATATATAGATATATACAAAGATATATATATGTAAAACAACTAATAAGAAATAAAAGAAAAAGAAAAAGAAATATTTATATATATATATATATATATATATATATATATATATATATATATATATATTTTATATATATATATATATATATATAAAGCCACGGGTACTGTTCACCGAACAGTACCCGAGCCTTCCGTAACAGAGAAGCCCCAGCCTCCATATCTCTATATTGCGTAGAAACAAAAAAAAAGGAAAAAGATAGATCGAAACCCTAGTAGCCGCGATCACCCAGTGCTACCTCGACCCCTGGGCAGCCACCCGCCGCCAGCGCCACCACCGCGCAGGGCCAGAGCCGGCCAAGTCGCCGAAAAATGCGCACAGGCACGCTCGCAAGACAGCGGCATGTCCCCAACGACCCCCTCTTCGTGGTACATTTTCTCCCTGATCACCCTATGAAATTTGATTCCGTAAACTCATATAGGAAGCCTATATTACCCTCTTCGAACCCCTTCAAAGGGAATTTTTTATAATCACTTACATCGATCAGGAAATTTACGCTAAGTCGACTAAAACCGTTGTCAAAATTGACAGAGAATTGGATTCATGTGCTATGTTTAGAGGATAATTTTGGTAAAGTAAGAGGATTATTTAGAAACTTTTTGAACAACATTTTAGAACACCTATATCCCTCCAAACCCTTTCTTTTAGTTTAATTTTGCAATTAATGTATGTGAAGATTTTCTATCACAAAGTTCGTGAAAAATAGTTTTACAAAACATTAAAATTTAGAAAAATCTCCCCTATGCGACGTGCGTTCCGCCAAACCGGGCGACGTGGTTCCAAACCTAAAGCATCGAAAGGTGCGTATCGACTTCGCGAACGTGTGGGCTTTGATGGAATTCAAATTGGTTGTGTGTGCGCAACGAATTTGACGCGTATCCGTCGAAATTCACCGTATCGGCCCTTTGCAAATTTTCCAATTACTTTGTGTACGTTTGTCGAATCGAAACAAAACATGCGCCAGCAGGATAGTATCATTTTTCTGGTCATGTATACCAAGTTTGGTCCGATTCTGAGAAGGTTGATCGGAATGCCTATTTGGCGGGCCCGCGACCTGCTCCAACGGGCGAATTTGTGCACGGCTCATCGAAATCCAAAACTAGACATACCATTGAGTTCATCTTCTCAAACCGGACCCATAGACATGTAGTTTGACGACTTTAGAGACCGTAGGTTCTGACACGCATTTTGGTGTAAAATGGGTCCACGGCAGACATCGTTTTGACCCGAAATTATGATTTTGCCCCTATTCCAGAATTAGACTT
>JANAVB010029215.1:7614736-7637236 GCA_029216955.1 Iris pallida | reverse complement strand
ATTGCCCTCAATTTTGAAAATTAGAAGTGACAAATTTATCCCCCTTAAAATAATTTCGTCCTCGAAACTTAAGTTGGTTGTACACTTCTATAGATCAAACCCCCAACTGTCAAGGTCAAAACTTATATCTAGCAACACACAAGAACATTGTCCTCCTGGTCATGATTTTATAGTCTCAACTGGGTCACTACACTATCTAGCACAACAAAACACAATCCAAGAGGTTCTTTTGGAACATACAACAATCATAGAAAATAGGACGGAAGAAGAACAAAGGGCAGACTGCTAACCCATCACCTGTAGCATCGGCCTCCTCGACCGTCAACGCAGAAACCCTACCCGGCTAGGTATATCCCTCTGCTGGTGCGGGGCATCACGCTGTTCCACAGGTGGCCTAACTCCATCTCCTGCCCTTGGTATGGACATTGGCTAGGACGATGAAGGGTATCCCCAATTCGAGTCAAAAAAAATAAAGTGACTTAGTGGGGGGAATCAAGAGTGGGTCTTACGTTAAAAAAGTTGTAAGATAAAAATAAAGTACAAGATAATGTGTCTAAGCGGGACACGAAGGTCATGGGTGTAGGGTGTCTTGTCTAGATCATGCATATGAAGTTGATTTTGAGAAAACAACTAGTCTTGTGCTCCTAAATTAAAAGTCCTGGCAACGTGCATATGATAATCATAAATAATGTGGGAAGGGTCAAATGGCCTAAATTGATCTGAAAGTGGCGATACAAAAGTAGTACAAGGGAACAAGTTTGAGTGGGACATAATATATCAAAATAAAGATAATCTTGTCCACTATAAACTCGTGAAGGAAGTTTCCAGAGATTGGCATCTCTGACGCTCCAGAAATCAAAGTCACAGAAGAACATCATCTATATTAACAGAAGTGAAATGATAGAGATGACATGTTAGGACCCTTCTCAAGATACAATCTGATAATCATACGCGTCTGTCCAAAAATATGATACTTAGAATCCTCGCCACGCTAGTAAGCAAGGCTGCGATATACGGTATGGTCCATAACTGGAGTATGCACCTCTATAATCATGTCGTCTGGAATCCTGGCTACACCGACTAGTGTAGCTGCGAGAAATCCCAAATCTCATAACCAAGAAATGTACATCCGAAGTCTGGTCTCTGCGTTCTTGCCACGTCGGCTAATATAGCTGCGATAAACTCTAGGCTCCATAACCAATTAGACGCTTTACCTTCCATGTTATTTCCGTCACATATGTTATCAGAAGATACCATAACTCAGGCCATAATAATCATCTCGATATGAAAAGTCAAATCAACGATGATCCATCAAAATCAAATTCGATAACGAGGAGCAAAGGTAAACAGAAGCAAAAGAAATGATTTAAAAATAACATTTAAACAAGATTCTCAAGGGTCGTCCCAGTGATACTCTCTGCCCTTGCAAATATTATTGACCAGGATAATGCCTCCCCCGATCATAAACTTGCAAGTCCTATCCAGAAATTCAACAATAATATTGTATCTACGAGTAAAAGGAACATACATAAAACTGTGTATAACATAAGATTCAGATAACGCTAATATAGGAAAAGAATTGAGTAGAACAGTACCTGCCTCTACATCTTCCATGAGCTCAGTATCCTCAGTTGCAAGCACGAACATTCTGCCCTGGGGTGCTCCCCTCTGATATTGGAAAAAATGCTGCTGTTGCATCTGAAGTGGCGGACCCCACTGCTGAACTATAGGTGGAGCTCTGTCCTGACCTTCCTTGGCTGCATGAATAGGACAATTCTTCAACTGATGGTCGGACGCTTCGGAGAACAGGCAAACGCCCAACCTCTTCCAACAACCTTCCGAGTGTGCCTCGGCTTCCTATAGAAGGCACACTGAAGAGCATGTCTCTGACCCTGCTGGTGATGGGTGTTTGCCATAAAAAAAATCAAAGACAGGTATTACAGGAACACTGAAATTGATTGCAAACTCGCTTTTACAAAGAAAAACCTAAAAAGAAATCCTAGGAAACAATCTAAGTACAAATATTTAGTTTTGATTCTGGGGGTTGACGGTGGAGGCTCGGGAAAGTGCTATCAATTCTGCCTTACTCCATGGACTATCTGACGCAGTCTTTAACGCTTGAAGAAATTGTCTTTCTGAGGGTTGCCAGCCTTTTGCAGGGGTGTGGCACCCTGCTATTTATAGTGGTATGTATGTGGAGCCGCATAGATGGCCTGTGGCCACATGGCTGATTAGCATGTGTAGACGCGTTCTTTGGCCGCCATCTGTCGATTTGTTGGAATTTTGCTACAGCAAATCTGGACAGTTAGGACTTGGTCAGTCTGCCACGTGTCCTATCGCAGGAATCATTTTGAGCTGCATGAGTCTCTCAGTTTTCGACCATATGGGGCCGCATGAGACTCATGCGGCTTTAGTCGCAAGCTTCCTTAGCCCGCACATTTAGTCGCATAGATTCTGTATTTTGGCCGCATAAAGCTCATGCGGCTTGGGTCACAGTCACCTTTGGCTACATGAAGTTTGAGGCTGCATATGTTTGAGTCGCATAAGGACCATACGACTTAGGTGATACTCCTTCTGGCCGCATAAAAGCGTACGAACCCTGCTTTTGGGGACGTCTCTCATTTTATGTTTTTGCCAATGTGTCAGAGCTGTCACTTTTGTCAGTTTTGACAGGACTTGTCAGCTTTATCAGACGAACTGCTCCTTTTGGCCGCATATCTTTCTTCTGTAGCTATTTTTTCGATGGGTCGCATAAGCCATTGAATCAGTCATGCGGCTTTCTTTATGCAGACCTATTTGGCCCAAAGTACATATGCGGTAATTTGTGATCTGCATGAACCCTATATTTTCTATACTTCTACAAGATCCCCTTCAAAGTTTTCAAATTGCAAATTTGGAATACTTTGAATAAGAAGCATGAAAATATGTCAAGCCGCAGGGAGTTTTCCAGGCGCAGGGAATTTTCGAGCCACAGAAAGATCTCGAACCATAGGGAAATATTGAGCCGCAGGGAGACCCCATTAGTCTGCCAGCCTATCACTGCTGTATTTAATATTCTTGATTCGGTTGTGGATCTCTTTTCGAGATAAAGCCGACAGTTACTAGGGATAAAGTCCCCAAACACTACAAAAATAAGTCATATTAGCGCCGAATTTAACGATGTTTAATTAAAACGTCGCTCATTTCTTTGAATTTAGCGACATATAACTTTGACGTCGCGGTTCGTTACTATTCCCGACATTCAGCGACGTATTGCGACTTATTTTTTGTAACAAAATATTACGTCGCATAATAGTCGAAAAACATCGCTAATTTCTTATAATATAGCGACGTTTAGCGACTTTTTGCGACAAATATTTTACTAACAAAATGTTACATCGCGTAATAGTCGGTAAACGTCGCTATATTCAAAGAAAATAGCAACGTTTAGTGATGTCTTACAATGACGTCGCTAATGTATTTCTAATATATAGATCTGGTTTTCCTTTCCCCCCATTCTCACTCGAAAATTTCCCAAACTTTCCTTCCCCCCCACCGACCCACCGACGACCGAGCTCCTCCTTTCCGGCGACCCCCTCTCCCCCAGCGACCCCTCTCTCCCCGAGCTCCTCCTCTTCCTCCACCGACGACCAAGCTCCTCCTCCTCCTCCTCCACCGACCTCCTCCTCCTCCTCCTCCTCGATCGACCCCCACTTCCCAGCGACTCCCTCTCCCCCGGCGACCCCTCCCTCCCCCGGCGACCCCTCTCTCCCCGGCGATGCCCCTCCTCCTCCTCCTCCACTGCGAGGAAGTTCTCCTCCTCCACCGTGAGGTCCTCCTACTCCACCACTGAACTCCTCTTCCTCTTCCTCCTCCACCACCACGACCTCCTCTAAAGGTAAACCCCAACCCTAATTAAGATGTTTTTTGTGTCCAAAATGTACATAGGGACACAGCACGACCCTATGTTCACTGATACACTGTGTTCGAGTGGTTTTGGACACTTTGTGTCCATATATTGGACATGTGGACACCCCCAAGCATGCACACATATGTATTTCACCTCTGTACACTTAATCCCCTACTTACACTTGTGTATTTTCGTATTAATTTGGATTTGCATTTTGGGTTTCGATATAGTGTTTGATACATAGGAGATTCTGGCATTTTAGATAGCATTTTCATGGAGCTCCATTTGCTATTAGATCCTAAACAACTGCTGTTGCTTTTTAGACTCCAGGAAGGCTCTTGATCGATGCTTTTCGTAGGCTTGAGGAAGTATTCTGACTTGGAATTTTTCTAAATGTACATAAAGATGGACAAACCGAAGAGTTCTTTGAATACTTATAGAGATGTCAATTTAGGTTTGAGAACTCAGTAAAATGATAAACTTGATTACGAGTCCTCATATCGTTTTAGTGTATGTAGGATGATGAGTTGATGATCGCTCGGATTGTATGTTAGTGAACAATCCTGATTCCAATCAAGCACCTAAAATAGAGTAACTATCAAGTGAGCACAAGCTGATTTAGACTTGCTAGCTATATATAGAGAAAGAGAGTAAATGCTCTCGAGTATAGGTCCTAAAATATGCACCGAGAAGTGAGTAGAATGGATATAGGCTCTGTTGTATTGTTCTTTTATATGAAGGCTAACATATGTACTGAAGGAGAAGGCGAGAACCATGAATATGGAAACAAAGCTGTTCTCAAGAGGATCTCGAAGCTCCTCAGTCTCCTTGTTGGTTCCTTTAAACCTGTTTGCGTTTGCCCAAGCAGCATAACCTGGTTACAAATGTGAACAATTTGAACTGCAAGTGCACACACTTGTTCTTACACCAGCAGTGCCCTTGTCTCCTGTTACTACTAGCCTGTCCAATTTCTTAACCCAACAGGCAAGGTGTATTTTTGTATTAATTTGGATTTGCATATTGGTTTTGGGTTTTGATATAGTGTTTGATACATAGGTTGGATAATTGGTTCAGTTGAGGGTATTCAAGCTGGGTTTGAATCTCAGAAATCTGAGATCTATGTTGTTGATTTGATTTGAGTTAGGTTTATATGTAATTTTGAAAAGGAGTGTCACAAGAGTAAGGCGTGAGCATGTGTTAGTATTTTGAGCTGTGAGAGTGTTTGTTCTATTATGGTTAGTACCAACTAAAAAGTGAGGTTAAAAGAACCTGGAAACTATGGTGTGGTTGTATACATCATGTATATGTATGTGTGTGCTAGTAGAAGAAAGGGGGAGGGTTAACTAGTATCAGGTATTTGGAGAGGAGGAAGAGTTTAGACTAGTATATAGCAGTACACTAGGGACAGGGTTAGGCTTGAGATGGGAGAGGGTGAACCATTGTGTATATTTAAGTAGGTGTCAAAGGGTTTATGGATGTGTCTAAGAGAAAGGAGTAACAGTTAGAGTATAGAGCAGTTGAGAGAAGGATATATAGAGGGGGAACCATGATGTACATACTTGTCTACCTACTGTCTTTTTAGTATTTATTTCAATGTTTAGGATATTTCATGATTAATATGCATATTACTTTTACAAGTCTTTCAACGATGTGCATGTATCTATCGTACAGAATTATCCTGAAATGGATATGGAGCTGAATTACTATCTGTGGAATCGTTCTTGGATGTACAATCGTCATCCTGATGACATGTGCGGTGTGCGGGATGAATTCATAGAAGGTATACAGCAGTTTCTGCAGTTTGCCAAGGCGTTCCCTCAGTACATGGACGATACCAAAATTAAGTATCCGTACGTGAGATGTCGCAACTTAAAATATCATCCAGAAGTGGAAGTCACATATTATTTATATTCGAAGGGTTTCACGCCAAATTACTATCAGTGGAGCGCACACGGAGAACTTGTGTCTTTAGCATCGGAGAATGAGCCTTATATGGATGTCCACAACCATGCTGCTTATGACGATGGGTTGGTGAACATGGTTTTTGACGTGGTCGGGCCTAGTTTCGATCCGGCCAATCATGAAGCACCTGAAGAGGCACCGAATGCCGATGCTGTAAAGTTAATGGAGTTGCTGGAGAATGCAAGGACTCTATTATATCCTGGTTGTGAGGATCATTCACCGTTGGAGGTGGTTACAAGATTGTGGAGCATCAAGTCCGATTTTAATATGTCGCAAGATTGCTACAATCGACTTATGGAGTTGATTATAGAAATATTACCTGAGGGTGCTAACTTGCCTAAAGATTTTTACCGGTCTAAGAAGAAGGTGAGATCACTTTGGATGCGATATGAGAAAATCGATGCATGTCGCAATGGGTGCATGTTGTACTACAAAGATGCTAAAGATGAAGACGCCTGCAGATTTTGTGGTGCTGATCGCTACAAGGGCAGTGGTAGAGGAAAGTCTGTCGGTGAAAAGAAGCCTACCGATTCGATACACTACTTGCCGTTGACGCCGCAGTTGCAGCGGTTGTTTATGGTGAAGGAAACTGCAGAAAACATGAGTTGGCATAAGCGAGAACAGACCGAAGGAGTGTTGGATCACCCATCTGATGAAGAAGCATGGAAGCACTTTGATCGAGAGTATCCAAATTTTGCTTCTGATCTGTGTAATGTCAGATTGGGTCTCTGCTTCGACGGTTTTACCCCATTTGGACTTTCAGTATCCTAGTATTCGTGTTGGCCTGTGATCGTCACTTCGTACAATCTATCGCCTTGGATGTGCATGAAGACTCCGTATATGTTTCTTACCGTTATTATCCCAAGTTCGTACAATCCGAAAGGGAACATCGATGTGTATTTACAGCCATTGATTGATGAGTTGAATCAGCTATGGAAAGTAGGTTCCAACACGTACGATGTATCTAGAAAACAAAATTTTCAGTTGCGGGCAGCACTTATGTGGACCATCAACAACTTTCCGGCCTATGGTATATTATCTGGATGGAGCACGCATGGTCGTCTTTCATGTCTGTATTACATGGACCGCACTAAAGCTTTTCGTTTGAAACATGGAGACAAACCGTGCTTTTTCGATTGTCGTCAACAATTCCTGCCGAAGGACCATCCATACCGGAGGAACAGGAATGCTTTTCGTGCTAGCATTGTGGAGAAGGCTAATCCCCTACCAAAGTGTCCCGGATACACGATATGGAAAGAGGTAAAAGATTTACCAAGGGCTATTGAAGAGCCTACTACGGGCTATAAGTGTGACGGATTTGGTCGCACTCATAACTGGACGAAGAGGAGTATATTCTGGGATCTGCCATATTAGAGCACCAATCTGATTAGACATAACCTTGATGTCATGCATATCGAGAAAAATATGTTTGACAACATAATTAATACTGTAATAGACGTAAAGGGGAAGACGAAAGACAATCCAAAGGCTAGATTGGACTTGGAAGAAATATGTAGACGTCCTGCATTGCATTTGATAGAGGAGGGGAATAGGAAGTTGAAGCAGCCTAAGACAGTTTTCTCACTGGAGAAGGAAGATAAAGTCAGACTTTGTAGGTGGATTCAAGGTCTGAAATTTCTAGACGGGTATGTTTCGAACTTAAGAAGATGCGTCGACCTCAAGGAGAACAAACTGACAGGTATGAAGAGCCATGATTGTCACGTATTCATGGAGAGGTTAATTCCGATTGTATTTCGGGAATTCTTACCCTATGTTTTTTGGTATCCATTGACCGAGATTAGCATATTCTTCAGAGATCTTTGTTCTACTAAGTTGTTCGTCGATCGTCTAGAAAAGTAGAAGAACGATATTGCGGTAACACTGTACAAGCTCGAGAAGGTATTTCTTCCTGGATTCTTCGACTCCATGGAGTATTTACCAATTCATCTTTCCTACGAGGAACTTATTGGTGGGCCCGTCGGTTATCAGTGGATGTACCCGTTTGAGCGGCATTTGAACCACCTAAAGAGGAAGGTGAAAAACAAGGCTCGGGTCGAGGGTTCTATTTGTGAAGCCTATATTCTCGAGGAGATTACAAACTTCTGCTCGACGTATTTCAAATCTCATATTTCTACGAATAGAACGAGGGCTCCGAGAAACAACGACGGATCATATCAAGAATCTAATGATAGAATACTTAAAGTATTCAATGCGTCCGGAAAGCCTTCGGAGAAAATAAAGAAGAGATATTTGGATGACGAAGAGCTAAGGGCTGTTCAGTTGTATATATTACTCAATTGCGACGAGGATGAAGTAGAAAAGCTAGAGGGGTAAGTAATTAATGATGAGTTTACGTCATCTCAATGTAATAGTATATGCTAATATTATTGTACTAATCGGCGGTTGCTTCGTTGTTTTTCAGCACATATATTGATGAGTTGAGGTCGGCTAGACCCTACCTAATAGCCGAAGCATTAGAACAAGAAATGAGACATCATTTTCCTTCTTGGTTGAGCAAATATGTAAGCAACTCGGTAATTACTGGCGTCTTCTAATGCAACTGCGCAATAAAAAACTTACTATCTTTTCTTTGGTATTCAGGTCGATCGTCTAATTTCACCAGAGATTGAATTAATTAGAACTCTTGCCAAGGGACCAATTACTTTTGTTAAAAAATGGCCAAGTTACTGTGTCAATAGCTTTAGGTTTAAGTCGACAAATGCTCCGATCAGAGACAGCTTCCTGGATCTTGATTCTACGAAAAATAGTTATGTATGTATCAAATCTTCGAACTACAAAGACGTCGATCCAGGAAATAATTTCTTTGGCATCTGACGAGAGATTGTGGAGTTGACATATAATTATGGCAGAGAACCAGCAAAGATCGTGTTGTTCAAGTGTGAATGGTTCGATCCGATTGAAAATTAAGGTTAGAAAATTGACAAGCATGGTCTTGTGGATATAAACTACAAGCGTAGATATTAAGGCTATGAACCATTTGTCCTATCAACTCAGGCTCAGCTCGTATACTTCACAGCTTATCCGAGACGGTGAGCAACGAAGTCTGACTGGTGGACAGTATGTAAGACTAAAGCTAAAGATACTTTTGATGTTGACGAAAAAGCTTATCATGAGGACAAGCTACCTCTTGTAACCAATATTGTTGAAGTGGACTCCACGGAAGTTACGTATTACACGACTAATATAGAAGATGTAGAATTATCCGAAGAGGAAGGCGAAGCCGACGAAGGCGAAGATGAAACTGAAGATGAGGAGGAGGAGGAAGAGGAAGATGAGGTCTAGGAAGACGAACAAGATGAATATTCTGAAGATGATTGAGAGAGATGTACTTTCATTTTTTAGATGTTTCTTTTAGAATGTACTATCTGGACTTAGATATTTCTTATAAAATGTACTATCTGAACTTAGATATTTTTTGTAGAATGTACTATCCGGACTTGGATGTTTCTTGTAAAATGTATCATCATATGTTGTCTTGGTTATTATCTTGTCGTTGTTGTACTTTCATATTTCTAATGTACTATTATTAATTGTATCTCATCATATGTTGTTATCAGGTATGACAGGTCATCGCAGATCGTTCCGTATGTCCCGACATAGGGAACGAGGTACTGGTACTGGCAGAGTATAGGGTACTCCTTCGGTACCCCTACTGGTACTGGCTCTGGATCCTCGTCGCCCAGTACACCTGTGTATCAGACAGTACCTCCGCCTGCCCCGACGCTACGTGGCATATCTCCTAGGACGAGTAGTTCCAGGCCTGAGACTGCTCCGTCGTCTAGCGTTCCTCCTGCTGATACGATGATGGAGACAGATGAGCAGATGGAGGATGCTGAGCCGACGATCGACCAGTATCAGGCAGATGATGCATGTGCACCTCCGGAGGAGACGAGGACGGAGATCTGGACCGACGGTACAAAATAAGTATTTTGGTTTATCATTTTTTCCTGTGTTTATCATAAATAAACTTTTCTCATGAATATAATATGTCTGTATAGATATCGTCCCCCGTCGGTACAGAGACGCCTAGGCCACTTCTTGAGGACTAATTATGGTGGTCCTTGGATAAACTACTCTGATGCTCCGGACGAGAGGAAGGCCTACTGGTTTGCGCGCTTCAAGGTTAAAATATATTTGCTTTTAACATGAATCATATAATTTTTGCATATTATATATAACTGATAAATATTTGGTTTACACTCTTCTAGGATATGTTTTTCTATCCACCGTACCGGGTCGAGATGATCAAGGGGATGTTTCCTGTTGTCGTTGATAAGCTGATCCGCGATGCTATTAATGATCAGAAGACTCGTGATCGTGCCAGAAAGCCGATCCAAGGTTGGATCACCCCTGAGCAGTGGACTACGATGAAGGCTCGATTCGACGAGCCAAGGTACAAGGAAAAGTCTGAGAAGGCAAGGCGACTAGGAAGCAGGGGTCAAAGTGGTGCGGTGGGTCGATTTCGATGACGAAACATTTTCGTCATTTGGTATGTTTTTTTATTTTAGAAATATTATTTTAATGCAAGTCAAATAAATTAGTAAAAGGTGATATATTTAATTACAGGTAAGGAGGGGTGATGACGCCAATATCGTGACTACCTTCCTGGCCACACATCGGAAGGGCGAAAACCTTATGGACAAGAGGGCGGAGCAGGCCTATGTAAGTATTACAATTTTATTTATTAATTTTAATACTTCGTGTTAGTTTTGATATAACTTAGTAAATATACATGTAAATAGATATTCATGTAGTTAGTAATATTAAGTACATTAGACATTAGAAGTTATAGAGTATACATGCTTTCTAGGCCGAGTTTCAATGGCTTAAGGAGCGGGCGGCTGCTAGTACACATGCTGCGGGAGAGGCCGGTACTTCCTCGTAGCCCGCTCCAGCTCCGTCGGAGGACGAGCTATGGGTGACCGCCGCCGGTTGTCTCCACAGGGTACATACTACAGTACGGGATCCTATGGTGCCCTTGTTGCGACACAGTCCTCTAGGGCCTCCCTTGCTAGTGTGCATGGCCCACAGCCCTCCCAGGAGTCTGCCCAAGTCCAGCAGATGGTGGAGTCTGTCCGTGATGAGCTGCTACGACGGATCCAGGAGCAGCACCAGACGGACGATGCTACGCTCATAGCACGATTAGATACGCTCGACCGTAGCATTATGGAGCTCAGGGATGTGACTGAAAGGACAGAGCAGGGCATCACTGATCTTAGAGCGTCGATAGAGTACAGCGTGACAGATCTGCAGGCATCACAGCTGTCCATAGGCGAGAGGCTCATATTGATGCAGGATTCGATGGTTGATAACAGTACGAGGCTGTTATCTACCATGCATTCCTACCACGAGCGACTAGCAGCATTGGAGCGTTATTGTCCTCCGGGTGTGCCTTCATCGTCGTCGACTCCGCCGGCGTCACTACCTCCGACTCCACCAACGTCACTACCTTCTTCATCGATGAAGATTTTACGGGAGGAGTACGAGATGTTCCTATCCTTGAGGCGCGGCGGTGCCCCTCCTCCAGATCCGCAGTAGTCCGAGTTAGGACTGTTTTACGAGATTGTAGTGTTTTTTTAGTGTTTGTTTATGTTGTTTCAGTATTGGTTGTGGATTATTTGTTTGTGTAGACTTTCATTATTGGTTGTGGATTCATGTGAATATTGGTTGTATACTTTGGATATTCGTTTACCGACTTTGGATATTTTACTCTTGTAGACTTTTACTCTTGTTTGTGTTGATACATATGTATATTGTTATGTACCGGTGTTGAGTGTTCTACCGAAGGGGTCGACGAACCCAGGAAGAAAATATGCTTCTGTTTATTTATTGTTATTTATTAAACTGCAGGAAGAAAATGTGATTCTGTGGACACTCTGTAATTTTTTTTGTATTTTAGCGACGTTTACCGACGTTTAGCTGCGTCGCTAAACGTCGGTAAACGTCGCTAAATCACCAGGTACTGCGACGTTTACTAACGTTTACCGACCCAGTTTTCTACTTCTACAGAGTCGGTAAACGTCGGTACAAAATAGCAAACGTCGCTAAATTCACCAACGTTGACCGACATCTGAGACGTCGCCATTTTTTCGATGTGGTGTCGGTGAACGTCGGTCATTACTGACGTTTGTTTCGCATCGGTAATGGCGACGATTACCGATATTTTGCCTGTCAGCGACATGGCTTTTCGCAACCACAGGAAAACGTCACTAAAAACGTCGATAAATATGATTAGCGACGCTTTTTCTCATATTAGCGACGTGTTTTAGCGTCGCTAACATGACTTATTCTAGTAGTGAAACGTCAACATTTATCTTTAATGATCTCGAAAACCGAAGAGACGCTTGACGGTTATTTAGGGATAAAGTCCCCAAACGTCGTTATTATCCTTAAGATCTCGAGAATCGAAGAGGCACTTTTCATCAACTCTATAAATAGGGGTCATTCGGAGAGAGATTTTCCTCTTTCACCTTCTTTTCCTTCGACTTTATCATACTTTCTGCTATGGCTCCAAAAGCTTCCAAGTCGACTGGTGCGGCGGCCAAAGGGTAGAGACTTGCTTCTCCGTCGAGAGCGGCAGACGTTCCTTCCATTCATCCCGACGTGCAACTCCCTCTCAAAAGTAAGGATGGTGGGCAGACGACTACTGAAATTTTGAATGGTCGTAGCGCATATTTCATGCGCGAGCCTGTCATATACTACCGCTGCTTTAAGCCTGGTCGATGCAGGCCCTATCTCATTTGTACCACATGAGTTCTGTATGATAGGGCCGCATGGACTGGGCCGCATAACTACTGCTCTTTTCGAACTTGACCCGCATAGTGCCTCAAGATTGATCTGTGTGAACATTTCATGACTGAGCCTCATAGGTGCCGCATGAGCACTTTATGATCGGGCCGCATGAATACTGTATGGTTGGGCCGCATGACTGCCTCACGACTGACCCAGACGAGTACTGGGCCGTATGAGTATTTCATGACTGAGCCGCATAAGTACCTTTGACCGGGTCGCATGAGTCTTTCATGACCGAGCCGCCTAAGTATCTCATGTTTGAGCCGCATGAGTCTAGGCCGCATAGCTGAAAGCAGAGTCCATTCATTTTGTATTTATATGATTATTTTGATTCTTTTTGCAGCATCCATGTCGAGGGTTGCGACGACTGTGAAGGAGGAGATGCTGACTCCTTTTATCAAACAAGAATCATCATTTGCTAAGGAGGAGGTGATACCAAAAAGAAGAGCTGGCATCCATCGGGGAGGGGGTTGTTCTCAAGATTGAGGCTGCTATAAAGGAGGAGCCCAAATCTGAGGGCAGTAGCATTGGTAGTTCTGACCCTCCAGCCCCCGCCGAAGACCTCAGTCAAATAGATCTTTCGTATGCGAAATGGCTAAGGGAATGGTATATGCCTCAGCACAACTATGATCCTTGACTGTAGAGATCGTGGGTTGCCATGTACTTGCTATTTCTGGAAATACATGTAACTAAACGTTCGTATTTGTCTTTGTATTTCTGTCTGTCTATAGCTGTAGCTTGCGTTTTGCTTCTTTTGGACTACAATGCGATCCTTTACTGAAGGTGTAGTCTTATGAATGTAACTGACTTTTGAATAAGCCAGGTATGTTCACTCCTTTCTTTATTTGTGGCATTTTGTGGTGCTTATACTAGAGGGCCTAATACAGTATTTGTGTTTGATAACGGACATCCCACTGGAGGATTTTTGTAGACCTATTGCACTTTTGTGCATCTGAAAATACGAGCAAATAGATTTGAATGATATTTTTTGGACCAACTACTCTTTGGTTCACCAATGGTGCGAGTAAATAGATTAGGATAATATTTTTGGACTTATTACCCTTTTTGTGTACTGGCGATGCAAGTACTGATAATAAGTGGAAAGAAAACCAACATCTTTACTCAGAGGTAATAAGGACGTTGTAAATATGGGTCTAAAGTAGAGCCTCCCTACTCAGAGGTAATGAGGACATGGTAGGAGTAGGCCAAATGGAGATACACAGAACAACTCAGGGATGTTATCAACATGGAAGTTCTATGTATTGGATAATTTTTTTGTGATGGATGGGAAAACAACTCAGAGGTAATATGGAATTGGTTGTTTTTCCCCGTCGGAGAATTTTGTGGACATATTACCCTTTTTGTGCACTTATGGTGCGAGTAATGGATTAGGATAAGTTTTATGGACCTATTACCCTTCTGCGCACTGGTGGTGTGGGTAATAGATTTTGAGACAAACTCTTGGTGGAGAAAAGATATGATTAGGAAGTTCATAGATACGACCAGGAGACGAGGTATGAATCCATTTGGAGTAGTCAAAGAGTAAGTTCAGTGGTACCTGAGGGTATATAACTCAACAATCTGAGAGATTTGAGGTCAGAATATAAGTTCAGCGATACCAGAGGGTACATAACTCACAATCTGAGAGATAGTTGGAAGATGTCATTTAGACATAATATTTCTTGAGAAACTTATCGTTGATGGGCATCATGAGCAAATCTCCATTTTGTTTTGTGAGACGGTACACGTCGTTGGAGAATACGGTCTCGATGATGAACGGGCCCTCCCATTTGGGCCGGAATTTGTCGGAGGTCTTGTGAGTCATGACCATTGGTCTGCGAATGGCCAAGACGAGATCGCTGACTTAGAATATTCTTTGTTTGACTTTCTTGTTAAAAGGCCGAGAGATGCGCGCTTGGTAGAGCTCTATGCTTTGTTGAGCTTGTAAACGTTTCTCATCTAATGCTTCTAACTCTTGTAGCCGTCTGCGGTAGTTATCGTCCGCCGTTAGCCGGTAAGTAAGGGCCACTCGAAGTGAGGGGATCTGAGTCTCCAATGGGAGGACTGCCTCGCTCCCATTAACCAAGGAGAACAGTGTATTTCTTGTAGCCATCCGAATTGTGGTACGATATGCCTATAAGCACTCGCCAAGCTTTTCATTCCAGTCGCGTTTGTTTGCAGACACGAATTTTTTGAGGAGCTTGATTATGGTTTTGTTGAAAGCCTCAACCAGACCGTTAGCCGATGGGTTATATGTTGTCGAGGCCATATTCTGAATCTGATTTTTGTCACAAAATTGATAAAAAGCGTGGCTTACGAATTGCAGACCATTATCGTGAATAATCCTCCGGGGCAGTCCAAAACGGTAGATGACGTGATGTTTTATGAAGCTAATCACGTTCGATGTCTTAACCTCTGCTAGCGGAACGGCTTTCGCCTATTTGGAGAAGTAATCGGTGATTGCAAGTACGAACCGATGCCCTCTAGATGACGGTGGGGTGATTGGCCCAATGATGTCCATTTCCTAAGCTTCAAATAGCCAAGAGGCCACTGTCGGGTGCAAGAATTCAGATGGCAGATGTATGAAATCTTTATGGATCTGGCAAGCCTTGTACTTCTTTGCATAATCAACTGTATCTGCTACCATTATGGGCCAGTAATAACCCATCCGGCGAAGACGATCTTGCAAATTTGGGCCAGGTTGGTGAGCCCCATAAGTGCCGTCATAAGCTTCGTGTAAAGCTTCTTTGGCTTCTGTGTTTGACAAGCATCTTAATAGTAGCCCATCGTAGGATCGTCGATATAATATTTTTGTCTTCGTATCATAGAAGAATCTGAGGGAGCGTCTTCTGATCGAAGTTGCTTCCTTCACATTCTCTGGCAGAATTCCATAGATTACAAAGTCGATGAGTGGGCGTCTCCAGTCTTGTATGTCATTGGTTATCTGGGCGGAGTAACTCGTACCCAGTTGAAGATTGTTCCTAGGACAGACCAGCTCATGGCCTATTACGTTGACTAGATGATGAGTATCATTTGGAAGTGCCAAGGAAGCGGCGAGACCTGCTAGGCATCGGTTTTGATATTTTGGAGCCTAGGAACATGTTCTATACAGAATCCTTCTAAGTTGTAATGATGGCAATTGCTGTCTGATAGTAGGGAATCAGGTCCTCATTGCGAACCTCATATGAACCTTAGATCTGGTTAACAACCAACTGTGAGTCGCCATATACCTCCAGGTACTTGATCCCCACTTCTTTTATGAGTTGGAGTCCGATGACTAGAGCGTTATATTCGGCTACGTTGTTTGAACAAGGTTCTGTAAGAGAATATGCCCGATTGACCACCAACCCAGAGGGGAAAATTAAGACTACCCCGACTCCAGCAACGATATCACCTTGTGGCCCTGTTCTTGAAGAGCCGTCAAAGAACATCCGCCAAATGGCGTCATGCAAAGTCATGTTCGAGGCGATGACTTTGTCGAGAATTTCTTTATAGATTTTGGCTGTTTCCTAGCATGGATGGGCTGCTAGGAAGTCAGCCAGGGCTTGACCTTTGATAGCCTTTTGCGGAACAAAAACCATGTCGTATGGAGATAATAGTATCGTCCAGGTGGCTAGACGAGAACTAAGTACACCGGGCTTGGTCATGAGAACCTTGAGAGGATTAACTCATGAAACAACATGGACGGTCTATTCTGTCACATAATGTCGTATTTTTTGAATGGCGAACACCAGGGTGAGGCACTCCTTCTCCACGATGGTGTACCTATGTTCTGGCCATACCATCATCCGACTGAGATAGTAGATGGCTTGTTCATGTCCCGTGTCATTATTCTGTGCTAGCAGAGCATCGAGGGAGTGTTCTATCGATCGTACATAGAGCATGAAGGGCTTTCCGATGACCGGGACTACAGAACTGGCGGATTCGTCAAGTATTCCTTAATATCATCGAAGGCACACTGACATTCCTCCTTCCATACGAAAGAGACACACTTCTTCATTAGTGGAGTGAAGGGTTGACATCGTCCTGAGAGATTAGATATAAACCTCCTGATGTAGGCTAGTCTTCCCAGAAGGTCGCGGAGTTCACGGAGGTTCCTTGGTGGAATCATTTCCAGGATTGCTCTTGTTTTATCGGGATCTATGTGAATGCCCCGGGAAGTAATGACAAAGCCTAAGAACTTTCAGCTGGTTACCCGCAGGAAAGACTTGGTGGGATTCATCTTCAGGTTGTGCGCTTGCATGAGGTCGAACACTGTTCTTAATTCATGTAAGTGATCATTTTTTGAGCGGCCCTTGACGGCGATGTCGTCAACGTAACACTCCACCGTCTTGCGCAAATGATCTCTGAAGATGACACTCATAGCCCGTTTATATGCAGCACCGGTGTTCTTCAGGCCAAAGGGTATGACCGTATAACAATATATGCTGATCGGTGTTCGGAACGACGTATGCTTCTCGTCATCAGGAGACATCTTGATTTGATTGTATTCTAAAAAACCATCCATAAAGGACATGCGCTCGAAGCCACACGTATTATCGATCATTATGTCGGTGATCGGAAGAGAGAATTCATCCTTAGGGCATGCCACATTCAGATTGCGGAAATCGATGCAAATTTGGATCTTTTCGTTCTTCTTGATGACTGGTACTACATTGGCTACCTAGTCTGGGTGCTGCTATTCGCGGATGAAACCGCTAGCTATAAGCTTGTTTACTTTCACATTAATAGAATTCATGATGTCTGGGCGAAACCGTCGTTGCTGTTGTTTGACTGGTTTTGCGTCCGGATAAATGTTGAGCTTATGAAGTACGATCTCGTGGTTTAGTCCTGGCAAGTCCTCATAGCTCCAGGCAAAGACGTCGATGTATTATCCGACAAGTTGTAACAACGACTCCCGCCCATCGTTTGTCAGGCGTTTACTGACGAAGATTGGCTTTGGAGAGAATTTATCGCTGAGGTTAACTTGCATAACCTCGTCCTCAGTGGGAGGATCACAAAGTTCAAAGCGTTTCTTCCATTGTGCGTCTAATTGCTGGACCCACGGCTCCAACTCAAGTGGTTCAAGTAGATCTTCGTCTTCCTCTTCGACATCAACGGATGTCATGTTGACAGATAATGTCTGTCTAAATATGTCTCTAATACAGCTATCAGAGTCGTAAACGGGTGACTCGGACGAATGAGAGTGCCACTCGCATTCTTTATCGAAACTTTCGGGCGTTGTTAGTGGTGTGACACATCCGAGGCCGCGTCTGGATTTGTAATAATGGTCCTGAGGTTTCCCTGTCGGTGTCGACAGCTGTAGAGGCAATCGCCGACCGCTGCCATGATTTAGACCCGGGGTAGCCTCCAGGTCGTACCCCTGCTTTTGCATGAAGTACTTGGCTTGAGGACTATGCAGGTAGAGCGATAATCTTCCAGCATCGGGTCCGAGATCGGACTCTTGTGGCGTAAAAGATTGGGGACCTTCTTTTCGGCCAAAGATGATCGTATGATCCCATCCTCTTCTGTCTAGGACCAGGAAGTAGGCACCTTTAACGGAAGCAAGTCGATTTGGGATATGGACGGTTGTTACCCGCGTGTACAGACTAACGTCAAGATAGTCACGTGCAGCATACATTAGATTAGACTTATCATACTCAGGATAGTCTAACGGCAGCCTCTTATTGATAAAATAAGGAATTTTGTCCACAGGGATTACATCATCAGGAGAGGGGCTATCCACCGGTGTATCCAAGTACTTGGCGAGCTCTACGTCTTCTTCGGCCACCCCCTACGAGCTTAGAGGTCGGGATGTTGTCTTGGGCAACTTGACCACCAAGGGTTCATCTTGAGGTATTAGCTTGCCTGAGAGTGTTGGATCGACGCTTGGTTGCCGGCTCATCTTGGGAAGACGGATGACAATTGGTTCGGCAGGGGACTTTGTGTCTTTCGATTGCCTTTGAGTAGATTTTGGCAATCGGATCACCATCGGCGTTACAGAGGGCCTCGCATCTTCTTATTGCCTTTGATTGGATTTCGTCAATCGGATCACTATCGGCCTCGTGACAGGTTTTAGCTCCTGGCTGGATCTCGGGAGCCGTATGACCATTGGTTCCAACTACGTAGGTGAGGCAGGAGAACCGAGCACCTCTTTATGCAAGGTTACGACGAGGGATGCGGCCTTGCCCAGTTTGCGAGCCTGGAGACGGTTTCTCAAGGGTCCTTCTGGCCCTGTGATGACCTCCAGTTCGTCGGTTATATGTTTCCGAGATTCGTCATATAGACAAGCCTCCGAAGAATAATAAGATTCAACCCCTTTGAAGGGATCGATATCGGCAAATTCAGTTTTCATGAAGCCGTGCTTATTGACATACTTGAAGCACTGGTGGAGGGTGGATGGCACGATCATATAGTCATATATCCATGAACGTCCTAGGAGGATGTTATAAGAGGTGTCTGTATCTATGACATAGCAGGTGACCTCCGTCTTCAGGTCGCCAATCTGACATTTCAATCGGATCTTTCCTAGAGGATAACCCCTTCCCGAGTTAAAACCGCTAATGGCAGTATTAGTCGTCACTATCCGGTGCATAGGGATGCCAAGAAGTTGGAGCAAGCTTTTTGGGATGATGCTTATTGATGAGCCAGGGTCGATATACATCCGATCCACCTTGATGTCGCTTATGTATCCAGTGTAGTACAAGGGGCGATTATGCAGATTAGACTTGATCAACATGTCTTGTGGAGTAAATATGATGTTGGGCATCGTATATGTGCTTTCGCTGCCCTGTAGATCTGCTGGCGGGTCTTCCCCTGGAGGCTTGACCTGAGCTAAGTAGGCATCAGCATTTTGGAGTACTTCGCTTAATGCGGTACGAAGATCCTTGGAGAGCCTTAGGAGCTCGTACAACAACAACTTTGCTGGCATATTAGCTAATTGTGCTAATATGTCAAAGTTGTAAGGTCTTTCCATTCCCTGAGGTACATCATTATGGAGTGGCCTGTCGAAGCGGGTTTCCTTTGGCTTAGATTTATCCGTCGGTGGAGGCTGAGATGGCCTTAGAATATCAGAGGGAGGCGACGTTGCGGCTGAGGATCTTCGACTGAACAATCCAGTACGGGTTGGACTTGTGCTCCAGACCGGGTAACAACGGCTGCAGCTTCCTCAGCCTCCGCTGAAATTGTATGGCATGATCTAGACTTTATGCCCTTCTTCTTTTTGATAGGAGATGACATCTTCTGGGTAACTTCGAGCACTAAGTCCGGGTGTACCCATATGATCTCTCCTCGTGATATGGTGAGAGGTACCAATCCAGATGTCTGGTTCCGGACAGGTAGAAGATTGGTAACCTCCATCATTGCCCCTGGGACAGGTATTACCCCATCTGGAGTACTTGTTGGAGGGAAGTCGCCGAACTGAATTGACACCATGTTCGCTGCCAAGGTAACTTCTTCAAATTCTATCGACAGAGCTTTGGAGTCGATAAGACTCTGGATGTATCGTTTTAGTTGGAAGCAGTCATGAGTGGAATGATGGACATAGCGGTGGAAGTGACAGTATTTTGGGTCCTCTATTTCTGCCGCTCGGGGCTCGCGCCTTGTTGGAGGGAGCTGGATCCTACCCCCTTGAAAGAACATATTGAAGATAGGCTTGACATGACTATCTTCAAATGAGTAATTCACCTTAGGACATGGACCTTCCGCCTGCTTTTGTTTGGGCTTCTGGGTCGCATTAGCGATCATGGCATGTTTGCCTTTATTGTCCCGGTTGGAGGTGGCGCCACTGTTGCTGTTACTGGATGTAGAACCAGGACGTCTGCCCTTATCCTCTCCGTCTGGGATATGTAATTCCGGCTGGCGAGCCTTCTTCAATTTTGCCTCTGCATTGGTAGCACTTATGATGAAGGTTGTCCAATCCCTGAACTGATCGTCGCCCATCCAGAGGCTAATTATGGGGAGCAACTTCTTCTGGCAGATTTCAATCAAGGAGCTCTCGAGATTGCCTTGGGGTAACCTCATTGCGGTTTGGCGGAACCCCTCGATATAGTTCCTTGTCAGCTCCCTCTCTCCCTGAACGACGTCCATAAGAGATGATATTGTCACATCATGCCCCACTTCGTAGAATCTCTCCAGAAACATGTGCTTGGAGTCGTCAAAAGAATGGATACAGTTGTCGGAAAGGTTGTGGTACGAGTCAAACGCGATCCCCTACAATGTACCAATGAATAATCATATAAGGATGGCATCACTATGCGGCAAATGGGCGGTTGTGACTTCAAAGTATGTCGTGTACCGACTAGCGGAGGTCTTCCAACATACGAATCGATATAGAACGGCTTGTACCGTGGTGGAAAAGGTACATCTCTCCATGCAACGGGATATAGCTGCCATAAAAAGGCACATCTCTCCATGCAACGGGATATGGCTTGTACCGTGGTAGAAAAGGCACATCGTGTTTGCCATAAAAAAATCAAAGACAGATATTACACGAAGACTGAAATTGATTACAAACTCGCTTGTACAATGGAAAGCCTAGAAAGAAATCCTATGAAACAATCTAAGTACAATTGTTTAGTTTTGATTCTGGGGGTGACGGTGGAGGCTCAGGAAAGTGCTATCAACTCTGCCTTACTCCATGAACTATCTGACGCAGTCTTTAACTCTTGAAAAAATTGCCTTTCTGAGGGTTGCCAGCCTTTTGCAGGGGTGTGGCACCCTGCTATTTATAGTAGTATATATGTGGAGCCGCATAGATGGCCTGTGGCCATGTGGCTGATTAGCATATGAAGACCCATTCTTTGGCTGCCATCTGTCGATTTGTTGGGATTTTGTTGCAGCAAATCTGGTAGTTAGGACTTAGTCAGTCTGCCACGTGTTCTATCGCAGGAATTATTTTGAGTTGCATGAGTCTCTCAGTTTTCGACCATATGGGGCCGCATGAGACTCATGCGGCTTAAGTCGCAAGCTTCCTTAGCCTACATATTAGCCGCATAGATTATATATTTTGGCCGCATAAAGCTCATGCGGCTTGAGTCACAGTCACCTTTAGCTACATGAAGTTTGGGGCCGCATATGTTTGAGCCGCATAAGGACCATGCGGCTTCGGTGATACTCCTTCTGGCCGCGTGAAAGCGTACGAACCCTGCTTTTGGTGAAGTCTCTTATCTCATCTATTTGCCAACGTGTCAGAGCTGTCACTTTTGTCAGTTTTGACAGGACTTGTCAGTTTTATCAGACGAACTGCTCCTTTTGGCCGCATATCTTTTTTTTGCAGCTATTTTGTCGATGGGTTGTATAAGCCATTGAATCAGTCATGCGGCTTTCTTTATGCGGACCTGTTTGGCCCAAACTACATATACGACAATTTGTGATTTGCATGAACCCTATATTTTCTATGCTTCTACAATGGGCACGTACTGGTGCCTGATGCTGCTGAAACTGAGGCTGCTGATACGGCCTCTGCTGAGTGTGAGGACGCTTGGCCGGCCCCGTACTAGAACTAGCTCCAAAAGCATCACTGCTCCTCTTGGGCCTAAGACCGTCCTCTGTTATCTGAGCATCCATCAGAATTTGCTCAAAAGTCGTATCGTGACGCCAGATGTGCGAGAACGAATAGCGTGGTTTAGGCCCCTCCTGAACTTGCGGACCTTCTCACATGCATCCTAAACCATCCCTAGAGTGAATCAGCTCAGACGAAAGAACTCCACCGCATACTCGTCCTCCGACGAGTTCCCCTGGACCAATCCTGCAAACTGGCCCTCCAACGCGCTGAGAGCTACATCAGGAAAAACTTTTCCTTGAATAGCCTCCAGAAGTTCCCACAAGTTAGCCCTCTAATAGATGCATGAGGGTCT